>FR997761.1:23613874-23952697 GCA_905475315.1 Autographa pulchrina | reverse complement strand
ATCCCTAGTTGAAAGTTTTATACTCAGAATTGAGTTACAAACTACACAATGTGGAGTTTGACATTTTAGATAACAAAGCCCGGGACTTCGCCTCCCAAGTAGCGCATGATAAATATATAACACAGCGCAGGAAGTTGGAGCGATTATCTGGGAATAACCGGAACAGTAATATCAACCATCGAGAAAATAATAATATAGATACAATTCATTCTTTTTATCCACGCGTTAAAAATTATACAAATACCCAATTTTCATCTGCTGAGATTTCTTTATTAGAGAAAGGTCTAAAATATAACATCAGACCACGGTTATCCCAGAAATCGCCTCGAAACTTTGGTGGTGGATTCAGAAATGGCTTGTGTTAGAAGTAAAATGGATAGCGCCGTTAAACATCAGGTGGCAGTTCAGATCAAAAAAGCTTCATCTACCTCCTTTTCTCAAAATTATTCCGAATTACAAATACATCGGTCATTACAAAACAAAATTACTCAAAATAACTTAATAATTACGAAAGCCGACAAGGGCAATACTGTTATCATCTTGGATAAAACTGCTTACCACCAGAAGATTAACGACGTTATCCAGGGAGAGGATTTTGAACGTTTGAGTTCCGACCCCACCAAAAAAAATTTACAGTAGAGTTAAAAAATGCTATTAATAACATGTCATGTATTTCTCCAGATCTATTAAAATATAAAATCCCTATGAACCCACGATCTCCTTTTTTTGTATGGCTTACCCAAAACTCATAAAGATAATATCCCAATTCGCCCCGTTGTCTCTTACATTGGTGCTCCAACATACGATATAGCTAAATATCTCAATAACTTATTAAAAACTAAGTCTTCTTTTTCACCTAAATACAGTTTAAAAAATAGTTTAGATTTAATTGAAAAAATAAAAAATGTCAACATCCCTCACAATTCAAAATTATTATCACTGGATGTTGACAGTTTATTTACAAATACTCCATTTGAAGAGTGCCTTCGTATTTTGGAGAACCATTTGGAGAGACAACGTTTACATCCTGGAGAAATACATGACTTTCTTAACCTTGCACGTATTTGCATGCAACAAAACTATTTTCGTTTCAATAACGAATATTTTCGCCAAAAGGAGGGGTTAGCAATGGGATCACCTCTAAGTCCTTTAATGGCGGAAATATTTATGGATAACTTTGAATGTAAATATGTGGTGGGCGAACCCAACATTCTGTTTTATTATAGATATGTAGATGACGTAATTATCTGTTGGACGGGTACTATTCGTCAAATAGACATTTTTCTCAATAAGCTTAACTCTTTCCACCCGAAAATTAAATTCAAATTAGAATTAGAATCCGACAAATCCCTCAATTTTTTGGATCTAACTATCACTAGAGTTAATGATAAACTCGATTTCCAAATTTACCGAAAACCCACTCACACCGACACAACAATTCCCGCTTCTTCCTGTCACCCATTACAACACAAACTTGCAGCCTTCCGCAGCTATGTCCACCGACTAATGTTTGTCCCACTGTCCACGGATAATTACGTCAAAGAACTTAAAATATTATATCAAATCGCGATTTCAAACGGGTATTCCAAACAAGTTATTGATAATATAATTCAGAATAAACAGAATGACAGGGTTCGCTCACTACTTTATGCATGTACCCCCGAACGAATTAACAAGCATGTCGGTAGTCTGTCTTACATAGGCCCCATTTCCGATAAAATCGCGAATATTCTTAAAAAACACAATGTTTTCGTTGCCTTTCGATCAGATCATAACTTACGAAATCTTTGTAACGGCAAAGATAAATTAGAAAATTCCAAAAAATCCGGTATTTATAAATTAGTATGCAATGATTGCAACGGGGTCTATGTAGGTCAGACAGGCCGTAACTTCGAAATAAGGTATAGGGAGCATGTTGCCGCTTACAGGAATGGCCATTCAGAAAAATCACATTTTGCTAAACATTTAATCGATACCGGCCATTCCTTGAGCGACAATAATACGTACAACATTCTCCATGTATGTGATAAAAGTTTCCGGTTGTGTGTGTTGGAGCAGTTAGAAATCTCCAAACATAATAATAATAATAACTATACACTGTTGAATGAACAAACTAACTTAATTACATCACCTCTTTTAAGTATGATTGCAGGTAGGTCGATACAGACGTCTTTGTGACGTTTGTATCGACCGTTGCCAATGCGTCATCATTGCGCTATATAAAGGGGCGAGAGCCGTACAACTGGCTCATTCGCGCCCGAGCGGTTGTCGAGTCAACATCTCCTGAGGATGCCCCGTGGAGGGGCGAAACACGTGTCGAGTATTGGTTTGGTTGCATGGCATGCTACCCCCCTTTTGTCTCACTTTTCGTGTATTTTGCATATGCATGAGGGCGGGAGGGTGGGCTTTCCTGCATGCGCATATTGCATGAGGGCGGGACGGTGGGACTGCATCCTGCTTCCAAGCTTGGATTTTGGTAGCGGAATTAAAGCTAAATATCTTTCAAACAATAATATTTAATGTCATGGATTTCCGCAAAGTAACGCCTGATTCTATAACTTATCTTAAGTCAGCATGTATAGCTGAACAGGCAAAGCTTTACATCAAGTTGACCAAACTCCATCGCTTAGCAGCTCAGAACGTTTGGTTCAATCAACAGTGTAAACAATTAAAAGTATTTCCCCATTATATTAATATACATACCAACACACACAGCCGGTCAAGTAGTATAGCTTTGGTGAAGGCAAAACAGGTGTGGTTGAACGAAGAATGTAGACATTGGTTTTCAGTTAGGGACAATGTCAAGCTCCACTTGAAAGTTTTATACTCAGAATTGAGTTACAAACTACACAATGTGGAGTTTGACATTTTAGATAACAAAGCCCGGGACTTCGCCTCCCAAGTAGCGCATGATAAATATATAACACAGCGCAGGAAGTTGGAGCGATTATCTGGGAATAACCGGAACAGTAATATCAACCATCGAGAAAATAATAATATAGATACAATTCATTCTTTTTATCCACGCGTTAAAAATTATACAAATACCCAATTTTCATCTGCTGAGATTTCTTTATTAGAGAAAGGTCTAAAATATAACATCAGACCACGGTTATCCCAGAAATCGCTCGAAACTTTGGTGGTGGATTCAGAAATGGCTTGTGTTAGAAGTAAAATGGATAGCGCCGTTAAACATCAGGTGGCAGTTCAGATCAAAAAAGCTTCATCTACCTCCTTTTCTCAAAATTATTCCGAATTACAAATACATCGGTCATTACAAAACAAAATTACTCAAAATAACTTAATAATTACGAAAGCCGACAAGGGCAATACTGTTATCATCTTGGATAAAACTGCTTACCACCAGAAGATTAACGACGTTATCCAGGGAGAGGATTTTGAACGTTTGAGTTCCGACCCCACCAAAAAATTTACAGTAGAGTTAAAAAATGCTATTAATAACATGTCATGTATTTCTCCAGATCTATTAAAATATAAAATCCCTATGAACCCACGATCTCCTTTTTTGTATGGCTTACCCAAAACTCATAAAGATAATATCCCAATTCGCCCCGTTGTCTCTTACATTGGTGCTCCAACATACGATATAGCTAAATATCTCAATAACTTATTAAAAACTAAGTCTTCTTTTTCACCTAAATACAGTTTAAAAAATAGTTTAGATTTAATTGAAAAAAAAAAAAAAAAAAAAAAAAAAAAAAAAAAAAAAAAAATGTCAACATCCCTCACAATTCAAAATTATTATCACTGGATGTTGACAGTTTATTTACAAATACTCCATTTGAAGAGTGCCTTCGTATTTTGGAGAACCATTTGGAGAGACAACGTTTACATCCTGGAGAAATACATGACTTTCTTAACCTTGCACGTATTTGCATGCAACAAAACTATTTTCGTTTCAATAACGAATATTTTCGCCAAAAGGAGGGGTTAGCAATGGGATCACCTCTAAGTCCTTTAATGGCGGAAATATTTATGGATAACTTTGAATGTAAATATGTGGTGGGCGAACCCAACATTCTGTTTTATTATAGATATGTAGATGACGTAATTATCTGTTGGACGGGTACTATTCGTCAAATAGACATTTTTCTCAATAAGCTTAACTCTTTCCACCCGAAAATTAAATTCAAATTAGAATTAGAATCCGACAAATCCCTCAATTTTTTGGATCTAACTATCACTAGAGTTAATGATAAACTCGATTTCCAAATTTACCGAAAACCCACTCACACCGACACAACAATTCCCGCTTCTTCCTGTCACCCATTACAACACAAACTTGCAGCCTTCCGCAGCTATGTCCACCGACTAATGTTTGTCCCACTGTCCACGGATAATTACGTCAAAGAACTTAAAATATTATATCAAATCGCGATTTCAAACGGGTATTCCAAACAAGTTATTGATAATATAATTCAGAATAAACAGAATGACAGGGTTCGCTCACTACTTTATGCATGTACCCCCGAACGAATTAACAAGCATGTCGGTAGTCTGTCTTACATAGGCCCCATTTCCGATAAAATCGCGAATATTCTTAAAAAACACAATGTTTTCGTTGCCTTTCGATCAGATCATAACTTACGAAATCTTTGTAACGGCAAAGATAAATTAGAAAATTCCAAAAAATCCGGTATTTATAAATTAGTATGCAATGATTGCAACGGGGTCTATGTAGGTCAGACAGGCCGTAACTTCGAAATAAGGTATAGGGAGCATGTTGCCGCTTACAGGAATGGCCATTCAGAAAAATCACATTTTGCTAAACATTTAATCGATACCGGCCATTCCTTGAGCGACAATAATACGTACAACATTCTCCATGTATGTGATAAAAGTTTCCGGTTGTGTGTGTTGGAGCAGTTAGAAATCTCCAAACATAATAATAATAATAACTATACACTGTTGAATGAACAAACTAACTTAATTACATCACCTCTTTTAAGTATGATTGCAGGTAGGTCGATACAGACGTCTTTGTGACGTTTGTATCGACCGTTGCCAATGCGTCATCATTGCGCTATATAAAGGGGCGAGAGCCGTACAACTGGCTCATTCGCGCCCGAGCGGTTGTCGAGTCAACATCTCCTGAGGATGCCCCGTGGAGGGGCGAAACACGTGTCGAGTATTGGTTTGGTTGCATGGCATGCTACCCCCCTTTTGTCTCACTTTTCGTGTATTTTGCATATGCATGAGGGCGGGAGGGTGGGCTTTCCTGCATGCGCATATTGCATGAGGGCGGGACGGTGGGACTGCATCCTGCTTCCAAGCTTGGATTTTGGTAGCGGAATTAAAGCTAAATATCTTTCAAACAATAATATTTAATGTCATGGATTTCCGCAAAGTAACGCCTGATTCTATAACTTATCTTAAGTCAGCATGTATAGCTGAACAGGCAAAGCTTTACATCAAGTTGACCAAACTCCATCGCTTAGCAGCTCAGAACGTTTGGTTCAATCAACAGTGTAAACAATTAAAAGTATTTCCCCATTATATTAATATACATACCAACACACACAGCCGGTCAAGTAGTATAGCTTTGGTGAAGGCAAAACAGGTGTGGTTGAACGAAGAATGTAGACATTGGTTTTCAGTTAGGGACAATGTCAAGCTCCACTTGAAAGTTTTATACTCAGAATTGAGTTACAAACTACACAATGTGGAGTTTGACATTTTAGATAACAAAGCCCGGGACTTCGCCTCCCAAGTAGCGCATGATAAATATATAACACAGCGCAGGAAGTTGGAGCGATTATCTGGGAATAACCGGAACAGTAATATCAACCATCGAGAAAATAATAATATAGATACAATTCATTCTTTTTATCCACGCGTTAAAAATTATACAAATACCCAATTTTCATCTGCTGAGATTTCTTTATTAGAGAAAGGTCTAAAATATAACATCAGACCACGGTTATCCCAGAAATCGCTCGAAACTTTGGTGGTGGATTCAGAAATGGCTTGTGTTAGAAGTAAAATGGATAGCGCCGTTAAACATCAGGTGGCAGTTCAGATCAAAAAAGCTTCATCTACCTCCTTTTCTCAAAATTATTCCGAATTACAAATACATCGGTCATTACAAAACAAAATTACTCAAAATAACTTAATAATTACGAAAGCCGACAAGGGCAATACTGTTATCATCTTGGATAAAACTGCTTACCACCAGAAGATTAACGACGTTATCCAGGGAGAGGATTTTGAACGTTTGAGTTCCGACCCCACCAAAAAATTTACAGTAGAGTTAAAAAATGCTATTAATAACATGTCATGTATTTCTCCAGATCTATTAAAATATAAAATCCCTATGAACCCACGATCTCCTTTTTTGTATGGCTTACCCAAAACTCATAAAGATAATATCCCAATTCGCCCCGTTGTCTCTTACATTGGTGCTCCAACATACGATATAGCTAAATATCTCAATAACTTATTAAAAACTAAGTCTTCTTTTTCACCTAAATACAGTTTAAAAAATAGTTTAGATTTAATTGAAAAAAAAAAAAAAAAAAAAAAAAAAAAAAAAAAAAAAAAAAATGTCAACATCCCTCACAATTCAAAATTATTATCACTGGATGTTGACAGTTTATTTACAAATACTCCATTTGAAGAGTGCCTTCGTATTTTGGAGAACCATTTGGAGAGACAACGTTTACATCCTGGAGAAATACATGACTTTCTTAACCTTGCACGTATTTGCATGCAACAAAACTATTTTCGTTTCAATAACGAATATTTTCGCCAAAAGGAGGGGTTAGCAATGGGATCACCTCTAAGTCCTTTAATGGCGGAAATATTTATGGATAACTTTGAATGTAAATATGTGGTGGGCGAACCCAACATTCTGTTTTATTATAGATATGTAGATGACGTAATTATCTGTTGGACGGGTACTATTCGTCAAATAGACATTTTTCTCAATAAGCTTAACTCTTTCCACCCGAAAATTAAATTCAAATTAGAATTAGAATCCGACAAATCCCTCAATTTTTTGGATCTAACTATCACTAGAGTTAATGATAAACTCGATTTCCAAATTTACCGAAAACCCACTCACACCGACACAACAATTCCCGCTTCTTCCTGTCACCCATTACAACACAAACTTGCAGCCTTCCGCAGCTATGTCCACCGACTAATGTTTGTCCCACTGTCCACGGATAATTACGTCAAAGAACTTAAAATATTATATCAAATCGCGATTTCAAACGGGTATTCCAAACAAGTTATTGATAATATAATTCAGAATAAACAGAATGACAGGGTTCGCTCACTACTTTATGCATGTACCCCCGAACGAATTAACAAGCATGTCGGTAGTCTGTCTTACATAGGCCCCATTTCCGATAAAATCGCGAATATTCTTAAAAAACACAATGTTTTCGTTGCCTTTCGATCAGATCATAACTTACGAAATCTTTGTAACGGCAAAGATAAATTAGAAAATTCCAAAAAATCCGGTATTTATAAATTAGTATGCAATGATTGCAACGGGGTCTATGTAGGTCAGACAGGCCGTAACTTCGAAATAAGGTATAGGGAGCATGTTGCCGCTTACAGGAATGGCCATTCAGAAAAATCACATTTTGCTAAACATTTAATCGATACCGGCCATTCCTTGAGCGACAATAATACGTACAACATTCTCCATGTATGTGATAAAAGTTTCCGGTTGTGTGTGTTGGAGCAGTTAGAAATCTCCAAACATAATAATAATAATAACTATACACTGTTGAATGAACAAACTAACTTAATTACATCACCTCTTTTAAGTATGATTGCAGGTAGGTCGATACAGACGTCTTTGTGACGTTTGTATCGACCGTTGCCAATGCGTCATCATTGCGCTATATAAAGGGGCGAGAGCCGTACAACTGGCTCATTCGCGCCCGAGCGGTTGTCGAGTCAACATCTCCTGAGGATGCCCCGTGGAGGGGCGAAACACGTGTCGAGTATTGGTTTGGTTGCATGGCATGCTACCCCCCTTTTGTCTCACTTTTCGTGTATTTTGCATATGCATGAGGGCGGGAGGGTGGGCTTTCCTGCATGCGCATATTGCATGAGGGCGGGACGGTGGGACTGCATCCTGCTTCCAAGCTTGGATTTTGGTAGCGGAATTAAAGCTAAATATCTTTCAAACAATAATATTTAATACATAGATTAGGCGATGACGAGGGAAGCTCAGTCCCCTCTAGGTCAATGGTGACATTCAAATTACAGTCTCGTCTAGATCCGAACTATTGTTCATATGTCAGTGCATATGTTATGAATAAACTCACTACCAATCTTCCTCAAAGGAAAATTATACAAGTTCCTCCGTCGCTCGCAAATTTACAACTAGCAGATCCGTCATTCCACACACCAGGAAAGATTGATCTGCTCTTAGGTGCACAAGTGGTTGGAGAAGTTCTTTTACAGGGTTTGGTTAAGGGTCCGCCTGGAAGTCCAGTCGCACAGAAGACCAAATTTGGATGGATTGTCTCGGGCGAAATCCAATCCTCAGCTGTCTCTAGGCCAGTATGTTATCATACAGTAGTACAGTCAGCAGATGTCAATGACCTCATGCGTAAGTTTTGGGAGTTGGAATCAGAGCCTTCAGTTCATCGTATTTTGAATGAGGAAGAACTGAAGTGTGAAGATTTCTACTCTAAGACCACCAAACGCGATGCAACCGGGCGGTATGTTGTAAAACTGCCATTCAAAACTGAACACCCCAGTTGCGCACTTGGAGGGTCATCCGAGGTCATTGCTCGCAGACGTTTTCTCAACCTAGAGAGAAGATTAATTAAAGAACCAGAACTTAGGGAACAGTATAGGGCTGTTATCAATGAGTATATTCAGTTGGGACACGCTGAAGTTGTCCCACCGGTGGAATTAGGTAACGATGCGTTCTACCTACCACATCACGCAGTGGTGCGTGACGATAAAGTCACCACTAAGGTTAGGGTCGTCTTTGACGCTTCATGTTCTGGCCACAATGGTGTATCCTTAAATAAGGAATTAATGGTGGGCCCAACCCTACAACCTGATTTGCGTCAAGTTATTATGCGATGGCGCCGCCATCCCATTAGTTTAGTTGCGGACATAGTCAAAATGTACCGTCAGGTTATGGTTAGTAAAATGGATGCCGACTACCAACGCTTTCTGTGGCGTGACAAACCAGATGCAGAGTTGGAACATTTCCGACTCCTGCGTGTCACATTCGGTACAGCTTCCGCTCCTTACCTGGCCGTCCGCACACTACAGCAGCTTGCTCATGATGAAGGAAGCAATTATCCTTTGATAGTCGATCGTATTCTTAAAGATTTTTACGTCGACGATTTTTTATCAGGTTGTGAATCTATTGCCGAGGGTCAACAAATACATCACCAAATGAACGAGTTGTTGAGTCGCGGAGGCTTTCAGCTTCAGAAGTGGTCCAGCAGTAACGTTGATTTGCATAGTATAATAAAGGAGGGACCATTAACTGAAAATTTAGAATTAAAATCAGACGCAGATATGAAAATCTTAGGTCTCACTTGGGATAGACTAACTGACACTTTCAAATATACTGTGAGTCTTCCTCCGCTTGAAGCCCCTGTGACTAAACGCAAGGTAGTGTCAGACATCGCTCGTTTATTTGACCCGCTCGGTTGGTTGGCACCTGTTGTTATCACAGCTAAGGTGTTCATTCAGCGTCTGTGGCTAGCAGGAATTGAATGGGACGATGAACTTCCTGATCAACTTTTAAAGGAATGGATCAATTTTAGAAACAACCTTTATCACGTGCAAGAGTTTAGATTACCACGTTGGATCCGTACAAGTAAACATGACGTCCTTTTAGAGTTGCATGGATTTTCTGACGCCTCCAATATTGCTTATGCAGCAGTAGTTTATACTCGGTGCGTTGACTCTGATGGGAATGTGCAGGTTAGTCTTGTAGCCTCAAAGACCAAGATGGCCCCTGTCAAACAGGTATCCATACCTCGTTTGGAGTTATGTGGCGCAGTGCTTCTATCAAAACTCCTGCGGGAAGTGTCAGACACCTTAAGTGTACGTAAAGAAAACGTACATGCATGGACTGACTCAACAGTGGTGCTCGCCTGGTTAAGCAGCCATCCCAGCCGCTGGAAAACGTTTGTTGGGAATAGAGTATCCGATATACTCACCTTTATGGACAGTAATCAGTGGTCGCACGTTCAGTCCAAAGATAACCCCGCCGATTGCGCGTCGCGCGGCGTGAATCCCTCAGCGTGCTCAGACTTAGTATTATGGATGCAGGGACCTAGTTGGCTACAAAGGGCTGAAATCAACTACAACAGAAGGTTGATCAAAGAAACCAACTTAGAGGAGAAAGGGGTACTAACATGCAATGTTGTAACGAAGGAAACAGATGGGGATTCTATTATAAATAAATATTCGAGTTTGAGGAAACTTACTAGAGTAATCGCCTACTGTAGAAGATTTTTAAAATTTAAGGATAAAAATAACACTATTAAATTCAATAATTTTTTAACACACACTGAAATTAACGAGGCATTATTTACCTGCATAAAGTTATGTCAACAGAAACATTACATAGCAGAAATTGAAATGTTAAAAGCAAAGGGAAAATTAGACAAGGCAGGAGTACTCAACTCACTCAATCCTTATTTAGATAAAGATCAGCTTCTGAGGGTTGCCGGTAGACTTCATAAAGCCAATCTTCACGAAGATACCAAGCATCCTCTTATTATTCCTCATAAGTCACATTTAACCAATCTTTTGATTGCTGACGCTCATGAGCGCACATTGCATGGCGGACCTCAGTTAGTTTTAAATTATTTGAGATCCGAATACTGGATCATTAATGCAAAGGGAGTTGTTAGGCAATATGTTCGTAAATGTGTTAAGTGCATGCGTTATTCTGCTCGTCCTGGAACTCCATTGATGGGGTCATTGCCTTCAGCTAGAGTCAACGCTAGTCGACCTTTCCTTAAAAGTGGTGTTGACTATGCAGGACCTATTAGTATCAGGTCAACTAAAGGTCGCGGTCACCATGCTACCAAAGGCTATATTTGTTTGTTCATATGCATGGCCACTCGAGCCATGCATTTAGAGGTTGTGAGCGATATGACCTCACAGGCTTTCTTAGCTGCCTTTAAGAGGTTTACTGCTAGGAGAGGCCATTGTCATGAAATGTGGAGTGATAATGGTACTACCTTTGTCGGAGCTAATAAGGAATTGAAATCCTTATTCACTCACGAACGACTTGGGGTACAGGCGGACATTTCGGAATGGTTGGCAATCAACGGAACAACTTGGCACTTCATCCCACCTCACTCGCCAAACTTTGGAGGACTTTGGGAGGCAGGGGTGAAGTCCTGCAAACATCACCTCAAAAGAGTGGTCGGAAACAACACTCTTACTTTTGAGGAGATGTCTACAGTTCTAGCCCAGATCGAAGCATGCCTCAACTCCAGACCAATTTCGGCTATAAGCAGTAATCCAGAGGACCCATGTCCTCTCACTCCGGGACATTTTCTAATAGGAGAACCGTTGCTACTTGCACCAAGGTCGAACTTTGAAACATCAAATATTAGCAATTTACGGAGATGGCAGTTGACACAGCGTTTGGTCCAAGATTTCTGGCGCAAGTGGTCCCAGGAGTATCTCGTTCAGTTCCATCAGAGGAACAAATGGATTCATCAAACTGTAGAACCAAAAATAGGTGATGTAGTATTAGTTATGGAGGATGATTTGCCTCCCGCAAGATGGCTTCACGGGCTAATTATTGAAAAACATCCTGGCTCGGACAAGGTCACACGAGTAGTGTCATTACGCTGTAAGGGAACAATTATTAAGAGACCTGTATCAAAGTTGATTGTACTCCCTATTACCACTTAAATAGTATGTAAAATTTGTGTAAATTGCATAAGTGGCATTTTATTTGTTAATTTATATACAGTCCACGTTCGAATGGAAATGTACAAATCTTGTTATGGACAATATTATTAAGAGACTTATATCAGAGTTAATTGTACTCCCTATTACCACTTAAATAGTATGTAAAATTTGTGTAAATTGCATAAGTGGCATTTTATTTGTTAATTTATATACAGTCCACGTTCGAATGGAAATGTACAAATCTTGTTATGGACAATATTATTAAGAGACTTATATCAGAGTTAATTGTATTCCTTATTAACACCTAAGTAAATAGTATGTATTTGTGTTTTCATAAGTGGCATTTTATTTGTTAATTTATTTACCATCCATGTTGGAATGGAAAAATACAATCTTGTTATGGACAATCTGTCCATGGTGGGCGGGATGTTTAGTCGTAAACAACGTCGGTCGTATATCAAAGTGTGTTATTTAGTTTAACGCCATCTAGCGTTAAACTAAATGAATCGTCGTATTGTTTCCCGCACTCCACCATAGATGGAGTTGTGCTTTGACGTCATCATTCTACATGGCGGTGTTAAGATTTTCACGGATTAGATAAGTCTCGAACAGTTCAGAATTAAATTAAGTACTCTCATAGACAAAGTTGTTTTATTTGAGTCTTCCAGTAGTTCAGTGCCAGAGTGGTGAATGAACAGACGCTATTGCAGGTATTTATGGAAATTTGGATAATTGGATGGAATTTACGCTAAGGATGGGCACTTAACTTTGGTCAACACGTCGACGCTCGGCTCGATGTGATGCTTTGGCTGCACCACTGCTCGTACCCTGGCTTCTTTTTCTGTCCAGAAGGCAATTCTTCATACGCTGGAACCCGTGACCTTTGCTAGCCCATGTCGATGTTCCAAACTCGCGAAGTCGTTGCCGCCGCGCGTCGTCGACCATATATTATAAAAGTTGAAGACTTTCGTGGATTCTTCTTCTTGTAATATTTTTAGTTCCCCTCATGGGTCACCATGTTATATCTTTGGAGGATATACTGGTGCCAATTAAAGTCCCGAAATTTAAAATATACGTTTAATTACAATAAATAATGTTACACGGACGGTGATTCATGGGCAAGTGTGGGATGACAGCTCATCTTCTATTGAGTGCAATATGCGCCCTGTATAAAATATAATAGTTGCAATAGTGAACGCCTCTTATTTGCTATTACATTTCTTGAAGGCGTTTACGCCTGAACACCTTCACTGTCAGGTCCAGCATCTGAGAGTCCCTTTTCTGAATTAGCCTGCCGCCAACCGTCTCAATCACCAATTCCTCCTTCTTACCTTGAGCGCCGACCTCCTCAGCTACTATCTCGTCCAGCAGTGTTACTGTGGAACCTTTGTCCATGAGGGCCAGTATCTTCTTGGAGCCCTTTGCTCCGAAGACTTCAACCGGCACTATCTTGAGATATGCTCGCGTACTAAATTAAATAAAAAAACACTGTATTTACTGATGCCATAACATTTGCCGCTTCTGGTGAGGATTCCTTCTTGTCATGTGCAGCTTCTTCACGTGACTCTACGTGCAGCAGATGATGGTGCCACCTCTTGCATTGTTTGCACGAGAGCTTCCGGCAAGTCTCCTTTCTGTGCCTCCCTTGAAGACACCTGAAATACACTCGGCTCTTCTTTACTGCCACCCATCGGTCCTGCACTGAAGCCTTCAAGAACTTCCTACACTCAAATTAAAAGTGCTCACCTTCGCACATCGGACATGTCTTCTCAGACTGCCTGGGTTCCCTGTCTGGTGCGTCCCTCGTGGCGTGCGAAGCGTGTCTGAAGGTCTTCCTGCTCTTTCGAGTGTGGCGAAGGCTCCGCACTTATCTGCTTCTTGGTTCAGGAACTTGCTTACTAAATTTAGATTTGAGAACTCACCATCATCCTCCGCTGCAGTGTAGTCGTACCACCGGAACTTGAGCACTGTTGGCAGCTTTTCGACTATGCACTTCACTATTTCCGGAGAGTGTAGATACTGCAGCTTCTTTAACCCTTTTATGGCCGCGACACTATTATTCACTTGACTCGCGAACACACATTTATTTCCCGAGGATTTTCACTGATCTTCCCTAGGGCCTTTATCTTTTCGAGCTCTGCAAGAATGAGCGCATCCGGTCTTCCAAATCTCCTCTTCAGAGCTTGCATCACTTCTTCTGACGATGCTTCTGAATACAGGAGGCTCCGAATCGCCTCTCTTGCGTTTCCTTTCAGCGCTCTTCGTAAACGCGCCATGTTCTGAACGTTGTTGAACATGCCCGCCGTATCTTCATAAACCACCTTGAAGGCTATCCACTCGCTGCTGCTGCCGTCAAAGTACGGCAGTTCGTGGATATACTTCGGCTGCCCCGTCGTACCTTCTCGACCAGAGAAGGCTTCCTTCAGTGCAGCAGTAAGCGCCTGGATCCCGGCGACCGCTCCTCCCGCTGAAGCATCTTCTTCTGGCTTCACCTTCGGCTCTTCTGGCAGGTGCTGTCGTCGATCTTCAGTTGCTTCCTGGGTGTTCTCTTTCAGCACTGACGTCTCAATCCAATTCTGGACGTGTGCTGTCCTTTCATCTTCCAGGTCTTCATCCACCGAGTCCTCATCCTCGCACTGCGCCATCTCCAGACGAACGCGTGCCAACTTCGCTGCCGCCTGAGCTTGCTCGAGCTCCAGACGTGCCAGCTCTCCTCTGGCTTCAAGCTCCCTTCTTCTGGCTGAGGAACTGGTAGTCTTCGTAGACCTGGCTCGGCGACTGACCCCCGTTGGTTTCAGAGTTGCGGCTGAACCCGGCAACCCCTTCCCCAGGGCCTCTTCTGGGGTCTTCTTCTTCGCCTTTCTTCGCGGCCAAACTCTTCTCTGACGCCGCCGTGGTCGCAGTCTCCACTGTCGTTTCGGTGGTGGTTGTGTATTCCGTAGTTGCCGTCCCGGAAGAAGTCGTTGCTTCTGATGAAGTCGCTGTAGCTGATGACGTTGACGCAGACGTGACCCCTTCTGACCCTGACGTCGGAGCCGCCGCGTCCTTATCCGAAGGACGGGACGGAGGGCGTAGGGGAGCATCCTTCTGCGACCTGGTCACTGGCATCTTACAATCTTCAATCTTCTGAACTTCTGAACTTCTTCTTGTCTTGAGGGATCCGGCAGGAAGGACCAACTGTTTCGGAGGGGCGGACTACTGGCGGACACCAACTAAGGTTATCCCGCAGTCTACCTGGGACGATCTCCCAATATTGTTGGTACGTGCGTCTTGCGTTCGTGTCGCTGGTACACACGTACCCTACGCACCTCTCAATGCGTACTTCAATGGGTACACCCCCACGTCTCTAACTATAGGATGTGACGTCGTGTAGAAACAATGAAACACTTGAGAATCTTGAAAATTCGGGTTTCGCCTTGTTCTTGTGTGTTCACTACCGGAGCTGAGCTGCGACTGAATTGCAACGAAAAGTGGCGCTGTATTTATACAGCGCAACTTTACCGCCGCGTGCCTCACTCCAATTAGAGTCTATTTGGAGTCTAATTTTACTATGTGCAAAACCCTTTTCTCTCTTTATTTATTAAATACGTCTTATTGTGTATACAAAATGTGTTTTAAACTATTCTACACATGTCCCTTTATCAATACAAATGTATAACACTAGCCTATCTTAATTTATTAATTAGTTATAGCCCCAGAAATGCCAAACTTCCTTACTTGTTTAATTGGATATTACGTTTTGTCTCGTAATTCCTGAACATCCGATTTAATTAATTTAAACGGATTTGGCATTTCTGGGCGATTTCCTATATGATAGACATATTACAATCTTAATTATCACAATATCTAAAAATTAGATTTTCGACTTACGTAATTATCGGGGGGCACGGCAGTGCCCCCGCCAAGTCGAGCGCGAAGCAAACACTGCCGTACCATCCTTTACTGGAACCATTTCGCCGCATTTTCAGGCCTCTATTTGAGAACCTCTGGATAAGACCAGAACGCAGAAATTTTCGTCATCTAGTAAGCTGTAATCATATACTAAAAATCCAAAATTTCAAGTCTGTAGGTAATTTAGTTCCGAAGTTAAGCGAAAGCAAAGTTTCGCATTTACGACACTCACTCATGATCATCAAAATAGAACTAGTACTTCCCATAAACTCAGAGAGCTGAAATTTGGTACAGAGTTAGGGTTTAATGGCCACATAAAGGAAAAACTATAAAAACTAGGATAATCGAAGATCTGGAGTACCTGGTGACCCTGACTAGAAAACAAAAATTTTTAGAAGTTTTTGCTAATTTTTTTACATGACCTCATGGCTTTTGAGTAGAGCAACAATTTCTTTCCCGAAAACAATCTCATCCGAGCTACCATTTTGGAAATATAAATTGTTTTATATAAAATAAAAAACTTCGAAAATTTGACTGTCCTTGCTCCATAGCGCCCCTAAGGCTACACTCCAACTCAATCACAAATCAATATACCATAAATTATTCCTTGTCAAAGTAATACTATAGATGATGCCACAAATATAACATAATCAACATAATTTTTTTACGCCATAATTCACTCTTGGTCTGCAATGGGCATCAAACTTAACTACGGAAATATAGTAAACACAAACACAAAATAATCATTGTTTATGCATAGGTCGAGTTGTGTGAAAAATGCACGACAAAAATATAAACAATCAAAAATATTCTTATATCGTACAAAGCAAAAAAAAAGATTAGTTACTAAAACTCAAAAAGGGTGTCTCGCCTAAGATTCGAACTTGCAGCAAGAATATTAATTCCCAATCATACTACCACTAAGCTGTTTACTACTACGGCTATTATTTCAAAAAGTTCATCATATGGCTACCTTGTACTGTCATGGTTACCCCTTGTTTATACGTCAATAATGCCAATTAACGTGTGCAGATGTTTAAAATGATTTTGGTGAGTAAGTAGACAACTACATGAAACAAGCGCGCTTTGACAATCACACACTGTCAACTTACGCACACATTCACAAACCTTGCGATAGAGCGACAGCACTACTTTCTTCAAAAACCGAATTTTCAAAAGTCTCTCCGCCCGCCTTTCCTCTTAATACGCATATAAATAAAATTAAAGGAAAACTCTGGATAAGACTAGACTGACTTTTATACTTATACTTACAAGTTTACAAGAAGTTTTTTTCGTTGTTTCTGAATTCCATAACACTAGGGTTGCCATCCGTCCGGGTTTCCCCGGATTTGTCCTAGTTTAGAGGGCATTCGGGGAGCGTCCGGGGAAGGTTTCATTTGTAGACCGGGTTTTTAAATAAAAAAAAATTAAAAAAAATTGTGTCGCCCGCGAGTCACGCACTATCGATGCTCGCACACCACGATCAACCGACGAATCAATTATATTCACCGTTCCCCCACCCCTCCCGTCGTGGTAGCCACGGTCCGCCGTTCGTTCGTTCGAATTCACGACCCGCGTCCCGCACTCCGCAGCGATGGTTTGACGAATGCAGACATCGCGTCGTTCCAGTTAAGTGGGTGAACTTACGTAGGTACATGTGGTAAGCAAAGAATATTTTTCTTAAATATCGTAGTTTAATTTTTACAGGTAGTGCGACACTGCTCTTCTGAATGCTATCCACATTTCGATTATACATATGAAAATAAGTCTATCTATTTTTGTAACCTTTTTACACGAACAGATTAGGCTGAAATTGCATAAATTATGTATGATTATATCCCCAGTAAGTAGGTACTTAAGCTACTTTTTATCCAAAAAATATAGTAATATTAAGTCAAGATGCAGTATCATTTGAAAGTTAATTTTTATTTGCTTAGAATTTGGTATTCTTTCTATAGATTTTCAAATATGCTTTTTTTACTAACAAAGTCGTGGGTGGCTAGTAATTGTTATAGTTTATTTCATCCCTTTGTTTATTTATCGAAATTCTCTATTGACTATATTTTTAGGTACTTTTTTTATTCTTTTCAGATAAGACACCAAAATGCCTAAGCGTAAATGCCTATTTAACAGTGATTTGGAAAGTAAGTTCCCGATGTTTAAAAAAGGAAGATATGACTGGGAAGCGTTTTGTGTCGTTTGTTCTACGAGTATTTCAATCGCAAACAAAGGCGTTACAGACCTAAATGAGCATTTAAGTACGCTGAAACACATAACAAATTTAAAAAATCAGTCAAGTACTTCGAATATTGCAACATATTTTGTGAGATCGACATCGGAAGACCTCCTTATTTCAGCAGCGAAAGGCGCTCTCGTCTATCATACAGTAAGTCATCATATGTCTTTCAATTCATTGGACTGCACTTGTGCTCTCAACCGCGAATTATTTTCTACGTCAGATACTGCAAAAAAAGTTACGTGCAATCGAACAAAAGCAACTGCGATCGCCACCGGAGTGCTGAGCCCTTTGTCGGTTGAAGATTTTAAGACTGATTTACAAGATGTACCATTCATAAGTGTGGCTACTGATGCTAGTAATCACGGAAGCACAAAATTATTCCCGCTGGTTATTCAATATTTTGATGTAAAAAAAAATGGAATCACTACTAAGGTGCTTGAAATTGAAAACACTAAAAACGAGACATCTGACACTATTACCGAACTGATAATAACACAGCTTCGCCGGCATGATCTCTTGTCTAAATGTATTGCTTTTGGTGGAGATAATTGCAATACAAACTTCGGTGGGATTGATAGATATGGAACAAATAATGTTTTCCACAAGCTGAAGGAAAATCTAAACTCAAACTTGGTTGGTGTGGGTTGCTCTGGACATGTCATTAACAACGCAGTGCACCACGGATGTGATTTACTGGCAGTAGACATTGAATCCATCGTCTTAAAAATTTATATTTTTTTTTCCATTTACACAGTACGTACCGAAGCTCTTAAAGAATTCTGCGAAACCGCTGAGGTCGAATATAAACAGCTTCTGTATCATTCCAAAACGCGTTGGCTAAGCCTGTTTCCAGCTATCGAGCGAATTCTGAAGCTCTACCGTCCTTTACTTAATTATTTTGAAAGCATAGAAAGGCCACCTGTTTTAATTAAACAGTTTTTCGAAAATGCTCTCTCGGAAGCATACCTGTTCCTTATACACTCAATTATGCACACCATTCACACAAAAATACAGACATTAGAGAAAGGCGATAATTCAATTCTTGAAACAAAAAACATACTTTCTTCCATAACAAAAAGTTTAGAAGACCGAATTAAGGAAAATTTTGTGCCGCTGAACGTTCAGAGTATTATAAATAAAGAAGATGAAAACAGGAAACAAGAGTTTAAAAAATGCACACATGACTTCTACAATGAAATTAAAAGATATATTGAAGAATGGATGAAACCCTTAAAACAATTTGAGAAATTTGATTGGATGTTTTTGCCAAAAATTAATAGCAACACAGAGTGGACTCTTATTGAAGACACTGTCCTCTATTTAAAAGATAAAAATATAAACATTGACGACGTAAAATTAATTGACGAGTGGGTGAATTTAAAGGCTTTTTGCCAAAACTTAACTGAACAAGATAAGCTTTTGAAATCCAATCAACTTTGGGTACAATTTTTTAAAACGCCAAATGCGAATTTATATTCGGAATTGCTGAAAATTGCGCAATATTTTTTTTGCATTCCGGCGCATAATGCCAACGTGGAGAGGGTATTCTCATTAATTACACAACAATGGACTAAAGAAAGAAATTTACTAAGCGTAGAAACAATTTCTTCAATAATTAAAATTCAATTCAATTTCCAAGAATACAGTTGCACTGATTTTTATAAATTACTTTTAAAAAGGGAAGATATTCTAAAAGCTATCGGAAAAAATGATAAATACAAAAAAACTGAGAAGTAAAAAGGCAAGAGGCTGAAGAAAACGCTTTAATAGCTAGATAGACAAATCGTGTTGTGAGTGCAATAATTGCTTTTTATTTTTGTAGTTAAAGTTATGATTGTTTTCATTGAGTAGGTAAAAACTCTAAAAACTATTTAAAATATGGTTGTTAATCAAAACTTTAAGTTAATGAAAATAAGTATAGGATTGATTATTTTGATTTAAAATTTTATTAATGTAACTTACATTGATGTAGGTCTAAACTTTAAAAATGTTCTGTTTTGTTGTTTAATATTTAAGAAGACTGCATTTATTTAGTTTCTATTCTGCTAGAATAGATATATTATTTTGTTATATAAATGACTGCTGATAAAAAGTAAAACAGATAATAATTACCTCAAAAATTGTAAGACTGAATACTAGAATGGTCTAAGTAGGTACTTTTTAAAATTTTAATTCATTAAATATATGTTTTTGTTTAATATTTTAATAAGGTTTTGTTTTCTTATTTCAAGAATTGAAAAAGCTGATTTATATTAACAATTTGTAATATGATTCTGTTTTGATAAAATAATGAACACTACAAACCAGTAAGTTTTGCTCTAAAAATGGTATAGTTCTTGTGGCATTGTATCCTAATGCCACGCATTAAATACAACCCATGGATGTTTCTGTATTTAGTACCCTAAAATCAGCCTGAAAAACTGGTGTCCAAAATTGGCGCTTACAAAACATGGATAACCCTAGACTCAGAAAAGTACACTTTGCCCCACTCTTACAACAAGTTCTGGAGAAAGCTTTAAAAAAGTCCCTCTTTGAAAGTGGTTTCCGAAAATGTGGACTATGTCCATGGAATTTAGGGGCAGTACTTCAGCCAACGTTGAGAAATAATACATTGATAGAAGATCGAAACAGATATCTAAAAGAAATGAGAGAGGGGCTTGCTTTCGTCGAAAAGAATATTGGACAGGATAAACTTAAAACGTTCCGAAACACCAAAGAATGGACGGGAGACGTCCAGGATCAATCACTCTTTGAATTTTGGAAGAAATTCAAGAATAAACATGACATACTTTTGCAATCAGAATCAGTGTCTTCAAACTATGACCAAGGAAGTATTCTGACTGACGAAGAAGACAATTTAATTGATGACAACAATAAAGAGAATTGCAGTATTGCAGAGCTAAATTCAGAAGTTTTAGGAGCTCCAGAAGACTTATTAACACCTTCCCTTGAAACTCACAACTTTTTGAACGCATCGAAAGTGACAGAGGTTTTGAAAAATTTAAATGTAATGGGAACAGACAAAGTTACACCAACCAAATTTATTTCTTACACAGAAAATAAACAAACAACTGAAGTGATTGTTAATCTACAGCCACCTGTCCTTACGTCTCCTGTCATCCAGTCGTGTCTTCCCTTAAGTCCTACACAGCCAATAGCATCAACAAGCACTGCAAAACCTATCATTCCTACACCATTCAAAAAGTCTTTGTTTTGGCCAAAAGAAAAGGAAAATAACAAAAAGAAGAGGAAAACTGAGAAAATACCCGCAGTAATCACATCAGAAAAGTGGCAAGAGTACCATGAAAATAAGGAGAGAAAAAAGCTTGAACAACTTGAACAGAAACAGATTAGGGCTGAAGAAAGAAAAAAGAAGACTGAAAGAAAAAAAGAATTGACTTCTATAAAAAAAGTCACAAAGACATTGTTTGATTCAAGTAGCGAATCTGAATGTGAAACATGGAAGCCTTCTGGTGGTAGTACAGATGATCTTAATAGCGATGATACTGATGATTTGACTATTTTTTAAGATTTTCTATTTGTTTCAAGTTAAAGTATTTTTATGAAAAATTTTGAATTTACGTGATTTTAAGAAGTTTTGTGAAATAATTTTTGCAATTAAGTACTTACTGTGTTTTTTTTAGCTGATTTTGTTTTTTTTTGTAAAGAGTATACGTATCAAGTACTGGGTCACTAGCTCGAAAAAGTCATAGTCGATTATTGGGACAATTGAAAATTTGCCCATCAATTACTGGTACATTTTTAGTCCTCTCAAAAAATATATATATTAAAAATAACAACACTTATTTTCTATGCTTAAGTTCAATGTAAGTGAGATAAAAGACTGATTAATATTATTTTGTTACTTACTTAAAAAATTCTACCTCAAATAAAAAAAATAATATTAGAGAAAACGTGTTTTTTTCCCACTATAGTATCAACTACTGGTACATTTACCTTAATAAGAAAATTAATAAACAAAAACAAAATATAAAAATAACTCAGTGAACAGGTGAGCGGCATGAGCGCAGTACCCCACCATCTGAGTTTCGTTCAGTTTGTATCGTCGCTTAGCGCGATACCCTTGCATGTAATCATTATTTGTTGTATCTATCTGAGAATACTTACAATTTATGTTACACATGATGTTCTTACTTATATTACAGGTCTATTGTATTATTTCTATATTATTCTTAACTCTTTTTCATTACTCAATTTATTCCTATTTTTAGATGGACCTCCTTACTCATACGCACTTATTTCAAAAGCACCTAACTTGTTTGCTTACTACACTACACAAAAACACTTACACACTTCACGGTTTGGAAGCTCCCGCAATTTTAATACATTCTCTTTTCTTGCGATGGCATGGACTAACATTCGTAATACTATTATGTTTAATTTAAGTCTACATCAATTAATTGTAATTAAAATAAATGGCGTTACTTAGCGTTGCAAATGATTTAGACGAATTTTTCTCCGTAGAATGTCAGTCCATCGAATCTCTAAAAAATGCAAGAATATTTTAAGTGCTTCCAAACACAACATTAAGGTGCTAACGTATAACATTCGAAGCTATAACAAAAACTTTGACGAATTTACAATAGCTTTAAAGCGACTAGACTCTAATATTGATTTTATTGTTCTTACCGAGTGCTGGCTATCTAGTGGTATTATTATAGAAGACCTACCTGGATATTGCGCATATAAAACCGCAACACAGGTTAATAAAAATGGGGGAATCGTTATCTACGCAAGATTAGACTGGAGTATGAGTATTGTCACGACTGAATCCAAAGTGGATGATGCCGATAGCATCCTTATTCAAATGAATAATGATTTTGCTCTTTTAGCAATCTACAGATCTCCATCATTTACTAACACTGACAAATTCCTTAACTCTCTAGACACCACTCTTTTAAATTTGAAGAATAAACAAAATATTATTGTAGCGGGTGACATGAATATTAATATTAGCGATGTTAGTAACAGCCAAACTGCAAACTACATGTGTCTAATGGCTTCGCACGCATTACTGCCTGCCATTACCACCCCGACCAGATACGAAACGTGTATAGATCACATTTTTATTAAAACCAAGACGAAGCCGTTTGGACTTGTCTGTAATAGTACTATAACTGACCATGATATCGCACTGTGTAGTTTTCCTCGTAAATCAAAACATTACTCAAAAATTAAACGTTTTAAAACCAGAACTGATTGGGACGCAGTTGCTGCTGAGCTCAACCAAACAAACTGGGACTCAGTAACTAACTCACAATGCGTTAACACAGCACTTAACAACTTTAACAACTTAATCACAAATGCATTATCCAACCACACTCAACAAATCAAAATCAGTCGCAGAATGGCCACATTAAAACCTTGGATTACACCCGGTCTAATCAGGTGCATGATACACCGAGACAAACTCCATTTTGACTCCAGAGCCAACCCAGATAACCAAACAAAACATCAAATTTACACAAGATATAGAAACTTCTTGACCAATCTTCTACAGAAACGCAGAACACAATACAACAGTGCAGAAATTGAACGAACTAAGGGTAACCCGAAAATGCTATGGACTACTATAAAAGACATATGTGGGAACAGTGGTCTCCAAAACTCAGCCATTTCACTAATCGCGTCAAAGGATCCAGTCTCAAGTCTTGACAAGTGTAATCAACACTTTGTCTCTGTAGGCGAAAAAATTATCCGCCAAAATTCTCAACCAACTGGGAACTACACAAGACCGTTTAGTTGAATCGTACAGAACCTCGCGCTCAGTTGCAAACTCCTTCTGCTTACTTTCAACTGATGTACAAGAAGTTACAAATGCCATATACAGTATGAACCAATACAGTGCTCCGGGACCAGATCAGGTGACAGTTGCATTACTAATTAAGTGCCGTGATAACATTGTAGACCCCTTGACTCATATTTACAACCTTAGTTTAGAATCAGGTATATTCCCAGACAAATGGAAAATAGCGGCAGTTTCACCTATTTTTAAAAACGGTACTAAAGATAAACCTGAAAATTATCGGCCAATAGCACTGCTTAGTATAATATCCAAAATTTTAGAAAAAAATTGTAAGTAATAGGTTGGTTAACTTTTTAGACACTCACAACGTAATTTCAAATAGGCAGTTTGGTTTTCAAAGAGGCAAATCCACTGAAGACGCGGTGTCACTTTTGACCAATAATATTTTATTTAAACCAAAATATAGAGAACGGCAAATGTAGTATCGGAGTTTTTTTAGACTTGGCAAAGGCTTTTGACACCGTGTCTCCGAGGCTTCTTTTAAAGAAACTCGAGTTTGCTGGCGTCAGGGGAACTCCCTTAAAATGGTTTGAGAGCTATCTGACGTCCCGTTCTCAGTACATAAAAGTTGAAAACCATCGTAGTGGACTACTTCCCATCGATTTTGGAGTCCCTCAGGGCAGCATACTCGGTCCAACGCTATTTTCGTTATACATAAATGATATTGTGAACATCCAACTAAAAAATGCCGAAGTAATATCGTATGCTGATGACACTGTAGTGCTATTTCACGATAAATCCTGGGACGATGTATGCCGCCTTGCGCAAGTAGAACTTTCTAACTTAGCAAAGGCCCTCAACCTTAATCTTTTGACGCTAAACGTAGACAAATCCAAATTTATAGCTTTCTCAAAAACTAAAGCCTCTTGTCCTCCCAGGACACTGGCACTAAAAATTCATCATTGTTCGCAGATTAATAACTGTACGTGCGAAGCACTGGCTCGCACCGACTGTATAAGATATCTTGGCATAAATGTAGATTGTAACCTTACCTATGCAGATCACATATTCTCAATGTCCTCTAGAGTTCGTAAATTAATTCATGTAATGAAAAAGCTCCGGAACTGCTGTTCGATTAACATTCTTCGTAACATCTACTACGGTTTATGTCAGTCTATACTCCAATACTGTATTATCATATGGGGAGGGGCCACAAAGAGCGTCTTTATAACTCTAGAAAGAGCTCAGCGAGCAGTAATTAAGGTTGCTCTGAGAAGACCTTACAGGTATCCTACAGATCTTGTTTACCAAGATTTTCAGGTTTTAAGGGTGCGTCAGCTGTACTTACTAAGAGCGACGCTTAAAATGTATTCAACTCTTGTGAATCGGTCCGACTATCAGGACATACTTAGGAAACGTGTTTTTAGAATCCCTTTGCCACCTTTTACCTCAGAACTTGCCAGGCGTTGTACCACTTACACCGTTCCCAATATCTACAACAAAGTTACGAAAATCTGCTCCCCTGGAGACTGCTTACTTAAAGACTTTAAAATAAAGTTAACCCAATTTTTCATAACTCTATCTTACTTGGAAACAGAATCCCTGTTATAGATCTCACCTTACTTACTAATGCTAAATACACACACACACACACACACACACACACACCCTCACACGTACATACGCTCACACACACACACACATGTATTAACTTATAATTTGATTTTTAATTTATGTATAATTTGATTTTTTGTTTTATGTATGAGTGGTTTTGTTTAACCATAACAGAGCCACAAGATACAAGCTCTGCTTAGTTTGTGGCTCGCCAATTTGTTGAATTGTTCTATTCTATTTAATAAATAAACATTATTATTATTATTATTATAATTTGAGTTCGTCGCCGACAACATTATTGGACAATGCAGGTCGCATGAAAAAAAGAAAACGCCCAGCCATTTTACGCACTCGTTACTTTACTTTAGCTTCAAATCCGGAAGCTTATTATTATTCTTTGCTTGTCACACACATTTCGGGCTGAAAGTGAGTTACTTGATGGTTTTAATTCCGCCAAAGATGCTTTTTACGTAAAGCGAAATCTGTTACGACCACTACAGGAAGGTACTAACATAGAAACCTTTGCTTCTTGGGAGACTGAGATTCAAAATGCTATAAGTCGAGTCGTAGCAGAAAATATGGTCGCAGAGTCTGTTTGCCAGGATGCCGATGAAAACATAATGGTTGATCCAATAGAACGTATACTTGGTTTAGACGAGCAAGTCCAAGATTTCGAAGAGGCCCCATCTGACATCATAATGTCAGACCAGCAGTATCAAGCTGCTGTAACGTCGCTGAATATTCATCAGCGACAACTATTTAATAAAATCGCGAATAAATTACTGCACAACGATATGGATGAGCCTTTAAACGTATATTTGTAACAGGTGGTGCGGGAAGTGGAAAAACTTTCGTTTTGAAATTACTCGTCGAACAAATAAGACGTTTAACACACAATCATTTTGGCAAAAGTGTCATTGTTACCGCCCCTACAGGTGTGGCAGCCAGACTTGTTGGGGGCAGTACTTTGCACTCCAGTTTTGCACTGCCTATTGAAAAAGGTAGGACTGAAACTTTAAGGCCAATGGCTGGTGAGCGTCTGCAAAAAGAACGCAAAAAGTGGCGTAATGTACAGTGGCTAATTATAGATGAAATATCTATGGTGCCATATTTAACTCTTCGAAATGTTCACTTGCGTCTTCAACAATACAAACAAAATGAGGCAATTTTCGGTGGGGTTAATATTATACTTTTCGGAGATCTTATGCAATTGCCCCCGGTGTCTAAGGTTTCTGGGGGATCCTATTGTTTTCGACAGCCTCAAATATTATCAGCCAAAATTAATCTGTGGCACTTATTCAGCTTTTGTGAGCTGCCTCAAAACATGCGGCAAGCCGGAGATACTACATATTTTGTAGACATCTTAAACAGTCTTCGCGTTGGAGAATTGACAATGCAGCAATTATCTGTCCTAAATGGCCGTAGAATTCCTCTAACGGGACCTTTCAGTGATGGAGAAGCAGTGAGAATTTTTCCAACAACGAGACAAGTGGAAGCTTATAACACTATCATTACTGAAAAGTTAGAGAAAGTGACCAAAGTCTACACTATAAATGCAGTAGATATTTCTTTGGATCCTAAAAGTTATGGTCAAAAACCTCGAAAGGAATATATACCAGACGATCCAAATAAAACAGGTGGCATACCAAATCAGCTCAAAATTGGTGTGGGATCCCGAGCCATGTTAAGACGGAACATTAACGTTAATCATGGGCTTGTTAATGGTGCCATGGGTGTGATCCGCAAAATAGATTGGCCTGCGCTACGCAGAGAGCAGTTAGAGGCGGGAGAACTGCCACAGGCAATATTTGTGGAGTTTGATGATGCTTCTATTACTGGTAACAAAGCTGGCATTGGTGTCCGTATTGAGCCCTCCACCTCCGAATTTGATGCTTTGCGTGGCAAAGGCAAGATCGAGCGACGTATGCTCCCATTAATTTTATGTTGGGCAGTGACGGCACATGAGTAGATAAACGGAACAGAGGCAAAGCTTCTTAAGAACGTGCAAAATTGTTACCTATTTTGTTAGGGTTGTCACAATAGGTGAAGACAAATCAAACAAAACGTTTTTTAAATAGTTTTAATAGTCAGTATAATAGAATAGTTTTCAAATTATTTACTCTAAGAATTTTCTTTTTATAATTTTTGTTTTTTTTAAATAAAAAATACGTGTTGTACAAATTACTCTTTTCTTATTATAAAAAGGATCATACGATAAAATAAAGGTACTTGCTTGAAAAAGTAATAACCAAATATTTACTTACCTATTGTACTCCTTGGGATAGTTAAAGTATGATATATTTTTGTTTTCTCTATTATTATTCATACACACGGTACAATAAACAACCATTATTATTAATATAATACCACGTTTTTACAACTAAACTTATAAAAACTTAAACTTGCAACTAACAAAACAAACAGCGTGCGTCGGACTGACCCTTAGATTGTAAACTGGCTGTGCCAGCGTAAACTGGTTTTTTCCAGTCTCGCCGCGTATGCGACAAGCGGCCAGTGGCCACGCACACATGCCCCGCGCGCTTGTAGTAGTGCAACCGATTTGCGCGGTTGTTCGAAGCTTTGCCTCTGTTCCGTTTATCTACTCATGTGGTGACGGTGCATAAGTTGCAGGGCACAACTTAAGATCGAGCTGTTGTCGATTTAAGTAGTCACCTGTTTATCAAAGGCCAGGCTTACGTAGCCTTAAGCCGGGTCAGGTCACTCACAGGGCTTGCCATCAGTGCCTTAGACCCAAAAAAATTATTAAATATTCTACACGACGCAAATTCTTTTAAAGAATTAGACCGTTTACGGAATTTATAAACAGTCTATTTCGCATTACTTAATTCGTTTTTTTTTTACTGCCTTACTATAGTAACCCTTATCCTTCTTCTTTAGTTCCTTTACTCTCTTTCTCCGTGTAACGCAATCCATCTAAACTGGCTCAATCGCTGCAGGGATAGAGAGTACCCTGGAGACATAGCTTAGATGTGTGACTTTTTATCCTGGTATTGGAAGTAGTTCTCTAGGTACGCTGGTGAAACCTTAAGAAACAACTAGACGTATTATGAGTTTTACTAAAAAGTGTTAAATAAAAATAAATAAATTTAAAAAATAAAAAAACCCGACTGCATAAAAAACACTTTAAATAAAAACTGAAAAGTAAAAAACAAGTTCAATAAGTCTAAAAGTGTAGATTTATTTATTTAATTTATTGCATTCCATAATGTACATTTACAGGTGGTAGGCTTAAAAATAGGGTAACAATTATGGACCCTGTCGGGCACAGCACTATTAGGAGAGAGGAGGATTTAGCTGTTTTCATATTAAATAATTTAATGTTTGTAGTATTTAATTAATGCTTATTATGTAGGTACTTTTAGATGATTAGAATTTATATATATTATCTTCTAGGTATTCTAGGTATTCTTTGACAGTGTAGTAACTTTTACTAATTAGATGCTTCTTCAACTTGGTAACAAAGATATTAAATTTATTTTCATTTTTTATGTTATTTGGTAGCTTATTATATAGTTTAATTGACATAACCAATGGGCCAGAGGAGTGCATTGCTAAACGTGAACTTGGAAGGTTTAATCTATTTTTGTGTCGTAGTGTCATTGTGGTTTTGATGTCTTCGCGCTTGGTGTAGTGTTCTGGATATTTACGGACAAATTTACATAATTCCAAGATATAGATGCATGTTAGTGTTAGCATTTTGAGTTCTTGGAAGTGTGGTTTACATGTGTCGGTATTTTGTATATTTACCAAGAGGAATAGAGGCTTTTATATCTCTCTTTTTTGAACGGATTTTTTGTATCTCATGTGTGTTTTTGTTGAAAAATTCTAGTTCTACTGTTTGTTCTCTATCTGTTAGATAGCAATGTTATTAGCACAAAAATTTAATAATCAATACACAATCAATCTAATGAGAAACATAATTGACTGTCACAGTCGGGACCCATAGATTGATTGTGTATTGATTATTAAATTTTTGTACTAATAACATTGCTATCTACACTTCTAGACTTATTGAACTTGTTTTTTACTTTTCAGTTTTTATATAAAGTGTTTTTTATGCAGTCGGGTTTTTTTATTTTTTAAATTTATTTATGATTTTAATGTTTATTTTTTAATTTGGTTACAATGTTCAGTGATAAAATAAAATGTGTTTTTTGTAAAGGACATAACGATAACATAATACTTTTCGTGGGTGATAAACTAAAAAAATGCCAGCAAGTTTTAAGTGTACGTGTGAAATAAAAATTAAATTTTAATCTAATTTTATATTCCTTTTGATGCTTAATTTTCTTAATTTTCTACCATTGCTGGCGAAAAAATCAATTTCGCGGGCTTGTGGCCAAAACGAAATTGACGTTACTAAAAACTTACGGAGTAATCTAAGACTAATCTATATTCTTAACATGTCGTCGCCTCAGTGCTTTTTTGTTCTATCCACCAAATTTTTCGAAAATTAACTTTAAATGCAGTACTTTTAAGATTTAAATTTCAGTCCTGCTGGTAAAGTAAAATTTTAGACTTTTTTCTCATATAGCAACAAACCAATCATTTAAATTTTATTTGTGACACGACACGGAACTTAAAATTTGTGCTTGTTTGTACTATGTCCAGTGTTTGTTTTAAATCTGACATCGTAAGAGACGTTGAGTGCTTGAATGTTCTATGTCCACTCGATCGACCAATCACAGCCCGCGGCGCCAATACCGGCATTTGTTTGATTTGTCACTTTGGCTGGAGACATCGGAAGAATCTCGTTGTTGCTCCAGAAAATAACAGAAAATTATAAAAATTGTGTTATTTTTGCTTCTAAAACTGTAAGACATTGAAAAATCATGTCTAGAACATATTATAAAAGTAAACATAAGCAGACGCAGCCGCAAATTGAGCAGTAAGTACTTTATAATTTTACTGGATTTCGTTATGAATTTGCAACAGGCTGTTGTTTTTTAATGATATTAAAAATTCTCCGAGTTAATCCCAAGAGTGCAATTTTAATAACGTGATGTGTCGTTCTAGACGCAGAAGGATAGGATTGGTTCTCGGTTTGTTGTTGTTGTTTTTTTTAAAGCTTTTATTTATCTTGCAATGTATGTTTTTTCGCGCAAGTCGATATTTCATAAAAAAAATATTAAATGAACTCCATCACCAACTAAAAAAAATGTAGGCCCGTGACTTCGTAGGTACCTACCTAGTATTGATTTCGTTTTTGGTGTCATTAATTTCATATTTTTCATTTTGTATATTTAAAACATACATAACATAACATACCATCACGCCTGTATCCCCGAAGGGTTAGGCAGAGGTGTACCAATGTGACTATGTGACCAATTAGTCGAAGAATTTGTGACCAAGCCTACCACTCCAAATAAACTTAACGAGATTGCTCTTCTTAATGGAATATTAAACAAAGTAACTGGCCCCGCCGCACTTTTGATCAATTCTAATGGTGTCCCATCAAACTGGTCAGGTATTCGTAAATCCTTCGTTAATAACTTCTCAGACAAGAGAGATGAGACCGCATTATACAATGATTTGGCATTACTTTCTCAATCGTCTGATAGCCCACAGGAATTTTATGAACGGTGCCAGAACTTATTTAGTACATTAATGACGTACGTTACCTTACACGAAACTATACTTACAACTATCGAGGCTAAGAGAGATCTCTATAAGAAATTAACTCTTCAGGCGTTCGTTAGAGGTCTTAGAGATCCTTTAGGTTCGCGTATACGGTGCATGAGACCGGAAAGTATTGAAAAGGCGTTGGAGTATGTTCACGAAGAACAAAGTGTCGTGTATTTACAGCAACGTAACAGTCACCTTCCGGATAAGAAACTAGCTCAACAAACCACGTCGCATAAACCAGCACCTAACCAAAATCTCAATAACCCGTTACCTAAACCATTTACATTTAACATGCCTGGCCCCTCATTTAAGAGTCCTTTTGAACAACCGATGATGCCACAAAGACCTCCACAATGGCGACCTAATTTTAATCAACAAAATCAAGCTGACCCATCGCGCACGATACAAATGTTCCGTGCCGCACCGCCTAATTACAATCAGAACAATGCATTTATATTTCCGCCACGTAACGTAACACCGCAAAGCAACCCTCAACAACCGGTGCCTATGAGTGCTGTCAGTCATTTTGTACCAAAAGCTTTACCACCTAACAACCCTATGAGGGGACACGATAGGTCTAAATCAGGAAACCCCCCGCCTATCAATTATTTTAAAGCAAAAGAGATGAACTTTAACGACTGTTCAGATTATTACGGCTATAACGATTATTATACTAATGATGATTTTTATTACGACCTAAGTGATTTTTACAATTGCTATCCTGAGGATTATTATCCCGACTATGATCAAATGTGTTATCCACAGCCAGCGGTAAGTAATGAAACCCTTCCTGAGGCTTCTGCTAGCTCCTCAGCCGTTAATAATGAAAATTTTCAGACAAGTAAAAAATCAGACAAGTCAAAATAGAAGTTAACCTACAAACGCCACGTCAATTACCATACATACAAATTAATAATCCCCCGCTAAAACTTTTGATAGATACAGGTGCTAATGATTATTTTATCAGTCCCGGCGTAGTTGAAAGATATTTTAGTAATGTTAAACTAAATTGTGACACTTTTGAAGTTTGTAATATGCACGCGACGACTCGTAGTAACTGTTCTACAGGGTTTTAAGAAAACCCTGTCCGATCCGTTAGGGTATTGTTAGGTATTGACAACTGATACCATTAATTATAAAAATAAAATGGAAAATAGAAAAACAAAATTATAACCAAAATTTTTTTTTTCTCTCAATATGCGAATGAGAGAGTCACAGGTGCTGCCAAATGATCAAACAAAAGGCCGCCGAATAATACCGACGAAAATGGTGTTGTAATTATTGCTTTAATCTGAAATTTGGGGAATTTCGTGTCAAAAAATCGCTATTTCAAAGTTCATTATTCATCATCTCCCGAGCCTTTTCCCAACTATGTTGGGGTCGGCTACCAGTCTTACCGGATTCAGCTGAATACCGTATTTTACATGGAGCGACTGCCTATCTGACCTCCACCACCCATTTTACTGGGAAACACAGTATCCCATAGTAAGACTGGTTGTCAGAATTGACTTAACGACTGCCAAAGATCTATGTATGACAGCCGGGACCTACTGTTTAACGTGCTTTCCGAAACACGGAGGGGTCTCGGTATGTTATAAATGGTCACCCATCCACGGACCAACCGCGGCGAGCGCGGCTTAACCTGTATTATCAGTCAAACCGTACGGCTTACACTTAGCCACGAGCCCCTCAGCAGACGTGCTATGCAGGTATCTATCAGTGTGTGTGGGTTTCCGGTAAACACAGTGTTAAACACACCAAACCCTACAACAACCAGGTGTTTATAAAATCGACTGCAGCTGCGGTAAGTCATACATAGGTCAAACTAAGCGAACGATCGCGGAAAGGCTCAAGGAACATATCGCAGCTGTAAAAAACCGTCAGACGTCTAAATCGGCAATTGCAGAACACTTACTACAGCCTGGCGTAAGTCACTGGATTCAATTCCATCGCGCGCAAGTCCTCTCCACCGATCGCCACTTTCACTCGAGAGCAGTGCGAGAAGCGATTGAAATCAAGAAACATCCAAATTTCAATCGGGAAGACGGCTTTAAACTATCAGCATCGTGGTATCCAGTGATTCGCTTAACACAACCGCGCTTTTCTGCAAAGTCGGACGTAACGTTTTCTGTAACGTTGTAAACTTATAAACAACGTTCCTTAATTAAATATAAGTAATTTTAATGAAATTTATACATATTTACAAACAAAATCAATATAACTTAATCTAAATCTTAAAAAACGTATTCTAAAACGAGGTACTTAATCAATTTATCTATATACAAAACAAAAACAACTTTAAGTCATTGTGATATGGTTCCATCTCGCTTATTTTGCCGTTGTTAACTTCACGTGGTTAGAACGTGATCACACCAACTGAATGAATGTCCGAGCGCCGGCGGCGCATCGCTTCGCGTTAGGGCTTCTGTGAGTGAGACGGCTGCGCGGCCATTGCAAAATTGTTCTCGCTCGGAGGTGTACGTTCACGCGCTCTTTAAATAATAACGTTTTTATTATAGTGCGTGTCGTCATACGTGACCCTCAAATTACTGAGACATCAATTATATTGTAGTACAATACTTAATTAATACAGTTATTAGTGTTAACCCCGTTTTGGGTAAGTGTTGACCAATTATTTTTTTCCTTATGTAGGGTGTTGGACAATGACTGGCAAAATTTGAAATCGATGTTAACCGATCATTGTTATTGTCATAGATTCATTGCTTTTTTTCTTCACTAGTGCTAATCTCATTTTGCTAATTACATGAAAACCATATTATTAAAATTGTAGTGCCTCACACTCCCTATTTTCTATTCTTCTTTGTGTCATTGTAAACTCCGATTCTGACTGTGACAATTGCACACACTCGCCTTACGCGCAGTAGTACTTCCGCTTCCGCTTACGCTGCTTTACGAGGTCACAGTCAGGAGAGAAGACGCAGAGGATCGTCACTTAATAGCTGGACGTTAATTCCAGGGTCCAAGTTCCCGGGCAAGTAGCCTAGGCGCTCACCTGTTGCTGAGCCTTCCACCTGACATCAGGACCACCTTCATCCTTGCGGGTCGTTTACCTGCTGCCGGCCAGCGTGACATCCTCGGCCCTGCGCATCCTCCATAGCAGGATAGTACTTTGTGCGCCTACCTCCATGGGTTGGATAATAAATAATTGAAGGGCCAAAATCGAACCCATGACCCACAAATATAATTATATTTATTTTTGTAATAAATTAAGTTGTAAGTGTTTGGAGTTGTTTTTTTTATGTTATAAATAATTCACACTCTAACGCAACACTGGCGCCCATATCGTGGTTTTTTTTTTATGTTCAATTTTTATTTCTAATTCCATGGAGGTAGTAGTTTTTTTGTTTGGTGATTGGTGTGCTTTTTCTTTTTTTGTTCTTGTGAAACGTTTCTTTTTATTTTTGGTTGCATCGTAACTAAGGTGTACGCAAAAGACGTTTGTAAAGGAAATTGATAAAATTAAATGTTAACGTGTTCAGTCAAGTACAGTCAGCACGAAAATTTTGTTAAAAAATTTTTTTACTTCATTTTTTTTTTTGTTTGTTGTTTGTATTGATCATCTGTACACATTTATTGATGTTATTGATATAGGCTTTATTTGTACAGTCAGCAGCATAGTCCCGTTACATGTATTTTAATTATTGTTGTTTTTTCCTTTGTATCATTGTACTTTAATTGCGTTGTAATTTTAATTGTACAGTCAGCAGCATAATTTCCTAAGAAAAAAATATTTTTTATTTTTTTGTTCTGAATTTGCGTACACATTAGTTGCATTTGATATATGTTGTTTTTTTTTATTTTGCGCTTTATTTTATTTTTGGTTGCAATTATTTTACTAAAGTTTTTGTTTTCCTTTTTACTCTTTCAAGTGGAAAAACAACCAAAACGTTACTAGTTTAATTTATTAATTGTAACAGACGGAGTATTTCATACTAATTGATTGATTTGTTTTTTCACGCTTTAAGTTGATCAACACTTACCCAATTTTTTTTCTATCACTCATTTAAATATATATTTCATGATGGCCTACCCAGTAAAGTTTATGTCGCTACAGAAAGCTGAGCTTGAGTATGAGGTTGCTATTAGGGGTGAAACACCAGCTGCTACAGTGCAAGAGTTACGCAAACAAATAGCTAAGTGTGGACCATTGTTTCCTTCTGAAGACATTCTCACTAGTCCATTTGATCCAGTTTCCGATTTGAATAGTGTTATGGAGGTTCTTGACAAAGTTAACATTAGTTTAGAATCCACTTCAGTAGATAAAAACACTTTATTACGTACTCAAAACTTAATTAACCATTTATATCACCGACTTAATAGAATTTCATGTGGTGATAAGTTAAAAGAAAAATATGATCACTGTGTTAACCTTTACAAGAAGATTTCAGTTGAACTTAATTCGCTACACGACACTGCGTTAGATCCCCTAGCCACTACTAATAGTGATTGCACACCTTCTAACTCTGCGACACCTATTAACGTAACCGTTAATTGCGAAGGTAACGTCAACAAATTTGCAAAATTAAAATATGATGGCAAATCCTGCGTACGGGCATTCATTCAACGTTGTGAGGAATTCTGTCACACGAAAAACGTTCCGGTAAACAAAATCTTGGTTAACGCCACAGAAATATTTACCGGTGACGCCTTGCACTGGTACAGAAGTATACGGTTTCGAGTTGGAGCGATCTCACTGTGTCATTAAGACGTGATTTCGACCAGTCTGATTACGATTATAGACTGCTTACAGAAATTAGGTCTCGAACGCAAGGAGAATCCGAAAACATAGTAATTTACCTTTCCATTATGTCTGGACTTTTTTCACGACTTACAAAAAAAATATCGGAAGAAGATAAATTAGAAATAATTCTCCATAACATTCGTCCTATCTACGCGAGCACCCTTTCTTGTGTCTCAGAGATTAAATCCATTGACGAATTGCGAAGTTTGTGCCGTAATTATGAGGCTATACAATCACGATTTACGCAGTTTAAGGAACCCCCTAAACCGTCATCAAATACCTTAGCACCTGAGTTTGCTTATTCTGGCCATTCTGATACTAAAAATTATTCTAAATTTAAGTATAATGATAATAATATGTCAAATAAACAATTTAATACTAAACCAAATTATAATCATCAGCGTTTCAATAAAACAAATAGTAATAATTCCACGCCGAATTACGTTCATGTCGTTGATACCTCTAATACTAGTGTCAAGCGTCGCTACTGTCCTCGTTGTCGTAATAATACACATAACCTTAGACAGTGTACGGCTGACAAGAATGAAGTGGTATGTTTCACTTGTGGTCAAAAAGGCGTTAAGACACCTGACTGTCCCAACTGTAGCAAAAGTAATCAAACCAATCTAAAAAACTAGTTTCCGAGAATTGTGCAAATGATAAGTTTGATAGCGACGACTGGAACGAGTGGCTACAAACGATTAGGCTATTTTTCAATTCGTATAACATCTACACAATTCTCGATGATAAGAGTGATCTCGATGATAGACCCTGCGTTTCTGTCTTGATCAATCATCTCACCGTTTCGGGACTCTTAGATTCGGGCTCTGCTGCAACTATTTTAGGCAATGGTGCTCATTTAGTGCTAGAAAAGTATGGTTTGCCACTAATTAGAGCAGACTGTATTACTGTGACAGCAGCAGGAGGTCAAAAATTACTGAGCTTAGGCTATATTAACCTCCCCATGAATTTTGAAAACCAGTTTCACATCATTAAAGCTTTTGCTGTCCCGGATATAAAGCGTAATCTTATTTTAGGGATTGACTTTTGGCGTATTTTTAAATTATGTCCCAAATACGTTGGTAGTATTTCTATGACCAAGACTAATAGTTGTTCTTTGGATGCTTCGCAACAGACTTTCTTACAAAGCTATGCTCATCTTGATGATTCAGATAAACAACTGGCGGATAATGTTATTAAACAATTTGAAGACATTTCTTTCCAGCGCAAAGGCCTAGGCGTGACTAGTCTTATTACGCATCGTATTGACACGGGTGACTCGGAGCCAGTTCGTCAGAGGTACTACCGGTTATCGCCGGAGAAACAGCGAATCTTGGTCGAACAGGTTGACGAAATGCTTTCTATCGACGTGATCGAGCCTTGTGAGAGCGCGTGGTCGTCTCCTGTTCTGATCGTGACCAAGAAGAACGGCCAACCTCGGTTTTGCCTTGACAGTCGGAAACTGAACTCAGTCACCAAACGCGATGCTTACAATCTTCCTTACATTTCCGAAATCCTAGATAATCTGCGAGACGCACGCTACTTGTCTAGCATAGACTTATCTAAAGCGTTCTGGCAAATCCCTATTTCTCTAGAAGACCGTGACAAGACGGCATTTTACGTTCCTAGTAGGGGCACGTTTCGTTTCAAACGAACTGCTTTTGGCCTTACAAATGCGCCAGCAACTCAGCAGCGACTGGTTGACTTGTTGTTTGCAGAATTTGATCTCAAGGTTTTTGCTTATTTGGATGACGTCATCATCGTTTCTCAGGACTTCCAAAGTCACGTGACATTACTTTTACGTGTTCTAGATAAGTTAAAGCAGGCAAATTTAACAATTAACATTGAAAAATGCAATTTTTTTCGTTCGCAGCTCAAATATCTGGGTTATGTCGTAGATAGCTCGGGTTTACATACGGATCCAACAAAAGTTGAGGCGATATTAAACTATCCAACTCCTACTTGTCGCAAAGACCTTAAACGTTTCCTAGGAACTGCCACTTGGTACCGGCGTTTCGTTCCCAACTTCAGTTCGATAGCAGGTCCCTTAAACAAGCTAACGTCGTCAAAGAAGGGCACTCCTCCGTTCAAGTGGACTTCGGAAGCTGAGTCCGCATTTCAAAAGCTGAAGGAATGCCTTATTTCTGCACCTGTACTATCTTGTCCAGATTATTGTAAGCCCTTCGAAGTGCACACGGACGCTAGTAGTTATGGTGTTGGCGCGATGCTTACTCAGACAATAGATGGCAAAGAACACCCAATTGCATACATGAGTAAGTCATTGACCGCTGCTGAAAAAAACTACAGCATAACCGAACGCGAAACCCTAGCTGTCATTGCTGCTCTCGAACACTGGCGTTGCTACATAGAAAATGGTCAGCAATTTACGGTGTACACTGACCACAGCGCACTTAAATGGTTCCTGTCCTTAAGTAATCCAACTGGTCGATTAGCTCGTTGGGGTGTACGTTTATCCGCCTTTAACTTCGTCATCAAACACCGACGTGGTGTCGATAACGTCATCCCCGATGCTCTTTCCCGAACCGTCCCAGTTAGTGCCATCAGTACTTCCAACTCTTATTTGGACACTAAAGACTGTTGGTACAAAAATGTTTATAATGGTTGCTTGAACGACCCGTCTAAATTCCCAAATTTCAAAATTATAAATAATAAATTGTTTAGATTGTCAAAAAATAAACACGAACTAACTTCTGAATTTTCGTGGAAGGAGGTAGTTCCTACTGAACTTCACGAGAACATAATTAACGAAAACCATTCCGAGCCTACTGCTGGACACATGGGCATTTACAAAACCTATCGTCGTCTTGCCTTACGATATTACTGGCCAGGCATGTATCAAGACGTCGTAAAATTTATTGGTACTTGCGAAAAGTGTTTAGCTTATAAGTCTCAAAATCATCAAATTTTAGGAGAAATGGGTCGGCCTAAACATTGCTCGCGACCGTTTCAAATGATTTCGATCGATCTCATGGGACCTCTTCCCACTTCAAAAAAACAAAATAGCTATATCTTGGTTATAACTTGCTGTTTCTCAAAATTTTGTTTGATATTCCCGATTAAAAAGGCAACATCTGATGTTATTACCAAAATTTTAGAGGATTCGGTATTTCTTATTCACGGCATACCCCAAACTGTATTGATGGACAATGGCACTCAGTTTACTAGCAAGGTAACTGAAGCCCTATTTAAGAAATATAACATACCGAATGTCTATTATACACCGAAGTACACCCCTCAGGTTAATTTAGTAGAGAGATACAACAGGACGATCATCACTTGTATATCCACTTTCGTCGATAACGACCACAGATCATGGGACTTGTTTATCCCTAAAGTACAGTTTGCAATAAACAACTCTGTAAACGAGGCTACAGGTTTTACACCGTCATTTTTGGTTTTCGGCCGCGAACTCGTATCATGTGGTTCTCACTACACTGACAATGAACTTGGTAACGAAATCCTATTTTTACCGCGAGAAGTCTATGCAGAGAACTTAGGCTGTATGTCCACTATCTTTGACAGCGTACAGACCAAACTATGGCACGCTCATGTAAAGAATACATCTCATTATAATTTGCGACGTAAGTTTGCCGAATTTAATGTTGGAGACGTAGTTATGAAACGCGCTTACTTCCTAAGTGACAGGGAGAGTCGTTTTTCTAAAAAGTTAGCCCCGAAGTTTATAAAAGCTACAATTATAGAGAAAAAGTCGCCTCTAGTTTATGTGCTGCAAGATATGTCCGGTAAAAATATAGGTTCTTGGCACATAACGCATGCAAATTGCAACGCATGCAATTTACCAGTCGCTCGCGTGTATTGTACCGCGGCGTACGTGCCACTATTGCTTGCGCTCGGGTCATAGCAGACTCGAGCCGTTTACTTGTCAATCGCATTTTGCTGTGTACCTTTTCTTTCAAAAATTATTGTGTTGTTCGTGTCGAAGTTTACGTAATTCTATTTAATTTGCGCGCATTATTTTTTGTACTAATTTGTAGTTGCGGTGTGGCATTTAAATATTGTTACTTGGAATGTCAGTCTAAATTAATTATTGATTACTTCTGTCTTGGGGCGGATGCTATCATTCTATTTATAAATGCGCCTAGCCTTATAATCGTTATTTTAGAATTTTACCGTTTTTGTTTTCCCATCTATAAAAATGGCCTCATTTGAATTATATTACCAAAATACGCGGGGTTTGCGAACGAAGACGCATACTTTCAAACGCAATGTATTTTTGAATTCCTATGATGTTATTGCAGTGACTGAAACCTGGTTGCTGGATAGTATTAGTGACAATGAACTCTTTGGTAGTGTAGTGTGTGTGACACCTGCTCCCAATATAAAGCGTTAGGTTAGTTAATATTAGTTAGTTATAATAAAGCACTTCATAAGAGCACACGCCTTATTATTACACTCCCGGACGCCCCACATTGCATGGCGACCCTGCCAGTGCTGCCACGATGGCAGCGCTGAGCACGAGTACAATAAACAGATTTTAGTGATTTTTGGTGCAATTGACTTTTAAAATGTAAATAATGCTAAGGCTGCGGAGTAAGAGCCGAAGAATGTGTTTCAATGTGAAGAGAGAATTCGGCTACGAATACAGTAAGATAAGTATTACTAAGTAATGGTCTGCTGGGTGCCGGGCGTAGCTGGCGTCCGATGTGGAGCAGCTGGCAGATTTTAGCGACCTGAGAGCTTCTGGAACGTCTCCGTGAACGCAACCTTGAAGCGGCTCCGAAACTTTGTGTGAAAGTGATTACAATAATATAATGACTGTAACGTAGGTATTACTTTAAAATACCGTAGATTTAATTAATTTTGTACTTTCATAGATCTAATTAATTCTGTTATGAATATTATAGTGCATTAGATACCTGTTGACAATAGCTCTGACGTTTACAGTTAAGTTTTGATAAGTTTTTTTTTAATTTTATTTTTTCCAACAGACATACTATTGTTTATTATTTACGTATGTATATTTAAAGTATTTTACCGGTATTAAAATTATTTAGTCAAATGTATTAATGTTACGAATATAATAAGCTCAGCATTTATTTTTGCGAGAAGTTAAAAAAAAAATGTGTAATTTTTGCTTAATTCTATGAATTTTGTATGAAGAGCTAGTTTGAAAAACAACGTGAATTGTACAAGTAATCTGTATTGCTAAAATTGTATCAATAGTATTAATCTAGCGAATGAGTCATAAACATTGTTTTTAATAAAATGTTCTCACATATGCATACATACCATGACGCTATTGTGGTTTCGAAATTCGACCGCATTCTTTATTAGATACGTAACTAACTGTTGGTCAGATACTAAGCATGTACGAATAAGGTAATGTTTTAAAGTAAACGTGATATTTAATGTCGATGTATGTAATTGGAATTGTATTAAATATCTTTTGTCATGTGGAATGACATTTGGTACTTTTCCTATTAATATGATGTAGGTAATTCTTGTTCGAGGATTAGATTAAGAAGGCAATTTTATGAATTTGGTAAAGTATTATTTATTGTAGCAGGGAAGCATTTGGTAGATAAGACTCAAGTTAACTGATGGATTGATCACCCAAAAGCAACAGGGTACTTATAGACCACATATTTCAAATGGTATTGCGTTAATGTTTTGTTTTGGTTGGATGATGTGATAATTGTATAAAAACTATGGTACACACTAATAAGATATAATAAGGCCAGTTCCTTTATTTGATCATGGTGTGAACGAGATTTCCTCTGTGAAAATAATTGGAGACTAAGGTGTCTTAAAATATGGACCTTATATTAAATATGAGAAGTATTGAAGAAGTCTTAAGAAGACTTTATAAGTTATGAAAACATGGTGAAATGTAAAATGTGTTGTATAAGTCGACGAAAATAATTGTGTGTGTACCAAAACCAGAATTTAAGAAATAAAATGAATAGGTAGTGAAAAGTGTTAATAAGTAGGAATTGAGAAGTGAAAGAAAAAAAAAATGGTTACGTATTGGATATTTTACTATGTTCACATTGTTCACATTTACATGTGTTCTGAAAAGATAACATGGTACATTTGTATAAAAAAAGGATAGGTATATTGTCAACAGCGTACTCTTTATATAACAAAATATAGCTTTTAATTTTCACCCAAATTTATATGTACTCATATGTTTCACTTAATTTTAAGCCAATTAATTTTAAAGTGTTAGCGTAAGTAAAAAAAAAAAAAAAAGAAACCTTTATTGTTCTTTTTTTTTTTCAATAACGGGGGAGGTGTAGTGTGTGTGACACCTGCTCCCAATATAAAGCGTTAGGTTAGTTAATATTAGTTATAATAAAGCACTTCATAAGAGCACACGCCTTATTATTACACTCCCGGACGCCCCACATTGCAGTAGTGAGTACTTGGTTTGGCGTAGGGACAGGGATTATAGTAAAACTAAACAAACCCTAGGTGGTGGAGTGATGTTGGCTGTGAGACGTGAACTATCAGTTCAACTTCGCTCGGACTGGTCATCTTCAGCCGAAGATCTCTGGGTTACAATTAGTTACAAAAAAAAGGACCGCACTATACATAAGCTTAACATTTGTATTATTTATCTTTGTAAGGAAAATTTGGGGAACTCCTACGAGACACAGTTACGTAATTTTTCTAACAGTCTTTCACTTATTGTAAACTCAAACCCCGATGACACCTTTATAGTACTAGGAGATTTTAACATGCCCAATGTAGAATGGTTAAGTGTCGGCAACTGTTTACAACCGTCTGCTATAACAGGTGAATCCCAAACATACTTTTTTGATATTCTTTCTGAGTGTAACTTAATTCAGTACAATAATTGTTGCAACAAATCTAAGGGAAGAATATTGGACCTAGTTTTGTCCAATGTTGATTTAAATATTAGTGCCTGTCTCAACCCTCTTGTTCCTGAAGATGACCACCATAAATCACTTAATATCGTACTGAGTCGTAATCTTGAGATACCTTTAAAACCCAATCCCCGGACGAAATGGTATTATGAGTCCGGGGACTATGATACCATTAATAAGTTACTGAATGAGTACGCATGGGAAGATCATTTGTTTTGCAATTCATTAGACGACGCAGTTGATACTTTTTACAACTACCTTCAAAATTTAATTACTGAGTACATACCTCAAAAAACTATTTTTCCTTCAAACTATCCACCATGGTTTAACTCAAGTCTAAAAAAATTACTTAAGGAAAAATACAAATACCTTCGTAAATACCGCATTTACGGCAATACATCTGATTACGATTCTTTTATATTACTTCGCGCCAGAGCCAAAGCGATTGAGGAAGACTGTTATAAATCATACATTACTAGAACTGAAGATTCCATCATAAAAAATCCGAAAATGTTCTGGTCATTCATAAAAGCGAACAAAAAGGGCACTAACACTCTCCCGTCCAGTATGTCATTCGAAGGTCGTTGTTACAACACAAGTGATAGTATTAGTGATGCTTTCGCAGCTTACTTCCAGTCGAATTTCCTTTCTACTTTAGATCGAAATTCGACTGCCCCAAATTCATTTAATGCTCCTTCCGACTCTGCATTAAACATTGGCGAGGTTGAAATAAACTCAAACCACCTGCTCCGGTTTTTAGAATCATTAGATCTCACGAAAGGCGCGGGTCCTGACAACATACCGCCACTATTTATTGTCAAGTGTGCTAAAGGACTAGTTAAGCCACTAACGATTATTTTTACGCGATCGGTTAAGGAAGGAATTGTCCCTAGTATATGGAAGTACGCGTACATAACACCTGTTCACAAAAGTGGGAATAAGAATGACATTACTAACTACAGACCCATTTCCAAATTATGCTTATTTGGTAAAATACTAGAACGCATCATCTACACGCAGGTTTACAGCACTTTTTCTTCGACCTTTATTCCCCAACAGCACGGCTTTCTTAAAAACCGTTCGACCACTACCAACTTACTGTCTTTTATAGATTTCGTTACATCATGTATGGACGATGGAGGGCAAGTGGACTGTATTTTTACCGACTATAGTAAATGTTTTGACCGTATTGACCATAATATACTTTTGCAGAAGATTTTTAAGGCAGGTATTCATGGTAACTTATACCGGTGGATAACATCCTACATAAAGAATCGTTCCCAAGCTGTCGTAGTTAATGGTGTTGTGTCGAAGCGGCATGTAGTCCCTTCAGGAGTGCCCCAGGGATCGCTTCTTGCGCCCTTATTATTTAATATCTTCATAAACGATATTCACGCATGCTTTCAAAATTCGTTATTTCTACTTTATGCAGACGATATGAAGATTTTCAAACGCATAAACAATGTCGGAGATTGCTGCTGTTTGCAACAAGAGCTCGAAATGCTAGAAAAGTATTGTCAGCTCAATAATTTGGAACTCAATGTGTCTAAATGTTACACAATTACATTCACTCGCAAATCCAACAGCATATCCCATACATATTCTATAAAGAATGACCAGCTAAAACGAGTAGATTACATACGAGATTTAGGTGTGATACATGATTCCAAACTCACCTACGAAAAGCACGTAGATTACATAGTAAATAAAGCTAACAAAGCCATGGGGTTTATAAAAAGATCTTGTTCCCAGTTTAGAGATATTAAAATAATGAAAATATTGTACTGTTCCTTCGTCCGTAGCTCACTTGAGTATTGTTCGCAGGTTTGGAATCCCATGTACGACATCTATATCTCAAGACTGGAATCTGTTCAGCGAAACTTTACGCGATACCTGCAGTTTAAGTGTAAAACCCGCGATCATAATTACGAGTTGAGATGCAAAAGGTATCATCTACTTCCACTTAAGGAGAGAAGGTGTATATCAGACATCTCCTTCCTCGTTAAGCTAGCACAATCTTATATCGATGCTCCGCAACTTCTCTCCAAGATAAACTTACGCGCTCCCACTAGATCTGCTAGAACACCCTTTCTTCTTCTTAACGTTCCCCGTTGCTACACAAATTACAGGCAAAATTCGTTCTTTATAAGATGCGCAAAGTCCTACAATAATTTGATCGACTTTTCTAAATTCGACTTGTTCGTTACTAAGCCGCACGTACTCATTCGATTACTAACAAAACATTGGTTCGATAACTGTTCTATTTTGCACCGCAAGACGTAACACTGTAGTGTAATAATGTAGTAATATTATTGTTAAGTTGCATACCGTAATTCTTATTATCTATTTAAGTATTTACCACTAATCTTTTCTTTTTTTCTCTTTCAAGCATGCTCTTTTTAGATAATTAAATGCGAAAACATGTAATTGGTTAATAGTAGCTTAATTTGTTGTTTTGTTAGCTGTTAATACTGTATGTTTTCCAATTAAAATAAAATAAAATAAAATAAAAGATTTGAAATTAGTCGGTCGAAATATGTAATTTCCCTATTCTATTTTTTTTTTAAATTTCAACAAACCTTTTTTTTATTTTATTATTCCTCTCGCTCTACTTCTATCTTTGAATGGAACGACTATTTGTAAGGTATCAAGTTAAAAAAAAACTAGTTACCTATTTTAATGCAATTATGCGTCAGTTACTTTAAGTACTTAGAGCACAGTAACTGTTGCTAGTTTTGTTTGCGAGAAGTATGACAGGTGATTTTGTAAGAGTAAACAAATAGCTTAACAAGTTCTAATGCGGATTTTACAATTTAGTATAGTAAAATCCTTGACCGTGCGAGGGGGTATTGTAACGTTGTAAACTTATAAACAACGTTCCTTAATTAAATATAAGTAATTTTAATGAAATTTATACATATTTACAAACAAAATCAATATAACTTAATCTAAATCTTAAAAAACGTATTCTAAAACGAGGTACTTAATCAATTTATCTATATACAAAACAAAAACAACTTTAAGTCATTGTGATATGGTTCCATCTCGCTTATTTTGCCGTTGTTAACTTCACGTGGTTAGAACGTGATCACACCAACTGAATGAATGTCCGAGCGCCGGCGGCGCATCGCTTCGCGTTAGGGCTTCTGTGAGTGAGACGGCTGCGCGGCCATTGCAAAATTGTTCTCGCTCGGAGGTGTACGTTCACGCGCTCTTTAAATAATAACGTTTTTATTATAGTGCGTGTCGTCATACGTGACCCTCAAATTACTGAGACATCAATTATATTGTAGTACAATACTTAATTAATACAGTTATTAGTGTTAACCCCGTTTTGGGTAAGTGTTGACCAATTATTTTTTTCCTTATGTAGGGTGTTGGACAATGACTGGCAAAATTTGAAATCGATGTTAACCGATCATTGTTATTGTCATAGATTCATTGCTTTTTTTCTTCACTAGTGCTAATCTCATTTTGCTAATTACATGAAAACCATATTATTAAAATTGTAGTGCCTCACACTCCCTATTTTCTATTCTTCTTTGTGTCATTGTAAACTCCGATTCTGACTGTGACAATTGCACACACTCGCCTTACGCGCAGTAGTACTTCCGCTTCCGCTTACGCTGCTTTACGAGGTCACAGTCAGGAGAGAAGACGCAGAGGATCGTCACTTAATAGCTGGACGTTAATTCCAGGGTCCAAGTTCCCGGGCAAGTAGCCTAGGCGCTCACCTGTTGCTGAGCCTTCCACCTGACATCAGGACCACCTTCATCCTTGCGGGTCGTTTACCTGCTGCCGGCCAGCGTGACATCCTCGGCCCTGCGCATCCTCCATAGCAGGATAGTACTTTGTGCGCCTACCTCCATGGGTTGGATAATAAATAATTGAAGGGCCAAAATCGAACCCATGACCCACAAATATAATTATATTTATTTTTGTAATAAATTAAGTTGTAAGTGTTTGGAGTTGTTTTTTTATAATAAAATAAATAATAATAATAAATGCGGACAACATCACATACATTGTTCTGAACCCAAAGTAAGTTGCTAAAGCACTTGTGTTATGGAATTCAGATACAACGAAGGTACCACAAACACCCAGACCCGAGACAATGTAGAAATGTGATTTTCTACATTGACCCGTCCGGGGATCGAACCCGGGACCTCAGAGCTAGCGACACCTTGAAACCGGTGCGTACGCCACTCGACCACGGAGGTCGTCAAAATTTATGTTATAAATAATTCACACTCTAACGCTACAAGTGATCAGAATACGGACACAGTCAGTGCAGTGTGTAGGGTACCTAAAAAACATGGGGTAGATGAAAAATCATCAACTTCGTGCACGGAAGGATGACACCGCATCTCCAGTCTGCTTGCGACCACGGCCGGTGTAACCCGGTCGAAACGTCAAGCCCTAAAAAGGTATTTATGCATGTACGCGCTTATTCCCGTGAATTATATTATTATTATAAATATTCCAAAAATAAATATTTTATTTGGGCATGTGATTGTGAAACCTATTCACCCTTTCGGGTCTGACAGGGTTTTCTTAACACCCTGTGTAACCATTCCTTGTTTTCCGGAAATAAATAATAATGATAACGTTACCCTTTTTATCTATAAATTTCACAATTATTTCGACGGTTTCATCGGTTGAAAAAAAAAAAAAACAAAATCATTTATTTAACTTAGGCTACAGGCTACTTGCTTAGCACTTATTAAACGTCAAAAATAAAAAAAGGACAGCACCCTAGGGGTCGGTTCATATCCGGCAGAAGAGGCAGCGCGCTATACCAGCCGCGCAACGCCAGAACGAACGAACACACGATAAAACATCCGACCTCCCACACCAGACACACCCACGCATCAGCTCAGTGTGAATGGTCGAACGCTCCACCATGCGCCCGCCCGCCCTAGCGCCGCGCGACCGACAACATGCGCTGCCACCTCCGCTAGACATGAACCGACCCCAATTCGCCCACCCTACACCGCTTCCTAAGTGCTCTGGCTGAGGAGAAGAAACGGCGTAACAAACTCCCCAGTAGCACGCTGTCTTTACAATAATACCAATAAGGGATCGTGCAAAATGAACAAGTGTTTAAGGTAAAATGGGTACCATACCATTATAGAATGAAAGGAAAAATATCTACAGAGACCAAGGTCAGCAGAACGACCAGTCACCGCAAGCAGCACCCGTTCACGAGTATGACGCAAGCATCAGCCATCTCCCTCGCCATAGTTCGCACCTATTAGACCAAGTCTTTTGAGAGCGAGGATTTTACTAAGTCGAGATGAACTGTTATAACAGTCTCATTACTAAGTTACAAGGCTAAGGCTAGAGGCGAGGGCATGGGTGGTGAAGGCCAAAATGGCTTTGAATGCGTCTCGCAATCTCAAAACAGACATAAAGGCCTCCGTCACCCAGGCCATCGATAGGCTGTACCAACTAATAAAGGACGGCGAAAGCAAAAAGACTGTGTGCCTATCCCCACCGGCGTTTATTGACGCCGTGGTGGAGGAGCACACAAGTGAGCCGCAGCCGCGGGAGGAGGCCGCGAGAGATTTGGCGGGAGTTCAATCGGGGGTCTCCGAGTTGCTCTCCTCATTGGCCGAACATAGTAGGCTAATGAGAGAGAGCAATGAGCAAGCGGAGCAGCTCAAGGAGGCCCTCCAAATGGCAAAAACTCAGTCCCTGGAGGTGCCCACATACGCGAGTGTGGCGGCGAGCACAAAGGGGCGGAAACGCCCGGAGCCCACTGCGCTGCACTCGGTGGTGGTCACGTCCAGGGACGAGATGGACACGGGGGAACAGGTCCTTGGGAGGATCCGGACAGCCCTCAACGCCAAAGTTGAGGGCCTACACGTCGACCGGGTCCGTAAGGCGAAGGACCGAAAGATCGTCGTCAGCTGTAGAACCGAAGAGGAGCGGAACAGGGTTAAGTCTAAAATCGAGGAAGCAGACAACCAGCTCGAGGTCCTGATGGTCAAAAATCAGGACCCCCTCGTCACCCTCAGGGATGTCCTCACCTTTCACAAGGATGAGGACGTACTGGACTTCCTGAGGGTGCAAAACCGGAAACTGTTCCGCGACCTCCCAGCTGGCGACGACAGGGTGGAGATTCTTTTTAGAAAGAAGGCGCGCAATGACCTCATGTGTCACATTGTCGCGAAGGTGTCCCCAGTTCTCTGGGGTAGGCTGGTGGAGGCGGCTGAGGTGTACGTAGACCTGCAGCTCATCCGAGTGGAGGACCAGTCTCCGCTGGTCCAATGCTCGATGTGCCTGGGATACGGGCACAGCAGACGCCTCTGCACGGAGACCGTGGAGAAATGTGGACACTGCAGCGGCCCTCATCACCGCAGTAACTGCGCCGAGAGACTCGCCAACGCAACACCCACCTGCTGCAATTGCACCAAAGCCAACTTGGAAGTGACGGGACACAGTGCTTTTAGCATGGAATGTTCCGTCCGGCGCAGGTGGGATGCGTTGGCTCGAGCTAAGACGGCGTATTGCTGAGGGCCGCCATGCGACAATAGTGGCAACACGGAGTGGCACAGTGGTCTGCGAGACCGCACAGGTGGGCCAATTCAATCCGGTGGTGAAGCACGGAAAAAACGACGCACATAGCGGCAAGGTACCAACAAAAAATCTGCGGAAAACTAATTTGGGCCAGTCTCGTAAGAAACTGGCCAAATTAAAGCAAAAAGAGCAGACGTACCTTGTCGTTGTGGCCTGCAAAACGCGTTACCCGCAACAAGTAGCCACCGGAAAGAAAGTGCCCCGCAACATCCTCGCTGCGCGCCCCTGCCGCGGAGGAGTCTTCGTTCCAAAATACGCGTGTACCTGTAGGGTAAAAACAAGAATTAAATGGCAGGGTGCATGCTAATGCATCACCCACCTTTAAGGTAGAAACCGGCACCCTACAGCACAACTTACCGCATGAACGAAGAACGCACCCGCGGCAGGTGGAGTAACACCTGCCAACAAAACCCTTATCTTTCTCTCAATCTCCACCCTGCAAACACGTCCAAGCCTGTATCCCAAGGACTCTGACCCCCATGTCAGAGGCCACAAACCAAAAAAAAAAAAAGGGAATAAGGATGTTTCTGAGGTGAAACAAAAAGGAATACTCGGCCTTATCAAAGCTAGTAAAGATCGGAACGATGATAAGCACCAAATTTTCCGCGCCTTGACATCCGTCTTAATTCACACTAATTGTCGTAAAAACTACACTCGAGCCGATACAATTAAAAAGATGTAAGTGTTGCATCTACATCTCAAGAAGAGGCAGGCCCGTCTCAGCTCAGGTCTTCAGCTCCCCAATTCGACTTCATGACTAATTGTTTATTATGCGCACATAATGTAAAAGAAGAAACCAGAACGCTTTTGAGCAGAAGAAGAATAGTACATTCAGTTAAAATGGATAATCCAATTGCGTAACTAATGACGATTACAAAGCAAAGAACTGTTCTGGCTGCTCCCCTGTGTTACCGGGTAGGCTACCATGCCAAAGAGGTTGAATCATAAACGACAACAATAACATAAGCCCGAAGGCATGGATGATTATGGGAGTTTTAGCCAGTGAAATCTCGTTTTCTACGACAGGAAATATGGAATGAAAAGTGACGACCCGCTTCTGCTCCATTACCACTGGTAGAAAACGAGATCTCAAACTGTTACCGCCTTCACCGCTTGGAGGTACTCCCAGCTTATGTTATCAATAAAATACCTAATTTATATACTAGCTCATATTTAACATTCGGTAATGCTTGTCACATCACACTAATACTCGAACACTGGTGAAAATTTGGAAAAAGTGTATAAGACAAGTGTAGATAAAAGTTTTGATATCCCAACGGCTGTACAGATTTGGATAAAATTTAGTAAATTGATATAGTAGGAGTTGATTTAAGATATAAGATACTTTTTATCCCCAAATAACGTGAAGGAAGTAGTATACAAGAGGTAGTGTTCAATTCAAGTAGTATTTTTTTCAATTTTCACTTTTCCGGAACGTGTAGTTCGAAAATAGGTAGGAATGTGAAAAAGTGTGTAAGATAAAAGTTGTACATAATTTTATAAGCTTTCATTGCGTAGAAGACTTCTTGTCTCCATGACACGCACCGTTTAAAAGATATTAGCGAAAAACTGAAAAATGGAAACTTTAACCCCCTCCCCCCACTCCGCCTCACCCCCTAGATGTCGGGACTTTTAGTATGTTAACTCTCTAAGCACCCTGAACAATTTTCTGAAGTAATTGCTTAGGGCCTAACTCACGCTCTCTACAATGTCTTTGTTGGGTGGACTATAGTGTTTTTTGTTCATTACCAATTTCAGCTTACATTAGGAATTATTTTTCACTTTTTTAGTTAGAAGTACCTACTTTAAAAGCGTCTTTTTTAGTTTTTTTAAACTATATTTATTTTTCACTTTTTAGTCCTAGCAGCAATACGTGTTGTCTGAATTCAAAGGTATTGATTGCTTTGTGGACTAAAAAATTTTTTATTGTTTTTTTTATTTATTTAATTCTGGTGATCCTAATCAGGATAATGAGATAAACCTATGAAATTATTATATTGTCGCTGATTCTTGATAAGTGTACAAAGTTTAAATTAAATCTGTCCGTTTAAAGTGGGTCAAAATCGAGTCCAAAGGAGTCGGTTACATACATACATACATATGTAGCCTACTCAGTCACACATAAACAATATCTATGTATATAATTTACTATTTATATTTACATGTCCCAAAATCGTTGAATGCTTTACAGCTACCGCGCATACCAACGTGTTATCGTTATTGTATTACTGTTGCTATCGCTTTCCTATCTAATTTTCTCCTTCAAATACTCCTTCTATTTCTATAGCTCTGCTTAAGCTATAAGACTGTGTGTATGTGAACTATCTGTGTATGTGAACTATCTGTGTGTGTGATCGAACAATATATTACGTGTCGTGAAGGTGTCGGAACTTTTATTTACCCTGACTCCATTAACATAACATCACATCACCCCATCACCACCATAACTGGTGACCCCTAAGGACACGACGATTGAAAGTTGGTACAAAATGAGCGACAGCAGTGATTCTGTAAAAACAGTCGGTTCGAGAAATGACGGCAATGTGACGCGGCGAAAGAAGGCAGTGCGCGTGTCCAATGACGGACGTGAAATTTGTCGCTTGAAAATAAAGGTGCCGCCATTCTCGCCTGAAGATCCGGAACTGTGGTTCGCTCTGATTGAAGGTCAGTTTGACAGCCATGACATCACTGACGACGGCACAAAATTCACGCACGTCACCAACAACCTGGACATCCAGTACGCCAAAGCTGTGAAGGACATAATTGTCAACCCTCCAGCCCTGAATAGGTATGGCAAAATTAAAGCAGAGCTCATCAAGCGCCTCTCTGCTTCGCATGAGAAAAAGGTCAAGCAGTTGCTGACGCACGAAGAGCTTGGAGACCGAAAGCCATCTCAGTTTTTACGGCACCTCCAAGACTTGGCCGGCCCTTCTGTTCCTGAAGATTTCGTCAGATCCATATGGTGCAATCGCCTGCCAAATAACATCCAGACCGTGCTAGCATCGCAGCCGACACACTCCCTGGAGCAGCTTGCGGACTTGGCTGACCGCATTCAGGAGCTGACTTCACCATGCAGCGTTGCCGCGACGTCATCACGTGATGCAACCGCTCCACACCCATCGGATGAGATCGCGGAGCTGAAGAGGATGGTCCAGCAACTCACCCTCAAGTTGGAAGAGCACACTCGCGCTTCATGCTGCGCGAGCTCCAGCCGCTCAAGACCGCGTGAACGACAGCGTTCATCTTCGCGTCAGAGAAGCCGATCCAGCTCCAGCTACAAAAAGTACCCGGTATGCTGGTACCATGCTAAGTTCGGGGAAAGGGCTAATAACTGTAACAAGCCCTGCGACTACAGAAAAGCGGGAAATGCCACGGGCGGTCGCTAATGGCGACAGACGATTGCCCGTCTTCTACAGGTCGCCTTTTCGTCACCGACCGCAGCACGAACACCCAGTTCCTGGTAGACACCGGCAGCGACCTCTGCGTCTACCCTCGTTCTGCGCTTCGGGAGCGTCGTGCCAAGACAGAGTTTCAGCTTAGCGCAGCCAACGGAAGCGTCATCGACACTTACGGCTTTGTTGAGCTTAATTTAAATCTAGGCTTAAGGCGTAATTTTGCTTGGCGTTTTGTAGTAGCAAACGTGACTAGACCCATAATAGGCGTTGATTTCCTTAGCTGTTATAATTTAATTGTAGATTGCCGCAATCAACGCCTAATTGATAACACTACCACATTATCAGCCAGTGCTTCTCTAGTAAATGCTAATGTATTTTCTGTTAAGGTTTCGACAGGCGACACGCGCTTTCACAACATCCTGAGCAAGTTTCCGGAAATTACACGCCCTTCAGGCACACCAACCGTCCCGAAACACAACACGGTACACTATATCAGGACTACACCAGGACCTCCTATCTCATGTACCCCTCGTAGACTGGCACCTGATAAACTCAAAATAGCTAGGCGTGAATTCGAGCTCATGCTTAGCAACGGCACAGCGCGTCCTTCTGAAAGTCCCTGGTCTTCACCCTTACACCTTGCGCCTAAGAAGGATAACGGCTGGCGCCCTTGTGGTGATTATCGCATGCTTAATGCACGGACTATACCAGACCGTTATCCTATTAGGCATATCCATGACTTTGCCCACTCCATTGCTGGTTGTACAGTATTTTCCACAGTCGATTTGATGAAAGCCTACAATCAGATTCCGGTTTTCGAGGCAGATATTCAGAAGACTGCCATCACCACACCCTTTGGCTTGTACGAATTTCCCAAAATGACCTTTGGTCTGAGAAATGCAGGTCAAACATTTCAGAGGTTTGTTGACGAAATGACGAGAGGCCTCGAATTTTGTTATTCCTACTTAGATGACTTTTTAGTCTTCTCCAAGGACGAGGCCGAGCACGAAGCCCATCTTCATCAGCTCTTCAGTCGCATGAAGAAATATGACGTCCTTGTCAACACCTCAAAATGTGTCTTCGGAGCACCCGAGGTAACATTTTTAGGTTACCGGATCTCGGCAGCCGGCACCAAACCTCTGGAATCCAAGGTCCAGGCAATTAATGACTTCCCTGTCCCTAAGACAGTCAAACAACTAAGGCGATTTTTGGGGATGCTCAATTTTTACAGGCGGTTCTTACCTCACTCTGCTTTAATTCAAGCCCCTTTAAACGCCTTGCTAACAGGCTGTGTAAAGGCATCACAACCCGTCGACGTGTCTGGCGATGCACTATTAGCTTTTAACAAGTGCAAAGATAGTCTCGCCAATGCAGCATTACTCGCACACCCGGATTGTCAGGCCGAACTCGCCCTGGTAACAGACGCGTCCGACCTGGCAATGGGTGCAGTTCTGCAGCAACTCAAAGACGACGCCTGGCAGCCTCTGGCATTCTTCTCGCGGAAGTTGAGTCCCTCTCAACAAAAGTACTCACCCTACGACCGCGAGCTCTTAGCCATATACGAAAGTATTAAATACTTTCGTCATATGCTAGAGGCAAGACACTTCGTGGTGTTCACGGATCACAAACCGCTCAGTTATGCTTTCAGCGAACGTAAAGCTAACTGTTCGCCTCGGCAGTACCGTCACCTCGATTACATCTCGCAGTTCACAACCGATATTCGACACATTTCGGGAAAGGACAATGTTGTCGCTGACCCACTGTCGCGTATCGAGGAACTGCAGATGCCAATCAATTTTGACGTGCTGGCTGCGTCCCAAGCGACTGATCCAGAGTTGACTCAGCTTCTGCGGGGAGAATCTTCACTCCGGCTGGAGAAGTTGAGTATCCCTAACTCCGATACCGAACTTTATTGTGACGTCAGTACCACCTCACCCAGGCCCTTTGTCCCCAAACCGTTGAGGAAACAAATCTTTGACAGTCTCCACAGTCTTAGCCACCCTGGCGCCAACGCGACGGCTAAACTGGTTGCTGACCGATTTGTTTGGCCTGGGGTGCGCAGGGATTGTCGAGACTGGTCTCGACAGTGTTCATCTTGTCAGCGCGCTAAGGTTCATCGTCACGTGTCTTCTCCACTCGGCACGTTTGATCTTCCTCGCGCTCGATTTTCCTTCATCCACGTGGACATTATCGGCCCTCTCCCTATCTCGCAGGGATACCGCTACTGTCTCACCGCTGTGGACCGTTTCACACGCTGGCCAGAGGTCATACCGATGTCAGATATGACAGCTGAAACAGTTGGGAAAGCATTAATATCGTGGATATCCAGGTTTGGATGTCCAACGGATATTGTCACCGATCGCGGTCGACAGTTTGAATCTTCACTTTTTCAATATCTTGCAAAAATGATTGGATTCAAACATCGCAGAACAACCGCGTATCACCCAGCTTGTAACGGGCTTGTGGAACGATTCCACCGACAGTTAAAGGCAGCCATAATGTGCCACGCAGATTCCAATTGGGTAGACACGTTGCCCTTGGTGCTATTAGGCATTAGGAGCGCATTTAAAGATGACCTCAAAGCGTCATCAGCCGAGCTGGTTTACGGCGAGCCGTTACGTTTGCCTGGAGAGTTTTTCCAAGCGACTCCTACCGATTCCACTGATATATCGGACTTCACCACTCGGCTGCGCCAATTTGCAGCAAAACTGCAACCGTCACCGGCCTCACGTCACAATAAGTCAAAAATATTTATGTACAAAGACTTAATGACATCTAGTCACGTATTTCTAAGGGACGACGCATTACGTGGTTCTTTACAACCTCCTTACACCGGCCCCTATGAAGTATTAGAACGAAGTGACAAATTTTTTAAAATTATGATTAAGGGTAAAACCGTCACAGTGTCTATAGACCGCCTCAAGCCAGCCTACACACTGATTGACCCCACTCCCAACCCTATCCCCACTCACACTCCTTCTCCTAACCCTAACCCCGGTTCCTTCCCTGATCCTGCTCCTGTTTACCATGACAAGCCACTTCAGGATGACGTCAGAAGGACGCGTTCAGGCCGCACAGTTCGGTTTCCTGATTTTTATCGCCCGTAGTGACGGTCTCTGGGGGGGAGTGATGTAGCCTACTCAGTCACACATAAACAATATAATAATAATATTCCGGGACAACTCACACACGGTTATCTGATCCCAAGCTAAGCAGAGCTTGTGTTATGGTAACCAGACAACTGATAAACATACTTATATATTTCTAAATACATACATATTATAGATAAATTACACCCAGACAACCAGAACAAATGATCGTGCTCATCACACAAACATTTGTCCTGGGTGGGAATCGAACCCACGACCTCCGGTATAGCAGTCAGGGTCACTAACCACTAGACCAACAGGCCCGTCGATCTATGTATATAATTTACTATTTATATTTACATGTCCCAAAATCGTTAATATATATTTATTTGCAATATATTATACATAAAACATCTTATTACCTATATAAATATTTACAATAATAACTAAATAACACTACGCATAAACCTACTTAGTATTTAATACCACGACATCCACAGTTGCGACGCGGTGCATTGGAAACGCGTTGCATCTCTGGTAAAAACCGGATCGGTCTTACGTCCGGCGCGCGCGCAGCTACTCGCCGCGCCGCGCCAGTCGGCCACTAACCTCGCTCGCGAAGCCCGTGTCGCCCGCTAACCGAATGCTTTACAGCTACCGCGCATACCAACGTGTTATCGTTATTGTATTACTGTTGCTATCGCTTTCCTATCTAATTTTCTCCTTCAAATACTCCTTCTATTTCTATAGCTCTGCTTAAGCTATAAGACTGTGTGTATGTGAACTATCTGTGTATGTGAACTATCTGTGTGTGTGATCGAACAATATATTACGTGTCGTGAAGGTGTCGGAACTTTTATTTACCCTGACTCCATTAACATAACATCACATCACCCCATCACCACCATACATACATACAAGTGAAGCTAATATAAAAGCGTGTTAATAACTTCCATTCCGTGACCAACATAGGTCAGTGGGTCATCTTAGGTAAAAGGTCTTATTTATCAAATAAAACAAAACATTACTGGTTTTAAGTGGTGTATTTAGATCTAAATACAAACATTAATTAAAATTAAAATAACAAAAATTAGAATAAAATGTAAATAGCAGTCAAAAACATTATTAATATCCATTACGTTACTCCTTGGATAAAACATTAATATGTTTTTTTGTTTAAACAATACTGAAATATGGTAGGAACTTGTCATGTATTAAAACTTAAGGAAAATTATACTTAAATTAAATAGAATTAATAAACATGATGAGATCTTTTTAAACTTAAAACAAAAATGAAAACATTAAACTAAAAATATGGGACTGTCACGGAATAGACTGTCTCGGTAACGGAATATAATTCTTAAGGATATTACACATATGACAAGAAAATTGAAAATGAGATCAATAATAAATAATCATAACAGATGCTTTGGTCGCAATGTCTAAAAAAAATTAATGATTATTACTAATCTTAAATAACAATAATATTAATAATCTTCTCCGAAGCATCTGCGACATAAAAAATCAATATATGTGTTGCCTTCGCTGCACACTATACAAAAAAAGTTTTTACATGCCATACATTTAACTACGTCTGTCGAAGTAAATCTAATATATTTTTTGCACGCAAAACACTGGAAACTACGGGATACTACAGTCCTAATTGAGGGGTTATTATTGCGAGCGTTTTCTTTATTGTTATAAGATCTAATTTTTTTAATAATGGTTTTATTGTCGATAACAGAACCCTGTCGCTTATTCAAATTATTTAAACTGTCGTCAAGCTTGCTAGTCGTAATCTGATTAGAGTTATCTGAAATGAAATTTGTAGGATATTTTTTTATTTCTGGTTTTATGGGCTCAACTTTCTCATATTTTGTAGCATTGTCTTCAGATTCTAAACATTTACTTTCTTTATTCACAATAGGTAAGTTAAATTGTAAAGAGTGGTTCCTTTCATCAATATTTCACAGCATAGTACTTTATTATTTAAATTGGAGCCTTCAAGATGCATAGAATTATTATCCTCATTTAAAATTAAAATTGGTAGGTTTGATATTAAATCCAAGTCGAGTAGTGTTTCAAAATCGTTACGTTCCTTTAAGTTGTAACAGGTTCTCAATACATCTAATTCATCCGGGTTTAATGACAAATCGATTAAATCAGCGTTATCTATAACTTCAGAGACAATGCTTGGCATGTTGCTAGTAGTCGATGGTATTAAAATAGAATTACTTGATTCTTTAATAACAGTATCGTTGGTGAGAAAGTGTTTTTTTAATTGCAAAACATTCACAAATATGCTCCCTACCAATTCGGCAAAAACAACTTAAGACCCTGTGTTGAATCTGTAGCGAGCCAGCTACTACTATATAATGCACTTGCATTGTGCCTGGCACAGCCTTTTGAACAATAGGAAGTTTGTCTTGAACGGATTTAATTTCAGACTCATTAATGTAGAAGAACTGTATTCTTTTAGATACAGACTTAAGTATCTCAAAAGCTTCCTTACCGTTAGTTATATCTCGTCCATAAGATACGTTTTTGTCCAGAGTTCTTTTTACAGATCCTCCTATCCCGTCCGCTACACCCTTACCATGTCCGCTCTCAGAAAAGTTCCATGTTGTTTCATCGAAACCAAGTTCTGTCGTAAAATAATTTAACAGAAAGAAGTTTTTCTTCTGCCTATATTGTGAACTGGGTCCATCTGAGAAGAAATGTAATCGTTTCACCTCAGGGCATTTTTCTTTTAATAAATTAATGACAGGTAAGAGATGCGCCCAAATAGCACTAGGTTCGTGATTTTTGCTATCTGAAATAGAGCAAAATGACTGTGAACCAGTGACTGTGTACATCATTCCACAGTGCAAAGTTATTTGACTTTTACTTGCCCCGAAGTGCGTAGCTTGTACCTCCTCAAATGACTTGCAATCATAGTTTTCACTAAAGTCAATTAATATTAAACTTTTATCTGAAGACAAGTTTGCAATTTTTTCTCTATATTTTAATTGCTGGTGTTTAAAGTTGTAAACGTGCATCATAAAAGAGGGTGAGAGAGATATTCTTTTCAAAAATTTGCATTACTTCACTAATCATCCCCTGTTTTTGATTTTTTACCATCTTTTTGGTCTTCATTTGTTTAAGTAAAAAAGGCAATACTGCATAAGCGGTACAAAGTAAGTGGAGTAGGCAGTGATTACGAAATGTTCGCTCGGTGTAGGGCAAAGGTAAAAACAATGATATTGCGTGCTCATAAACAACATCAGGAGAGGGTTCAGCAAGGGTTTAAAAAAGATCCGAAATCTTTTTGGGATTATGTGAGGGCTAAAAAAGGAACAGGTAATCGTAAAAATATTTTGAGAAATGGTAACGTTTTACCTGAAACGGAGTGTGCCTCAGAGTTTGCGCAATATTTTTTTTCGGTTTACAAAAATCAGGAACCGCGACTCGATGTAAATGCAGCAATGGCCTCAGCCGTAGGTAGCAGCTCGCGTGTCCATATAGGTCGCCTACAATTGACCGAAGTAACGAAAGCTCTGGATCGGCTTAAGGCAAAACGGTCAGCGGGGCCAGATGGTATTCCTGCTTTTATAATTAGGGATTGTCGCGCGGTGCTAGCGGAGCCGCTACTGCATCTTTTTAATCTATGCATTGATTCATCCTATTTTCCTGAGTGCTGGAAGATCACACGGGTAATCCCAGTACCGAAGGGATGGATTCGGACGTGAGTGGCTATAGACCAGTGGCAATTTTGTCGGCACCAGCGAAGGTTTTTGAGTCGACTATACAAAAGTGCATATTAGACCAGGTATCCAGTTTACTGTCAGATGCCCAGCACGGATTTCGACCGGCTTGTGGCACGGCCAGCAATTTACTGAACTTTATGACGTACGTGGTTCCAAATGTTGATGCTGGGGTACAAGTCGACGCTGCCTACTTTGACTTCAAAAAAGCTTTTGATTTGGTGGATAACGACATACTATTAGAAAAGTTGGCAGCAGTCGGATGTACACCTAAGTTGCTGCAGTTCTTTGCTAACTACTTGAGAGATCGACGGCAGTTCGTAGAATATGCTGGTTACAAATCCGAGCCATATTACACAAGATCGGGAGTAAGCCAGGGCAGTAATCTGGGTCCTTTGAACTTCCTGATTATGATAAATGACCTGCCTGATGCTGTCAGGTTTGCCACTTGTCTATTGTTCGCAGATGACCTGAAGTTGCTTATGGCGATTAAAGATAGGAGTGACTTTGCACGGTTACAGCAGGATATAGACAGTGTGGCAGAGTGGAGTAGGAAAAATAAACTAGAGTTTAATATTAATAAATGCTCAGTGATAACTTTTAGCAAAATGAGAGGACCACATCATCATGAGTATGAGTTATATGGCACGGCAATTGAGAGGGTAGAAAATGTACGCGATCTGGGGGTACGCCTAAGCACAGAGCTAACATTTCGTGAACATATTGTAAATGTTTGTAAAAAGTCATACAGAAGCCTGGGTTTCATACTTCGTCGGGCAGCGGGTTTTACAAACATAAACGCGGTAACTGCATTATATAATGCTCTAATAAGAACACAGCTTGAGTGTAACGCTTTGATATGGGCTCCACATGAGATTAAGTATAGTCTTATGTTGAAGCGCATACAGAACAAGTTTACACGTTATTTGTATATGAAACTTTATGGGGTATACCCCTTTTATCCGTTGATGTACCCACCTTGTTTGTAATCGGCATGGTTGGGTACAACAAACTGGAGACGAGAAGGGAGTTAGCTGTTTCCACGTATGTGTTTAAGCTGTTGCGTGGTATGACGTATAATGCTGGAGTTTTAAAGGAGATAAGTCTGAATGTGCCTGATAATTACGTATTGCGACGGCGGCGGCCACGGTTACTAGCAGTGCCAAGCGTGCGAACTAATTTACTCGGTAAAGCGCCACTGACGCGCGCCTTGCGTACCCTGAATGACACTGCTGATAGGATAGACCTATTTTCCTGCTCTTTGAATGAGTTCACAAAAACTACATTGTATGTATTATGTTACATTGAAAGATGATAGAAGAGAAAGGACATCGGCCACTGCCCATACATACCAAGACCTGGCTATGAAATGTCGCGACCATGATTAATATAGGGCTTAAATGGTTCGCCTAACCACCATTAGCAATCCCACATTGCAAATATATTATTTGAAAGTGGAGGAGCTTAGAATTTTTACATAATTTGCCATTTTTGAGGTTATGGCTACGTACATAATGAATATGGTTTATAGTTATACCTACAACCATAACTAAACTGTAAAGGTGGACGAGGTAGCCTATATTACTTATTTGATTGTTATATAAGCCAATACAGCACTGTAATGACATATGTAATAAACAAAATCATGTTGAATCCTCACATAAGTAGGTAATTAACATTTACTTAAGTACCGATTTCTCTGCCGTTTTGGTAGTTAAAATGTTGATAGGTAAAGCAATGCCCTAAAGCAAGTCGTAAGCAGTCCACCAATGAGTACGTACTGTTAACCGAAATTAGAATCGACTAATACGTCGCGTCACTATTACCGGATGAACTGACAACACTAGAGAGCTTATCCCTAATGGCGGCGCGTGCGATTCTCGTTGTAGTAGTCTCTTGCATTGTATAAATTAATAATAAGCATTATGGCGTCGCTGGCCTCTAAAAGTATTGTAATTGTAACGTTGTATCCATTCTTATGATAATATATTGTAAAGTTTAAAGCATCAGTGGTTTTCCTTCTAACATCTCAGAAGTGAGATTAGCGACCGACGCGTACCTACCGACTTGCCCGCCATAATGATTGTTCGTAATTTAAAAAGTTGAAAAAGTTATTTCAATTTGCAAAAAGTTATTTAATATTTAATTTAACGATATTATGGTCAAACTATATTGTTAAACATATCAATAAGTATGTACGTTAGTAATAATTTATTAAGTTGTGAAACAACATGGTCGATGATACGAAGTTATAAGTATTGATTGTGGGTAAAAATACTTATTGGAATCGAATAAACATGTGAATGCATGTGGTAAGACTTTTATGATCCTAACAAAGGACATTCGGTAATGTATCGACTTAAACTTATTATTATTGCGTTGTTAAGTCTTACAAGATAACTTTAATAAAGTTTAATGAACAACTCGGTTCAAATGCCCGTACATTTCAATTTTACCCTATCAACTATCTGCATGATGTTCTTCATTTGTTTTATACAATAAAATATGTAAACAATGTTGTCGAACATTGTCTTCAGATAACAAAGTAGATAAACATAACTAAACATTTAAATTTATACATAATGGAGCTAATGATACATATTTATACATCTTAATAAAACATATTAAAGTCCAATAAATCATAATGAAACAAAGTCATCCAGAATTCAGTTAACATGTATGTGTTGTGACTTAACAATTTACAACAACTTTAAACTTACTACTTGATCAATAATCATACATTAATATAATTAAAGAAAGTAATCTGTCATATCAATGAATAGATAAATTGAAAAATTATGGTATATTAATTGTATGTTTTGTACAAATTATACTGCACATAATGCATTGTTTGTTTCAATAAAACAGATGAAATTATGACAAATGGAAACGGTTAATGTCATTCAATAATAACTGTTAAATGTTTATAAATCTGAAGTTTTACAGGTCTTAATATGAGTGTTACCCAATGAAATTCTGTAGAGAGACAAACAGAAGTATATTGTGGTTATATGAAGTAATTATGGAATTAACTACAATAATTAATAGACCAGATCACAAGTGGAAGTTATGATCCAATATATCTGGCACTCGAGGAATACTATGAAGCAATTTAAATGAAAGGAAATAAATGCTAATAAAGGATGATCATCGAAGGAATTGTTAATAAATGTATTATAACTATTTCTGTTTCAGTTAACATTCCAAGTAGTATTCAATGTATTTTAAGGAATTGGTATGTGGAATAACTAAAGTTTAATACAAGATGATTGATTAATAACAATCATTTAGTGAGTTATGTTATGCTACCCCAATATAAAAAGGTAAACTATTTTAAGTTATATTGCAGCACTATGATATATAATTTATTATGTATGGTGTGACTGAATTATTCTCATAGAAGTCTGTACTCACTTTGGTTATGGTATCATGAACCAATAAAAGATGGAGTATTGAATATTTATTACAAATAAATATGATAAGCAACTTTACAGATTATAAATGAATTATATGATCATAATTCTTTACCTGGAATAATGGTTAAGTGATGTTTACAGGAATATTTGATGTTCATAACAGTACAGAATAATATAAACAGGTACTAGTGTTAATTGGAGTTAATTGGATCTTACTCTTAGCGGTTTCCACATGTAACTCTTGAAATTAGGGTTGTGCTGTGCTCAAAAGGGACTGTAGAGATTATGTTTTAATTTGTGGTATCTCATGTATTTTATGGAGTGTGGATTGACTTGTTGTGTGTTGAGTATTATGGACCAAATATTCAGTGCATTTATGTATTATTAATTGTATTAATATTGGTGGATGAAGTTAAACTTGTTTCAGAAAGCTATTGAAATAAATGATTCAAAGAGTATAACAATATTTGTGATATTAATGCTGGTCGAAAAATTGTTCTCTAAGTCACACTTGTTTCTGATATTGTCGAGTAGAGTTTACAGGAATGTTTCAGGAACTCGAAATGTTGTGAACAAATGTTTTAAAAACATATTATTATAAGTGATGTTAAAACTGGTGGTCAAAGTATAGTCAAAGTTAAAATTGTTTCAGAAACGTTTGAGTTTTCAGAAATGGTCTAGTATCAAAAGCTATTGTTTGCAAATAATTGAGATGGTACATAATATCAGTGGTATTGAGACTGGTGGAAAAGGTGTTGTCAAAGTTAACTTGTTCCAGGAATGTTTAATGCATATAACATTAATAAATTTGAGAAAAGGTGGACTAAGTGTTATGTCACCGCGATGTAAAATTATTTTTATGAACAATGTTAACATGATTGTATGCATGGTGAACATTGACAAGATTATGTATTGTGATTTCAGAAAATTGAATATTATGATTAAGTTACCAGACACAGGCATTATGAAATATATCTTTGGCTTTGCAACAACATGCTGCTGTCTGTCGGTTTATGCAATAAGTGTGATAAACATAACAAAGGTTGTGTTTTGGCATTATGGTAACCAGTTGAATTTAACCATGAAAAAAATAATATAAATAAATAAGGTAAAAAGTATTAAGGACCAAAATGATGATAGAATAATTTAAAAGGAATTGAGGTATGTTTACTTTTATTTAATGTTTTTCATCATGACTGATATTGGCTGACTGTTAAAACACCTTTCAACTGTTCTGTAAGTTTCTGTTGACTTAGTATTTTAGAAAAGGGACTGGTGGCTAGCATTATGATACTGGCTTATGTTGAGGTTTATAATTTCTACTGTGCTACTCTTAATTAACTGGTGAGCTTTTAACTGTTTTGACGTCTTCAAAGATACCTGCCCAACAGTCGGACATAATATTGGATTATGGACTGTACTGGTCGACATCGTAATCATTCAGTTGATTGCTTGTGCCAAGATATGGGATTATTCAAATTGATGTGTATTACATTATGAAGTTATCTGTGGTTATCATTGTCCCACAACAGAGCTTTAACAATAGCTTAACTTTGTTGTCATCGTTTGACATTAATACTGCATGGTTTGAGACTTGGGACTTGGAATAGCTTTAACAGATGAGCGATGCTATGGCAGATGACAGTCACTCCAGACTATGCCAATGCTTACATGCAACTTGAGTTGAATATATTAATGACCTTGATATTTATTTGGGATTTGGGACTTCGAATGGCTTTTGAAGTCAGTGATGTTTATTATGAGCAGTTATGCTATCCCAACACTAGTTTGGTTTTGTGTGATGAATAGCTTCGATACTCGTCTTGGCTAAAACCTTGACTAGCTTATGGTATTGAATAAAATAATATTAGATTGTTTGCTTCGCAGTTTATCACCTTCGGGGTGTATGCTTTTCTAGGGTATAAATGCTTGCCCTCAAACTAGAAGTGGATCATTTGAGCGACCTCTAAAAGATAAAGGACTGGTTGGTTGGAAGTTCGCAACACTGCAGAGAGGTAACATACTGCGCTGGTGTCTGGGAAAATAATCAATATTACCTTCAAATTGCAACTAGAGTCATTGATGAGATAAAGGTATGATTTTCATTTGTTTTTGGCTTGCGTCGATTGCCTTCGGGTACGGGAAAGGAAACAAAAGAGATTTCAAACACTGTAGAGCATAACCCATTGTGCCGAGTGTGGACAGATAATTGGCTGTGTGTGGTGTATTCTTTTGTTGATTTGGGTTGTTTCCGTGTAACGACGGAAAGGCTGAGCGAAAGTGTCGATGGTTCTGATTTATGTAGGGTAATATTAGATTCTGAGATAGCTAACGATGCTCTGCTTTGATCATTAGTGCTCATGGTTCATACCAGAGTATGAACCATATGCGCACACTGAACTTTCTTATCCATCCTTTAACGGGGCTCGCTCGGGTTGTCTTGGGGCGCAAACAGGTTGCATCCGGGCGTACACAAATTGCACTCGGGTCGTACACACACTACTTTCGGGCGGTATCACTGCCTAACGGGCCCTATATTTTTATTTCTCACCTTGCGCTGTATTAGTTCGGAACCTTACACATAGCTTAAATGTATATAATATTGCCGTAATGGTTTATCACATTTACCTCAGCGGCATATCACATGGCCTCAGTGGCATATCACATGGCCTCAGTGGCATATCACATGGCCTCAGTGGCATATCACATGGCCCCAGCGGCATAACACGTTGCCTCAGCGGCATATCACATGGCCTCAGCGGCATAACACGTTGCCTCAGCGGCATATCACATGGCCTCAGCGGCATAACACGTTGCCTCAGCGGCATATCACATGGCCTCAGCGGAATATTACATGGCCTCAGCGGCATAAGACATTGCCTCAGCGGCATATCACATGGCCTCAGTGGCATATCACATTGCCTCAGTGGCAAATCACATTACCACAGCGGCATAATACATTGCCTCAGTGGCATATCACATTACCACAACTGCATTACACATTGCCTTCGGGGCGTTTCTACCAGTGGGCGTATTCACTATGGCAGTTGTCAACGAAAGCAATAATTTCTTTCTTAAATATTATGTGAAAATACCAATTTCGCATCGTCTAACGGCGATTATTAACGAGATATACTATTAAATAATTGGTCACCGATCATAGTCGATGATAATTTTGCGTTTATGCCATTATTTTTATTTACTGAACATTGCTTGGGTTGTCAACAAGCGATAGCAAATAAGCCTACTGATCTACGATTGCCTTCGGGCTTGCTAACTGATCTACGATTGCCTTCGGGGCTTGCTAACTGATCTACGATTGCCTTCGGGGCTTGCATACTGATTTACGATTGCCTTCGGGGCGTTGCATACTGATCTACGATTGCCTTCGGGGCGTTGCATACTGATCTACGATTGCCTTCGGGGCGTTGCATACTGATCTACGATTGCCTTCGGGGCGTTGCATACTGATCCACGATTGCCTTCGGGGCGTTGCATACTGATCCACGATTGCCTTCGGGGCGTTGCATACTGATCCACGATTGCCTTCGGGGCGTTGCATACTGATCTACGATTGCCTTCGGGGCGTTGCATACTGATCCACGATTGCCTTCGGGGCGTTGCATACTGATCCACGATTGCCTTCGGGGCGTTGCATACTGATCTACGATTGCCTTCGGGGCTAACGTTGTCTGCGGCGGTATAGATGTTCTGCACAACTTACCGCCCCAGACAACACCGTTCTTTACAGCTTCCTCGGTCGAAGATGTGCACGTGCCTGAGGGGTGAGCTGAGTTCCTGCGAGGACGCCGGAAAGTCAGGATCGCCGAACTGTTAACCGAAATTAGAATCGACTAATACGTCGCGTCACTATTACCGGATGAACTGACAACACTAGAGAGCTTATCCCTAATGGCGGCGCGTGCGATTCTCGTTGTAGTAGTCTCTTGCATTGTATAAATTAATAATAAGCATTATGGCGTCGCTGGCCTCTAAAAGTATTGTAATTGTAACGTTGTATCCATTCTTATGATAATATATTGTAAAGTTTAAAGCATCAGTGGTTTTCCTTCTAACAGTACTTATGGTAGCTATTTTTTTAACCATGCAAATAACAATAAAATATTTTAAACTATTCTATCCATTCTTGATGGCAGTAGGGTCTCCAACTATTACATGGGTCTTCAAAACATAACTGGCGAAATGTGCGTGGTACTATTAAATAAGTATACCACTGCCAAAGCCTCTGTCATGACAAATGCAAAAGAAAAATAATAAAGGTGATTTTTAAATAAAACATGCATAGTAGTTTTATTAATTTATTCTATATCTTCTCTTACAACCACAGAATCTAAGAACTCAGCAGGAGCAGAAATATTGGACTGGTGTCTGGCCCATCCAAGGTACCATACTAATGTCATAGTATGGGCACAACAGCCAACCGTTCGACGCCCTACCAAACAGTTGCAACAGTACTCTACTATACCTTCTCTCCCCGATATTCCATTTTCAACCAAAATATAAACATAATACTGCTTCCTAGATATATGCCTTGATTTAATTTTTCCTCGTATTAGGATATTATTGCCACTTCCTCTCAAATGGTACTCCGTTGCATTTATGCTTTCACTTGCTACCTCTATTCTATAGCCACCATGAAATCGGATATGCTCTCCGTAATATGATCGCGCCTGCTTAATCTGGTATGTTCCTAAAGCAAAAAGAATCAATTCATTCATCTCCATTCTAGGGAATGTTAATAAGTTATCCCTATCTGCTGTTATATTAACAAAGTTAGAAGACCTTCTATTCATATTTGTATTCTCTACCATTAGTGCCAAATTATTTTGTAAAAACATCCGTTCTCTTAAAATGGTTAACATTTCCCCAGCATCATCTCTGTTTCTTAGGCGAACACCAAACCTGTTCAAAAGACTAGCTGCTATTGAAAAATCCTGCATAATGTGTGGCACAGTCTTGTTGAAATATTCATGTCGTAATAATTTAAAATCTCTCTTAAAATACCCATTAACTACTTCCACTACCCAACGACAAATAGTGACACACCTACTTTTATTTGCTTGAAGTGTTGTTAGTTGATGCTCGCCTTCCAGAAGAGATTCTGGCATATAAGCTCTATAATTGAAGTCTTGTAACATGCTAATGGAGTCTCGGAAGCCCCTGTCTAAAATGAATATATCGTTTGCTTGGAGATACGATCTGAGAGAAGAATTCTCGTTTCTAATTAGAGATGTCATTATATCTGCATCTGAAGTGGTTGCCTTGTATGGACCAACACAGTCGACAATATACCCATCACATGCCACAATTAAAAATGGTTTCAGTAGATTCCTATATTTATGTAAAGAGTATGTATCTTTCTGAAACATGTAGTTTGAACTTTTGTTTATGTAAATATAGGTACCATCACAAATCAAGATTACTTGTTCATTATTGTCATTATTATATATACCATTTGGCAAGAGCAAATTATGCTGTAGCAAATTGTCTCTTGAAATATGTGAGAGTCCTAGATGACTAGGAACAAAGTCTTGTACGAGCAATTCTCTTACTTTGTTCATTAATCTTTCCATTGTTCGACGGGGTACTCCTATCAGTTTTGAGATTCTGTCATCTGATTCCCCCGTCCTTAATTTCATTAATAATGTACCCAAGCCCAAAATACCTCTATGAGTATCTTGGATCCAGGGAACTTCATTAACTAATGAAATAAAATCTTGCTTGGATCTTCCGATCCAATAAAAAAATAAATTGTCATCTATTTCTTGAATAGTTTCTATACTACTGAAGTCTAAATATGTTTTTTCAGAAGCAACAAATGAGAACACATGTTCTATTTGCTGCACAGTAAAAGTTTTAATGCTGCTTGGCAAATCATACAGACTGTCCCAGTTATTGTCATTTAAATGCTCTGCACAAACTCTTGCCAAAACTGGTATATAAAACTTGTAGTTACCCAAGATAGTGGCTCTGAAAGAGTCAGAAATAGTATGCAAACTTGTATTCACACATCCAGCAAATAAACAATGAGAAGCTGTATTTGCAGCCCGTCTATAGTTTTGTAGAATAATTTCTGCTACCGGTTGTTCAGGTACGTTCGAGACTTCTTGCCTGTCTTCCTCAGCTTCTACATGATGTTCTACAACTTCGTCAGAAACATCTGGTTCGGGTCTTATTTCCTCAACTGGAGTCGACGATCTTACTCCTTCAATTTCTTGGGCTCGAAGTGCAGATCGTCTGCATTTCAGCCAGCAAGGATGACAAATACGTTCAGATGAAGTTATCTATAAAAGAGACATTTTGGTGTAAAATACTACAAGATAACTTGAATTAATTATAATCCTAGACTATTGCTACTTTTGTTTCTTGGCATATTACTGACCTGTCGCGGTGCAATCCTAGATTGAACAATATTGGCAATACTTCTGTCCAAATACGAGCCATTTTCTCTCAAGATAAGGTCACTTCGTCGCCTTAATATTGAGAGACCACATAGAACACACACTTGAGTATGGCCTTGGTGAGAGGATCCAGCAGCCTGTTGTTCACCACTGTCACGGTTTAACGCATCATTAACCGCACGCATTGCAATATCGTGACAAGCTTCACAAATGTAATCATCTTCAGTGATCTGGAAATAAGGAAACAAAAATCAATGTAGATTAGTATTATATTCATGGAGCTGAAAATGATCAATGATTCGATACATAGCAAAAAAAAACTTACGATAATCGGATCGATCCAGCTACTGATTAAAGATATGATTCTGGAGTCAAGTTGCAGGACAATAAAGCGGCGAAGCGTATTAATGCAGATATTGCAATTAATACACTGCACACGTCCATGAATGAACCGTTGACTCGGGTTCATTGTAGAAAACGAGATGTTTCTCGGCACTCTGAACCAATTCACAAAGCGTTATCAGTGTCCAGGGGGCAATAGCAAATAGTCGTCAAGTTAAAAAGATCAATCGGAGTCCGTAGTCAAACCAAAGTCGCGAAAAAACACTAAAAACACAGAAAAAACGCTTAGAACACAACGACGCTAACAGCAAGCCAGCTACGCTGTGTCATCTGTCATCACTCAATTCACTCATCACTAATAGGCCGGTAAAAAATACGTTCCGTTTTACATATTTCTGATATATTGTTAAATGTATTTAAGGTAATAATAATTTTTTAAATGTATTAATTATATATTTCTTACTGTTTTTTGATAAAAGATATGATTGGTGATATAAAACAAAAAGATATATATTATTATACTGGTATTTTTTTAAACGTAATCGCTTAATTAAATCCCGCTGCGCTGTGGAAACGAAACGCACACCACAGATAAAAATGAAAGAGGTTTGGATGCGTTCAAACTTAAGAAAAAATGTGATGAATTTGAGTTTATTTATTATTAATACATAACATTTTCCCGGCCAGAAAAAAATAAGTTAGACCCCGTTAGCACGCATAAATGACTATTTTTTGATACACCGATGATTAATGTTCGCATTCAGGTCATATGTGACCATCCTCCTTTGTTACCACACTACCGCATTGGGGAAATTATGTACCTGTATGATAGCTGTGTTTGTGATAAATAAATAAATAAAAATAAAAGTAACCCATTTTCAATTTTTTCATACATGTGGTCTATTCTTTCCCATTGTCCCCAGTTCACGCGTTTAGATAAAGCTTCTCCTACTAATGGATATAACAATTTTGACCCTATACAATTGGCACATTTCCCATACATACAATCAAATTTTATCAAATGAATGTGAATCACAGGTCAATTTTGAAATTACGTCTGTGAGGGACTTGATGTCTGTTGGGAACACTTTGTTTCTCAGCAAAGTTAAAAACAGCATCTCCATGTTGCTATGTTTTATGCATAAACAGGTGTCTCGTGTATGATATTAGGTGACAATATAAATGCTGGCTTGTTTCTAAAAAAAGTAGTAAAACCGAATTTCCCTCCCTCATTTCTGTATATTTGGTATAAATTGAATAATTTGTCGGTGAGATAGCGAATTTGATGCTTCTTTTTATTGACCGTTTTGCACTCTTTCTTTCCACTAGTACTACGACTTATATCATCTCTCATGAAAAATAATTTTAACTCTTCTTTAATCTTCATAGTTTTTCGTTTTACGAGGCGTTTTATTCGCATGCGACTCTTTAAACCCAACATATTTGCAACATACGTTTTACATTTATTAACCTTTACCACATTAGTATTAATAACACTCTTTAGGATACGTTTTTCGTTTTGGTTCTTAGATTTATAAGCTTCTCGTAGAGCACATTCTATAACTTCTTCCCTTGCTTTCATTTTATTAATTTTATTTTCTAAGTTATCGATATTTCTTTTAGTTTGTTTCTTCAAACGATAAAATCTCTTTCTTAGGTTGTTAATATTTTTATGAAGCACTGTATTCTTATTAAGAACAGTTTCGATCATACGTCGCAATTTTCTGATGGTGAGTATATGACTTTTGTTGTAAAATTTATTTCTAGTAGTGTGTGCTTCTGTCGAAGAGGTGGGCATCTCTTAATCGTTGTCAGTCATTGTTATTTCATTTCCAGTCTGTTTCTCTCTACTTTGAGATGTTTTCTTTCTATTTTTCTCTTTCTGTCTTTTTTTATATTCTCTCCATTTTTTTCTTTGGTCTAATTTTTCGTTTTCTGGTAGTTCTCCAATTTTTTTATTCTTTAACTTAATCCTATTTAAATCCTTTTTTTGTACTCTTCATATCTAATGGGGTCTTTTTTCAGTTTCTCTCTATACCTTTTCATTTTCTCAGCCAGTGTAAGTGGCATCTTTAAAGATAATTTTAAAAAATTCTTTAAAGTTAATAAGTTTAAAACGGCTTTAAAAAATATGTTGGTTCAAAAATCATATTATAGCATTGCAGAATTTTTATTAGAAAAGTTTTAAAATGTTTATATAATTGTATTTCAATAATTGTTAATGTACTGTACTGTGAACTAGCTATATAAGTAATTTAAGTTATCAGTTTCTATTTGTAAACTATTTTTGTGCTTTTAATATTAATGTCGTTACACTTTACGTTTTGCACGCCAGTATGTGGCAGAATATGACTGATCTTTTTTTATGTACCAACTTACCAACTCATGTTCTTGCAATAAACGATTATTATTATTATTATTATAAAAAATTGCCTATATTGTATTATAGTTAGAAGATACATTAAGTACCTACCTATATTAATATGTATAATAATATAAACATAACAGAATTTTTATAATAGCCTGCTTGTCTTTGACGTTTATTTAGAGTTATATGTTTCATAATGTATAATAAAAACATTGTACATTTTGTACAATACTGTACCATTAAAAAAAAACAAATCATTAAATGTAATATCTAAGTAACACAACTAATAAGAATTTAAACATTTTCTTATTATTTTTTATACGAATTTATTATTTACGTAATGTATGGAAGGAAGATAAAGTAATTTAAAAATATTTTTGCAGCTAAAGGGATTTTCTTCGTAAATAGCAGTCGGGGACCTGTAATGAATTGTTCCAAGTAACCGACCCCGACTGCAAATATTTGACTTGTTTTAATTTTTTTTGACATGGCAGGCGTGTTTTTTAATTTTTTTAATTATATATTTTTATTTAATACCTTTTAGTGAACAACAAAAAAACATGACACAACACAAAAAAAAAAATATCGTTCGGAACTCTTTGCAGGTGATTTCGACTCACACTTGACCATTTTTTAATGTCCACATAGCCTATGTCACTCGGGATAACTCAAAGCTTCTAATGATACCACAAATAGCCCAACCAAGTTATAACAAAATAGCGGTGCAAGGTTAGCAAGAACTTCGTAAAAACTTTCCTATGTTAGTATAATTTAAATGTAGTAAATGCATAACCAATATAACGCCGACACACCACACAATTAAATAATAACACATAAAACCATCACAGAATTAATAAATTCAATAATCCTAAACATGCGACTGTGTTGAGTATACTCAACTATAATTTCGGAACGCAAATATCTTATCACTTGAATATGTTAAGCGGGCTCAACATGCAAGTTTACCGACCTTTTACGTCCATATCCAGGATATTTCGAGACTTGAAAATGACATAATAATAATGTTTATTTATCAGTGAAATAAATGTACTGCTGACTGCCTCGTTGGCCTAGTGGTTCTAAGTGCGACTGCTACGCTAGAGGTCTTGGGTTCGATTCCCAAGTCGACCAAGGTGTTATTGGGTTTTTCTATGAAATTCTCAGTAGCAGGTCGGAGTTTGGATTTGTGCCCGGTTAGTGGCAATAGGCTCGCCCCCTATTACATGGGACCTAAACATACAGGCGAACTGTGGGTGTACATTGGAACACCTCTGCCTAACCCGGGGGGGATACAGGCGTGATGGTATGTTATGTTATGTTTATGTTTATGTTTTTATGTTATGAAATAAATGTAAACATTTATAATTCATAAATTGATGATAATCACTAAAAAATACGTAAAAATTACCTGCACAGTTCGCAGAACGCTTCGTCTTGTCGCTATTTTAAATCACAAATGTCAAATGCAGTGTTGCCAGTGGGTAAAAATATTTTTATACCAAAAAACAACATTTCTACCCGTTATAAATAATTTATTGTCTGCGGTTGGCTATATAAAAATCTACGTAATATATTTTTATATTTAATGTTAACTATTCTTAACGTAATCAAATTAAGGGTTAAAAAAAAACAAATCAATAAATGTAATATCTAAGTAACACAACTAATAAGAATTTAAACATTTTCTTATTATTTTTTATACGAATTTATTATTTACGTAATGTATGGAAGGAAGATAAAGTAATTTAAAAATATTTTTGCAGCTAAAGGGATTTTCTTCGTAAATAGCAGTCGGGGACCTGTAATGAATTGTAGTAATATTTTATAAAACGGGGATTAGCGCGTACATGCATAAATACCTTTAGGGCTTGACGTTTCGACCGGGTTACACAGGCCGTGGTCGCAAGCAGACTGGAGATGCGGTGTCATTGCTCCGTGCACGAAGTAGATGATTTTTCATCTACCCCCTGTTCTTGAAGTACCCTACACACTACACTGACCGTGTCCATATTCTGTTCACTAATCGACTTTGCAGAAAAGCGAGATTGTGTTAAGGGAATCACTGGATACCAAGATGCAGATAGTTTAAAGCCGTCTTCCCGATTGAAATTTGGATGCTTCTTGATTTCAATCGCTTCTCGCACTGCTCTCGAATGAAAGTGGCGATCGGTGGAGAGGACTTGCGCGCGATGGAATTGAATCTAGTAATTAACGCCAGCCTGTAGTACGTGATCTGCTATTGCCGATTTAGTGGTCTGCCGGTTCTTAACAGCCGCGATATGCTCTTTGAGCCTTTCCGCGATAGTTCGCTTCGTTTGCCCTATGTACGATTTACCGCAGCTGCAGTCGATTTTATAGACACCTGGCTGTTGTAGGGGTAGAACATCCTTCGGTGTGCCCACCATGTTGTGTACCTTTGTCCCCGGAGTGTAGACGGTCGGGATGGAGACTTTTCTAAGTACTGCCCCGATCTTGTCCGTAACTCCTCTGACGTATGGCATGTAGGCTCTTTGTATATTTACGTCCGGATGTCTGACCCGCTTTGACGGTCGTTTCATTTTTCCTCTCACCTTAAATCCATTTCTGTGTAGTACCTCCTGAACATGGTCCAGCTCCAGCAAGATGGATTCTGATAAGTTACATTTGATATTCTATGTTGTAGCGGCCTTAAAGTCATATTGAATACCGGTGGAGAGTCTATCGTATTATCAGGTATGTATGTTTCATCACTTACATCCTCAAACTGATCAGATTCGTCTGAAATACAAATACTTTGAGAAACATCCTGTATTTCTTGTGTCTCATCATCAATGTTTCTTCCCACAGATTCTTCAGGTTCATCACACAGAGGTAAGTATATAGTTTTCTTTTCTTTGTGTTCATTATTAATTTTAATATCTTCATTTGTATTTTCAACTTTATTTTCCTCTACATTCATGTTATTTTTAATAATATCTTCTTTTTCTTTTTCAGGTACTTCATCCATTGTGTTTCTTTTAATTGCAGCTTCGAGGAATACTACATCCCTACTTACAATTCCTTTCTTTGTTTCAGGATCTATGAACTTGTAGCCTTTTGTACCATCGCTGTAGCCAACAAATATTAATTTTCGTGACTTTACATCCAACTTACTTCTTTTTTCTTTAGGAATATGCACCATCGCAGGACATCCGAATATTCTCATATGGCTCAAGTTTGGCTTTCTTCCAGTCCATGCCTCATATGGCGTTGCATCTGATAAGCTGCGGGTGGGAGAGCGGTTCACTATGTAAGCCGCTGTAGTTACGGCTTCAGCCCAAAAATGTTTCTGTAAACCAGAGTTTAACAATATACATTTAGCACGCTCAATAAGTGTACGATTCATTCGTTCGCTTAATCCGTTCTGTTCAGGTGAGTACGGATTTGATGTCTGGTGCAAGATTCCATGCTTTTTTAGGTAAGTTTCAAAATTATTATTTTTATATTCAGTTCCATTGTCAGATCGAAGAATTTTTATTTTTTTATTTAATTCATTCTCCACTCTATTTTTATATTCAATAAATTTTTCAAATACTTCACTTTTGTTTTTTATAGGATAAACGCATACTCGGCGAGAAAAATCATCAATAAAGGTAACAAAATACCTTGCCCCTCCTATTGATATCTGCTGCATCGGTCCACATACATCACTGTGGATAAGTTCTAGCAAGCTGGTTGCTCGGGAACCTTCAGCAGGGAACGGTTTTCTCGTTTTTTTTCCTTCAAGACAGGTAACACAGATGGAATTTTCCATTCCTGTTGAAAACTTGACTCCTTCTGTACAGTAAGGTATTTTATTAAGACTTGTAAAATTTAAATGGCCTAACCTCTGGTGCCACAGATAAGTATCATCAGCCTTGGCCATCATGACTTGCACTTCTTGATAAGTATCTAACAGATATGTTGCATTCATTAATCTAGCATGTGCTACTAATTTGTTACTAGGATTGTAAATTTGACAGCCAGATTCATTAAATATTACTTTGCATCCACTTTGAATTATTTTGCTGACTGATAATAAATTAGTTTTCAATTCTGGTACAAATAAAACATTCCTCACCTGTATTGAATCGGTGCTGCCATCATGTGCCTTTACCTTAATGCATACATTTCCGCAGCATTCAACTTTTAATTCTTTGTTGTTAGCAATCTTTATGCTCGGTACAGGTGAAGCGGTGATATTAGTGAGCCAGTCCCGGTGCATAGTCATATGCATGGATGCTCCTGAGTCAACATGCCAAGTATTGGAATCATTTGCTGTGGATGCTGTAAAAGCTGCAACATAACCTGTGTCTTTATCTGCTTTTTTATTGTTTGTCTTCTTATGCCAACAATTTTTGCTGAGATGTCCAAACTTATTACAATTAAAACATCTAGGACCTTTCTTATAACTTTTGGGCAAGTTTTTTCTTGTGTTTGTATAAAGTGCGGTAGTGTCTGACATTTTCACTTCCTGTAGTAATTTATTTTTTACTAAGTCAGCACTAATCTTCATACCGGAACTCTCCAAGCCCATAATCATGGGCTTATACATTTCTGGCAACCCTGCCAGCATTAATGTGCCCAACCACTCATCGTCAACATGAAACTTTATGTTTCTTAGTTTGTGCGCGGCTGTCATAATTTTATTTATGTAGTCTTCCACTGACAAACTACTTTCCAAATTGGTATTGATCAATTCTTTTAATAAACCAACTTTCCGTGTCAGTCCTTGGTCTTCGAATGCCTTTGTCAAATTATCCCACACCTGTTTTGCATTCTGTGCATCCTGTATGTGCACATATAAAATTGGGTCGACCAACAGTATTAATTTTGATTTTGCTTTGGTGTCTTGTTTAATTGCGTTGTGATCGGAAGCATCTGGTGCTTTCAAAATACAGCTATATAAATCCTCATGCTGTAAGTATGCCTTGACTGCAAAACTCCAATTTGCCCAATTGTCGCGACCCGTCAATTTCTCAATCGACATCATATGACTGTTAGATCCAGCCATATTTATAATATATTATGCAAATCTGAAATTGCTGAAAAGAAAAAAAACACTCGCGAGCCGGTAACCAAAAGTGAGGTTATACACGTGAAATTTTTTTTTTGTTATAACTTTGGAAATACTGAACAAAACTCGGAAATAACACTAAACGGCAGGCTTGGGACGGCCCATAACCTCTTGAAATAATGACGAAGGCATTTATAGTAAATTAATTATTTAATTAACACATAAAATATATACCAACAACATGACAGTACACAAGTGACAGACGAGAGAGAACCATAGAGAAAAGTATTAACTATTTATTGTTGCGTCCATAATCCTAACACAGACCACTAAATCGGCAATAGCAGATCACGTACTACAGGCTGGCGTTAATCACTGGATTCAATTCCATCGCGCGCAAGTCCTCTCCACCGATCGCCACTTTCATTCGAGAGCAGTGCGAGAAGCGATTGAAATCAAGAAGCATCCAAATTTCAATCGGGAAGACGGCTTTAAACTATCTGCATCTTGGTATCCAGTGATTCCCTTAACACAATCTCGCTTTTCTGCAAAGTCGATTAGTGAACAGAATATGGACACGGTCAGTGTAGTGTGTAGGGTACTTCAAGAACAGGGGGTAGATGAAAAATCATCTACTTCGTGCACGGAGCAATGACACCGCATCTCCAGTCTGCTTGCGACCACGGCCTGTGTAACCCGGTCGAAACGTCAAGCCCTAAAGGTATTTATGCATGTACGCGCTAATCCCCGTTTTATAAAATATTACTATAAACATGCAGCGCGATAGTTTAAAAGTTATTATTGTAATGAATTGTTCCAAGTAACCGACCCCGACTGCAAATATTTGACTTGTTTTAATTTTTTTTGACATGGCAGGCGTGTTTTTTAATTTTTTTAATTATATATTTTTATTTAATACCTTTTAGTGAACAACAAAAAAAAACATGACACAACACAAAAAAAAAAAAATATCGTTCGGAACTCTTTGCAGGTGATTTCGACTCACACTTGACCATTTTTTAATGTCCACATAGCCTATGTCACTCGGGATAACTCAAAGCTTCTAATGATACCACAAACATTGAAATCGGTCAAGCCTTTTAGAAGTTATGGTGGAATAAAGAAACTCACAAACATACATACATACATACATACATACATGAACCCTGAAAACATAACACTCCTTTTTGGGCAGTCGTGTAAAAATAGCGAATGATGAAATGGATGATAACACCCTCAACATCACAAAGCGTCAAAAACGCACGTACAATGAATTTACGGGAATCTCCGAGCCTTACATGTCCGAAATTAAAACAATGTTCCAAGAGCTTAAACTCCAACAGGAACAAAGATTTGATTCACTGAACAATACCATAAATTCCCTAGTAAAACAAAACGAAGAGATCGAAAAGTCGGTGAAGTTTATGTCCGGTAAACATGATGAGTTAATTAGCAAAATAAAATGTCTTGAGCAGGAGAACTGCAATTATAAGAAGCGCGTTATGACGTTAGAAAGTAAACTGGAAACATTAGAAAGGAATGCTCACAATACTACAATCGAAGTTCGCAACGTCACCAGGCAAAACAACGAAAATAAACAAACAGTGATAAACGTTATTAAGTCTGTCGGTGAAGCCTTGGGGCTCGAGAAGCCGATACAGGATGTGGAAGTAAAAGATATTTATCGATCCAAATCCGAGGTAATAGTTATTGACTTTACCAACACCATTAGGAAAGAGAGCGTCATTTCGGCTTATAAACAATTTAACAAAGCTAGACGTTTTAGCAAGACACCCCAGCTAAACACTCAGCATATTCACTTAACAGGCGCAACTCAGGCTATATTTATCTCGGAATTTCTTACAGGTAAAGCTAGACGCCTTCATTACATTGCTAGAGGCTTGGTAAAAAAATAAGAAGCTAGCAGCTATGTGGACATCATTTGGTAAAGTGTACATAAAGAAAGAAGAGGGGCTAGCACCAATACGTATAGAAGAAGCTGAGTTACACAAGCTTATATTGTGACTAAAAATAGTATATAGTTTATTAATAGCTTTTTTGTCAAATGTCATGTATTTTGTTTGTTGTTTATTATTATTTTATCACTACATTGTACCTATATTACTGTTAAATTGCAGATACTCATTGATACACACTAAACACTTACACATACCAGACATCTCAATCACATCAAAACTAATATTTACATGTATTAATATACACAAACCCCAACCTCGAATTACACTCGTCACTGACATTAAACCTCTCAAATAGTTCACTGTTTCTTTCATCAATTTTATGCCTACCGATATTATTTAATAAGATTCGATAATCTAGACATTGAATCCCTAACTCAAAGTCTTAATTCCTTTACAGTGGCCAAAGCAATAAAATGTGATATCGAACATGTTAAAAGTATCATACCAAACCATAATAATTTAAAAATTCTTTCTCAAAACATTAGAAGCATAAAATGTAATTTGCCTAAATTTAGTACACTGCTCAGTAGATCGGAAGTCAATGGGACGTGCTTATCTTAACGGAGTGTTGGCTTCCTTCTACCCAATACATACCAGGCATAGATGGGTATACTAGTATAGCTACAACAACTCATAAAACTTAAAACGAAGGTGTTGTCGTATATTATAAAAAAGACTACAAAGTGTTAACCGAGGAGCCTACTTTAACCGACGCTAATTGTTTAGTATTAAAATTGAGTTCTGATACTTGCATTATAAGTATCTACCGCCCGCCTGGCCAGTACAACACACAAAATTTTAATACATCACTAGATGCACTCTTGACTAAGCTGTCTCGATACAAAAACATAATTGTCTGCAGTGATATAAATATTGATATAGCACATAACTCTACTGATAAACGCTCCCATGAGTACCTGAATATTTTAGCTAACCACTGTATATTATCTGCACATAACGAACCCACTCACGGCCACACTTGTCTGGATCATCTTATGATCAAATCTAAACTAGAAGCCACCTGTATTATAGTTGAATCTTCAATCACCGATCATGAATGTGTCGGTGTCATCATTGACCTAAAAATAAAGCTTGAATACTCCTGCAAACCTGTCAGACGAATCGATTATCAAGGATTAGATACTGTTATGGAACTCATTGACTTCAAACCTGTACTTGACTGCACTAACGCTAATACTGCTACAGAACTTCTCGTCTCCCTCTTGTACAAGGCAATTGATGATAATTCCAAAGTGGTCAAGGTGTCTAACAGAAAAAGAACTAATAAGCCCTGGGTTACTAATGGTTTGTTACGCTGCATGAGGAATCGAGACAAGCTGCATAAAAAGCTTAAAAAGAACCCTGAAGATGAAGTTCTCAAAACAACATACAAACGCTACAGGAACATTTGTAATGCTCTGATAAAGAAACGAAAAAGAAACTATGAGAAAATGGAAATCGAGAAATCGAAACACAACAAGAAGAAATTATGGGATACTATAAAGAACATATGCAATTCTTCTAAAAAACCTGATTATTCATCCGCTCTTATCACTTCTAAAAACCCTAAAAATAGTGTTGATGACGCAAACCAATTTTTCACTAATATAGGAAAGAAACTAGCCGAAAAAATTAATAGTAACATCCTGCCTTCTGGAAATTACCAAATCCCTGTAGCTGTAGCAACTGGCTCGCTAGCCCTAATCCCTACTGTTAACCGAAATTAGAATCGACTAATACGTCGCGTCACTATTACCGGATGAACGGACAACACTAGAGAGCAATGTAATAATGGCGGCGCGTGCGATTATCGTTGTAGTAGTCTCTTGCATTGTATAAATTAATAATAAGCATTATGGCGTCGCTGGCCTTTAAAAGTATTGAAATTGTAAAAGTAGTGAAACGTTGAAACGTTGAATCCATTCTTATGATAATATATTGTAAAGTTTAAAGCATCAGTGGTTTCCTTTTAACATCTCAGAAGTGAGATTAGCGACCGACGCGTACCGACGTACCATAATGATTGTTCGTAATTTAAAAAGTTGAAAAAGTTATTTCAATTTGCAAAAAGTTATTTAATATTTAATTTAAAGATATTATGGTCAAACTATATATTGCGTGCTTCTTAGATTTGACCAAGGCATTCGACCTTGTGCCTTATGACCAGCTGTGGGACAAGCTAAGAAATGAGAATAAAGTAGATTTTGAGGTCACGTCATTGCTAAGATTCTGGTATGTGAACCAAATAAATAATGTGAGGTGGGCTGGGACTATGTCCGAAGAATATAGATTAGAATGTGGGGTGAGGCAGGGGGGAATCACCTCCCCTCGCCTTTTTAATTTATATATAAACCAACTGATTGTTGAGCTCAGCAATACTGGTGTCGGCTGTCATGTTGGTGGAGTTGCTATGAACAACATCAGCTATGCGGACGACATGGTGTTGCTGAGCCCATCAATCAGTGCATTAAGACGTTTGCTCAAGGTCTGTGAGAACTATGCGGTGACTCAGGGGCTTAGGTATAATGTCACTAAGAGTGAGTTACTTGTTTTTAATGGTGGTGCCAGAAGATACTTAAATGTTCCTTGCATCTCATTAGCAGGTACACCCTTGAAGCAAGTCTCAAAATTTAAATATCTGGGCCACTGGGTCACTGAGGATCTAAGCGACGATTTAGATATCGAGAGAGAGCGTAGGGCGCTGTCTGTTCGAAGTAATATGCTGGCTCGTACGTTTACACGGTGTTCTTACGACGTTAAAATGACACTTTTTCAAGCCTACTGTCAGACTTTTTACACCTGTAGCCTTTGGGTCAAGTATACGCAGAAGTCATACAGCGCCCTGCGCGTACAGTATAACAATGCCTTCAGGATGCTTGTGGGGCTGCCGCGGTATTGTAGCGCTTCGGGTATGTTTGCCGATGCGAGAGTGGATGATTTTTATGCCATTATTCGAAAACGATGCGCTTCTCTCTGGCACAGAACAGATACCAGCACCCACGGCATGTTGAGAGCATTGAGTGACCGGTGGGACTGCCCGATGCTTGGTCGATGGGTGAGACTGCACACTCAGGTCGGCTTCTAGATCTCCTATCTTTAATGCTATTATGTTATTATTATTCTGCCTATTTTTATGTGTGTGTATAGTGTGATTTTTATGTTATTTGTGATGTAATTCAATTATGTTATTTTGTTATTATGCTTATTTGTAATTCATGAATACTAATAATAGTTCGAATAAGTATATTTGTTATCAATGTCTACTGTTAGGTTTAATTGAAAGCAAATAATTAGTTTATTTTACTGGCAACATTTTAAATATTAAACTAGTGCAGATCAATTTTATTGTAATGGCAACATTGAAAACTGTCATTAGAAAGAAGACGCGGCAACGCGTCCTCTTTGGTTATCGACCGTCAGAGGAGAAAGACGTGCTCTGCACCTAATTTATAGTGAGTGAAGACAAGTTGTGTGCTACTGTAATATTACAGGTAAATTAATAGTTAATTATGTTTGATTTATTGTAATTTATTGTAATTAGTGTTAAGGAAGGAATAAAGATGTGATTGTGTAACGTATATTATTTGAATTGAAAGCATAAATAAATTAAAAGAGTTCGAAAAGTATCTTGGTGTTCTCCATTATAAATTCCGTTCCTCTATACCGATAGTTGCCGCTCCCATAAGTTGTCTTTAGTTTCTTGGTATCCTCAAATGCAATGTTTTAGATATTGGACATAATTAGTTATCATAATACGAAGTGTTGGAAGTATACCCTAACATTTCAGAAGTGGGATAATAGCCCGCAATTGCCTTGCATTAAAATAAAGGTATCATACGCTAACAAAAATGCAAATACCCACATCACATCTTTTTCCTTTTGTTGTAATTAAATGAGTGTGAGAATTATTTGAAATTTATCTGCAATTTGGAAATACATTTGGTCAATTTTTGATTTTTTTTTGCATTTGATATTGGGGTCTCGAGTGGGGTCAATATTTTTTTTTGTGTGTAATTGATATTGGTGGCCCCTAGCAAGTTATTTTAGAGGTCAAGAGGTCAATTCTATTATTCTTGTGTATTTGATTTTGCGGGGTCCCTAGTGGGGTCAACTTTTCTTCGTGTAAATTGAATTTGGAGGACCCTAGCAGGGGTCTACGGGGATGCGAAATTTTGTTATTTTTGAGCTACGACTTACCGTTTACGAGATATTAGAGACTTTAACTTTTTCAGGATTTATTCGAAAAGGAGTCAAGCCCTTTTGTGGTCAAGTTTCAGATAATGCCACGCGACAGTGAAACGTCTCGGCGTCGGCTGGCTACACCGACCCGAGCAGATGCTCGGTCAAGGACAGACCAGAGTCGCAGTCGTAGCCGCCGCCATGTGAGTCACTGTGGCCGTAGCAGAAGTCCCGAACGCAGTATCCGCCGGGAACCCAGCCATCGGAGACGCGAGCGTGAGCGGAGTCGCAGTGGGACCAATCATAGACCCAGCAGTAGGCGTGAGCGGGAGAAGAGTCGCAGCCATGCCAGGCAGAGTTTGGACGTGGGTCTACGTGAACGTGAACAGGAGCTTGACAGGCAACGCGCGCGGCTTCGTGTGCTTGCAGAAGATGTGGACAAGGAGCGTAGCCGACTACGCCGTCGAGATGAACGAGAACGGGAGGGCAGCAGACTCGCCGCGAGGAATACAAGGTCACGTAGCCCTCAATTTAATTCTAAAGATTTCTTTGACATTATTAAAACATTGAAATCCCAACCAGTGACAACAGGCACCTCATTACCTACTAGTACTATAAATCATAAAAATATTTTACCGGGTTTTGATCCGTCGGTTAAGACCCAGAGAACTGATATTTGGATCAGGAAGGTTAATGAGTGTGCTTCTGTCTACGGGTGGGACGAACGAACAACAGTTCACTTTGCCATGCAGAAACTTCAAGGATTGGCCAAAGTTTGGTATGAAAGCCAAAACTCTATTTTATTTAGCTGGTCTGAATGGCAAGAAAAACTTATGAGCGCTTTCCCCTGCGAACTAAATTATGGTCAGTCTTTGGAGAATATGCTACGTAGGAAAAGTGCATATAATGAACCCCTAGACGTTTATTACTATGAAAAGTTAGCCCTGTTAAACCAATGTGACATAATTGGCAAGCATGCAGTTGATTGTCTAATTCATGGCTTAAGCGATAAAACTATGAGGTCTAGCGCGAATGCATTACGCTGTACTCAGCCTGATCAACTTCTTCAATTTTTGATGAGTAATCAAGACATTACACAGACAGTTATTCAGCCTAATAATAGGAATAAATCGAAGTATGAACAAAGCGACGGTAAAGTTGACAGTAATTCAATTCGTAAACCACAAAATCGAGCATTTACAGGTCAAATATTTTGCTTTAATTGTAAAGAGAAGGGTCATCCTTATTCAAAATGTCCTAAGCCGCTAGTACAATGTACAAAATGCAATCGTTATGGTCATAAATTTGAACATTGTACCCTCAAGAATGACGTTTCATCCAACCAGAAATATAAGGCTGATTCTATCTCAAAGACGATGCTAATATCAACTACTCGCACTAATGCAAAGTATATAAAGGATTGTACGATAAACGGAGTCTCTATAAAATGTTTTGTTGATTTTGGTAGTGACGTTTCGCTTATAACACTAACAATTGTAGACGAATTGAAATTAAATATGGACAAAGTAACGCTATCTTTAAAAGGTTTTGGCAACGAAATTGTACACTCGTTGGGTAGGGTTGAGGTCGATCTGTATATAGACGGTGTAGGAGCAAAAGTCGTATGTCATGTAGTTGAGGACGTGTTGTTGGATTTTCCATTGTTAGTAGGCCAATCGTTTACCGAGCAGTCGCACATATTAGTTTATAAGAATGCAAATGAAATGATCTTTTATGAGAATAGCTTTTGCTCGGATTTAAATAAAATTAGTCTGATAGAGGACGCAAGTATACCATTAATAATTGCAGCTGACGTAGAAGCTTTTGGTCCAATTACTGTCAAAGTTAGATCAGATTCAAGTTATTCCGGGAATATTTTACTCGATAGTAAAGTTATAGGGCGACCCAATCAACAATTTTTGGTTAATGGAGGTGTTCATTATATAAACAATGGTCTGTTACACATAGACGTTATACCTATGATGAAGGTTGTTCTTTTGCGAGAAGGGACGGTTGTAGCAAGAGGTACTAGAGTACAAATAGTTAATCGGATACTCACGACGACGGCTGAAGTATTAACTGTATCAGACCAAAACAAAATTGATGAGAGTAACGTTCATATAGGCAATACAATAAGCGATTCTCAAAAACAAGATTTGTTAAAGTTATTACAAAAGTATAGACATTGTTTTGCGGCGTCCTTAAAAGATCTAGGCTGTACTAATGTCACTGAGATGGAAATAGAATTAAATAGTCGCAAACCTATTGTCTACCGTCCTTATAGACTATCCCACAAAGAACGCGAACAGGTTAGAGAATTAGTCGGTGAGATGTTGGACGCGGGAATTGTAAACGAGTCTACTTCAGAATACGCGAGTCCAATTATATTGGTTCGTAAGAAGGATGGCGGGGTAAGGATGTGTGTGGACTATCGTATGCTTAATTCGATAACAGTTAAGGAGCGATACCCTATGCCTGTAATCGAGGACGAAATTGCGCGTTTATCAGGGCAAGCATTTTTCATCACATTAGACTTGATATCCGGATATTACCAAGTGCCGATTTCAGAAAACTCAAAGCCACTTACTTCCTTTGTCACTCCAGACGGACAATACGAATTTAACCGTATGCCGTTTGGATTGGCAAATGCTCCCGCCGTCTTTCAGCGCACGATAAATAGGGTTCTAGGTTCGTCTCGGTTCACAGAAGCTACAGCATATATGGATGACGTCTTAATTTACGGTGATAGCGTAGAGCAATGCTTAGGAAGACTCGAGAAAGTTTTGAAATTATTAGAACAGGCCAATTTAACACTTAATTTAACCAAGTGTAATTTTTTGCAAGAAAAGATTAATTATTTAGGGTATGAGATAAGCGCGTCTGGTGTTCGGCCTGGCGACAAGAAAACTCAGTCCGTTTTAGATTTTCCTCGTCCCCTCAACCAACATTCAGTACGTCAGTTTTTAGGTCTAGTAGGGTATTTTAGAAAATTTATTAAGGGCTTTGCGATACTTTCACATCCTTTAAATAAACTTCTTAAAAAGGATGTTGCCTGGGAGTGGGGAGAAGAGCAAGAACAGTCGTTCGTGGAACTAAAGAATAGATTAATTGATAGGCCCATACTAGCGATTTATAATCCAGCAGCTCAGTACGAATTGCACACTGATGCCAGCAAGTTAGGTATTGGTGGTATATTAATGCAAAGGCTTCATGATCACGACATGTTCCTACCAGTGGCTTATTATAGTCGCCAAACGTCACCTGAAGAAAGGAACTTTCATGCATACGAGTTAGAGACCCTTGCAGTAATATGCTCACTCAAGAAATTTAGGGTGTATTTGTTAGGTCAGAATTTTAAGGTTGTAACAGACTGTAGTGCGCTGCGTTCAACATTTAGCAAACGCGATCTTATACCCCGTATAGCAAGATGGTGGTTACTTTTGCAGGAATTCAATTGTACGGTGGAATATCGCGCAGGGACGAGAATGAAGCATGTTGATGCATTATCCCGAAATCCCGTTCACGATGTAGAAACGTTAGTAGAGTCTGAGCAATTACCTGTAGTAATGTCCATAAATAGTGAGGATTGGTTAGCCACTTTGCAACTAGGTGATTCGGAATTGCGTAGAATCCATGATACGTTAGTTAGTGACCTGGATGCAGAAGGCTTAAAGTATATGAGGGACAACTATTGTGTTAAGGATAATAAATTATTCCGTTATTTGGATGGGGATAAAACCCAGTTACGATGGGTGGTACCCAAGGGAGCAAAGTGGCAGATATTACGTAAGAATCATGATGAAATATTCTCTACTCTCATTTTGGAGTTGAAAAGACCCTGGAGCGAATTAAAAGTACTTACTGGTTTCCGAAAATGTCCCGTTTTGTCAAGAAGTACGTCCAGGCATGCATCGAGTGCGCCTATTCCAAAAAGGGTAGCACAAATGAGGGTCACCTACATCCGATAACAAAAGTAGAGGTACCCTTTCATACTCTTCACATCGACCACTTGGGTCCATTTGTTCGGTCAAAACGAGGTAATTGCTATGTTCTTGTTATAGTAGACGCTTTTACGAAATTTGTTTTTATTAAACCGGTTAGAAGCACTAAGTCACTAATTTCGATACGAACTCTAGAAGAAATATTTTATACTTTCCGTAATCCAGATCGCATTATAAGCGATCGTGGAACATCATTTACGTCACATGCGTTTAAACGTTTTTGCTTAGACAAGGGTATCACACATGTACTAAATGCGGTAGCTAGCCCAAGATCAAACGGGCAAGTTGAAAGGTACAATCGCACAATTCTTAGTGCACTAACAGCCCAGAATCTTAATGATAATGAAAAGGATTGGGATAACAAAGTAGGAGCTATTCAATGGGGTTTAAACAATACTCTCCAAAAGACGACCGGTAAGACACCTTCGGAGGTTATGTTCGGGTTTGGTATGAAGTCTGAAATAGACCCTAGGTTAAATGAAATAGTAACAGAAACTCGAGATGAATCAAATCTTACGTTAATTAGAGAATCGGCTAAGGACAATATTGACTTAGAGCAGAACAAACAGAAACTTAATAACAAGAACAAACGTCCTTTCCGCGTTTACAGTGAAGGAGATTTAGTTAAAATCAGCAAAACTAATTTTAACAACGATGGCAAAAGTAAAAAGCTTTTGCCATCTTATATAGGTCCATATAGAGTAGTAGATGTATTAGAGAATGACCGTTATAAAGTCGCAGCCATACCGGGCTTAACTAATAGTAAAAATAAACGTAAAACAACAATTGCTGCTGCTCGTATGTCACCTTGGGTTCATGTAGCTTCTTTAGAGTTAAATAATGATGATACTGATGATGATGCTGATAATGATACTAATGATGGCAATGATGATGATAGAGAAACCGATATTAATGATTAGATTTGTATTGTAATGTTTTGGCAATAATGTTTTATATGAATGTATCAAATGAGAGATGATTGTTACTTTGATTAAATAAGATATGAATACTATTACGATAGGAAACTGACGAGATAATGAATTTATTTAATTGGTTGTAAGAAATGAGGGTTTACACCAATTAGGTAAACCTAAAAATATATAATTAAGTCTTTGTAAGAATTGAGGGTTTGCAATGGCTTGATTATGTAATGAACTGAGAGGTAATGAATTTATTTAGTTGGTTGTAAGAAATGAGGGTTTACACCAATTAAGTAAACCTGGAAGTATATAATTAAGTCTTTGTAAGAATTGAGGGTTTGTAATGGCTTGATTATGTAATGAACTGATATGAGTATGAATCTATACTATTGGATGTGAGAATTGAGGGTTCACGCCACTAGAATAGAAAAGTGAAACCAAGTATTGCCAAGTTTTGTGAGAATTGAGGGTTCACAATAACTAGGTAAAATGCATATTGATGTATAATGATTTTGCTGTGAGAATTGAGGGTTCACAGTGCACTAGCTTCTGATGTTGTATAAGTGCTTTTGTAGATTGAAGGCTTACGTGAAATAAAGATATTTTTAGGATTTTTTGTACATGATTGTGATGTAATACTTACATTTATATATCTATTTTGATTGATGTGATTTTAAATGTTTTGCTAATACTGCTGTTATGAGAGTCAAACCAATAGAGCCAAGTGTTAGGTTGTTGTTTGAAATTGTGCATGGGGACATGCACATAGTCAGGATGGTCGAGTGTTAGGTTTAATTGAAAGCAAATAATTAGTTTATTTTACTGGCAACATTTTAAATATTAAACTAGTGCAGATCAATTTTATTGTAATGGCAACATTGAAAACTGTCATTAGAAAGAAGACGCGGCAACGCGTCCTCTTTGGTTATCGACCGTCAGAGGAGAAAGACGTGCTCTGCACCTAATTTATAGTGAGTGAAGACAAGTTGTGTGCTACTGTAATATTACAGGTAAATTAATAGTTAATTATGTTTGATTTATTGTAATTTATTGTAATTAGTGTTAAGGAAGGAATAAAGATGTGATTGTGTAACGTATATTATTTGAATTGAAAGCATAAATAAATTAAAAGAGTTCGAAAAGTATCTTGGTGTTCTCCATTATAAATTCCGTTCCTCTATACCGATAGTTGCCGCTCCCATAAGTTGTCTTTAGTTTCTTGGTATCCTCAAATGCAATGTTTTAGATATTGGACATAATTAGTTATCATAATACGAAGTGTTGGAAGTATACCCTAACACTACTAATTTAATTCTATGGACTTCAGTGTCTGCAAATAAATGATTATTATTATTATCACTACATAGTATAAAACAAAGTCGCTTCCCGCTGTCTGTCCCTATGTATGCTTAGATCTTTAAAACTAGGCAACGGATTTTGATGCGGTTTTTTTTAATAGATAGAGTGATTCAAGAGGAAGGTTCATATGTATAATACATGCATAATATAGTAGAGAAACACTGATAATCTTAGAGTTTTTTATGTAAGGTCGTAAATGAACACACTTTTTTGCGCTTACATTGCAAACGCTGGCTGAACCCTACGAGATAGATCAAAGTAATGTACTACAGTATTGTACACCTTAAAAAGGTCTACAAAAAAGTCCGCGATGGTATATGTCTATCTCTTGAGGATAACCCACAATAACCATTTTTATCCTTTATTTATTACTATACATTGTGCATGTAATAAAGATCAATATGGCCCTTTACAGCATGTAATTTAAATGAATATTTTCGAAGATATTACAGATTTAAAATGCAGGGACATAGCGGTTGCGGCGGTACCGGCCGGGGGGCCGGGGAGCGCGTGCCTATACCAAATAGTGCGTCGAAGGCCGCGCTTCGCCCTACAACACTTTATGATTATGCAGTATATTTAGTATCAGCAATGCACCCGTGCAAAGCCGGGGCGGGTCGCTAGTTATTATAATAATGTTAGACATATCAATAAGTACGTTATTACTAATAATTTATTAAGTTGTGAAACAACATGGTCGATGATACGAAGCTATAAGTATTGTTTGTGGGTAAAAATACTTATTGGAATCGAATAAACATGTGAATGCATGTGGTAAGACTTTTATGATCCTAAAAAAGGACATTCGGTAATGTATCGACTTATCTGGGGGCACGGCAGTGCCCCAGCCAAGTCTCGAGCAAAACGGGCACGGCCGTACCATCCTTTTCTCGAAGCGTTTCGCGGCTATTTCACCCCCCCTGTATCATCGATACGGACAAAGCTAGGGGTTTAGCTTTTCGATGACCTAGAGTAAGTATTAAAACAAGCTCAGCCTCAAAATTACATGACATTTGAACCATATGACTACATGACATTTGAATAGTTTACGAGTTATGAGCGATCAAAGTTACACCATTTTGTCACTCACTGACTCACTCACTGACCGATCATCAAAAATCTAAGGTACTTCTAGCAAACTTAGAACCTTCAAATTTGGCACCAAGATAGGTTTTTAGCTACATGTAAAGGCTAGCGGCTCGATGCCATCCTGATCTCCTTAGGAAGCGAATTCCAAAGAAGTATAGATTGGACAAAGAAGGTAGAGTGAAGAAAGTCTGAGCTGTGGGAGGGGCATAGTAGTAGTCGATTGTTAGAAGAACGAAGACATTTAGAGTGGTTAGAAGACAAGAATTTGAAGTGAGAAGTTAAGTAAGAAGGACAGTTAGGAGAGTAAAGCAAAGAAAACAGATACGTCAGTGCACCTGTGGGCGGAAACGTGGTCATATTTCCGAGTGTTGAAAACGAATCGAATGCAGTTATTCAGAAGCCGGTCAAGTTTGTTGAGGAGATCTGCATTCAGGTCATAGTAACACACATCACCATAGTCAATTATGGGAAATAATAAGGATTGCACCAGCATTGCCTTCGTAGTAGATGGTAAGAAGTTTTTAAGGCGATACAGTGCCCGTAAGGTTCCTGTAACTTTCTGGTTGACACTCGTAACCTGTGACTGCCAGCCCAGCGTAGAATCGATGAGTAAACCGAGGTCCTTAACACTAGAGCTTAGTGGAATGACTGTACCATTGAAAATTACTGGCGGAATGACGACGCCACTCAACCTGTTGATACCCCGATGACTGCCCAATATCAACGCTTGGCACTTACATGGGTTTACAGCCACACCAAAAGCCTTCGACCAGTTGTTAATAGCGTCAAGATCACGATTGACCCTTCCGACGGCATCGGTGATATCGTCCACGCTGGACTGGGAGTACAGTTGCAAATCGTCAGCGTAAAGATGATACGAACACTGAAGGTTGAATGTTATGAGATTAATAAAAATAGAAAAAAGAAGAAGAGAAAGAATACCACCTTGTGGGACGCCACATTCCAGTTTACTCCATGCTGAAGAAGAGTCACCAACACGGACCAACTGCTGGCGGTCCCGAAGATAAGAAGAAAACCAATCCAACGCTTGCTGAGAGATCATAAGATAGGACAGGATAGAGGAAAGGATATCGTGGTTGACGGCATTGAAGGCATTTGAGAAGTCAATTAATACCAAAACAGTAAGCTTGGAGTCCTCCATACCCGACCTAACATCGCCAATCACTTTAAGGAGGGTGGAAACGGTGCTGTGTCCAGGCCTAAACCCAGATTGAAAACGGCTGAGGAGATTATTTCCGTAAATGAAAGCTGACAACTGCTTATGGACACAGGCCTCTAGGGTTTTGGATAGAAAAGGAAGGATAGAAATTGGACGGAAGTGGTTAGGGAGAGAGGGATTGGGGATCTTAGGTAAAGGCCGAACGAGGGCTTTCTTCCATAAACACGGAAAAGCCCCGATGTCCAGTGAGGAGTTAATGACGTGGGTAATGGCTGGGAGAAGTTGATCGAGGATGAGGACGATCATCCGGCGGCTGATGCCATCGCACCCCACTGCCTTGGATTTAATAGAGAGGATAATCTTTTTAATGTCTTCACAAGCGATTGGAGAAAAAGAAAAGCAAGCTATATCAGGACGCGTTAGACCAGCAATATAGTTATTGGTATCCCGCTGAGTTAGATGATCAAGAGTAGAAGAGGGGGAGAAATGTTTGTTCAGATCATCTAACCCAATAGTACTTGGAAGGTCTAGATGTCGCGCTCTGCCGATACCGAGAGTTCCAAGGAACTTCCAGATATTGGCAGCCGAAGTTGAAGAGATATTATTGTGAATATAACGGCGTTTAGCGTTACGTATCATCTGGTTACACCTATTTCTGGCAATTTTGAAAGATGCCCAGTTGTCATCTGTACGGTCCCTCTTGAATAAGCGAAAAGCACGGTTTCTGCGCCTCATAGCCATTGATATGCCCTTTGTCATCCACGGTGCTGGTAAACGTTTTAATTTTATTTTTATTACAGGAGCGTGTGCGTCGAACAGCTTTGTTACCACCTGGTTGAAAAAGGACACCTTATCATCCAGTGTATTAGCCTCTATCAATGGCTCCCAGCATACATTTTCCGCATCCTTTTGTAGTTTCTCCACATCTAAACGGGCAAAGCTGCGCATTGAGAGGATCTTAGGTTTGGGTTTAGGGGGTTTCAAGGTATATGATAAATAAATTAGGTCATGATGGGAGAAACCGGAGGCATCAACTTGACCATGGGAAGATACGAGAGGAAGTTTGGAGACGAGGATAAGGTCAAGCCATGTGTCCTCACCAGCTACATTGTGGTGTGTAGCTTGCAATGGCAAAACGTGTAGGCTGGCTGACTCCACAAGGTATTTTAGCTTGCGGGACCGATGGGAATCAAGGACAAGGAGGTTTGTGTTGAAATCGCCCATGATGATGTGGTGTGCATACTCCGACCCTAAAGATTCAAGAACCGATTCGAATTCAGTGAAATAGTCAGATCCTGGAGGGCAATAAACCACACCGAGTGCCAGCTTAGCCCCACTGACACAAACCTCAAGAAAAAGAAATTCAGCAGAGACATTGAGATTGGGAGAAGAAATAGCAACTATTTTGTAATTAAAATCACTGCGTAAATATACAGCAACCCCACCCCCTCGCCTATTCACACGATCATTGCGAATGAGAATAAAACCAGGAAGGGGGTAGGTTGTTGAAGGAAGATGAGGTTTGAGCCAGGTTTCAGAAATCAGAATGGCATGAACATTGCTATTAGCGAAAGCTTCGTAAAGCTCACTATAGTGGCTTGGAACACTTTGAGCATTAATATGGCAGACATTAAACTGCCTATTTAGAGAAGGACAAAACTTTTCGCGCAAAGAGTCACCGAGTGTGTTACCAAGAGAACAAAAGCTTATATCTGAAGAATAGCTGGAGTTATTGGCAGAACAAAAAGATTCATTATCAGAAGAAGTCATGTTAAATAAATAAAATAAATAATAACAATAAATAATTAAAAATAAATATTAAATGATAGCGCAATTTTATCAATATGCACCACCCGCCAGCTTAACAATACCACAACAAACATTAAACAAAACAAAAGAAAATTCATCTAACACAAGATACAAAATGAAAAGCAAAACAAACTAACAGAGAGAAACAAATAAACACACTCAATTTTATTAAATAGTGAGTAAGTATGTACTTTGTATGCATATGATAATTAAACAACAATAATATTACAAATTTGAAAAAAAAAGAAGACAAAGCACTTCAATGTAGGTGAAACGAAACGCAACTGACACTCTCAGGCGTTCTGACAGCTGTCACTGCAAAGTGAACAGCAGATGGATGACATCATGACAGTGACACAAGCAACAAGAGTAAAGATATTCTAAACACAGGGTAAACATATAATTTATATTTAAAGTTATAATTACAATAAAAAAGGGAGGGTAAACTTGTGAGACTGTTACTTATAAACTAGAGGGTAAAACTATGACAAAGAAAGCGTTACATGCCAGATACTACATTGTTAGAATACGAAAGAGTAATGATTTGAAGCAACATGAGTATTATGGTGAGTAGATAAAATTGAGTGTGCTACTTATCGTCACAAGGCAGCTCGTAATATAACTATTTCCGGCTTCTTTCAGCCGCAGGTCCAGTCGCGTTTCTACCCGCTGACGACGACACACACTGCAACTTTGGGAATTTGCCGATCAGAGACGCCAGCTCCTCCCCGGATGTTATTTTATGGCGACTGCCGTCCGGAGTCTTGATGCAAATTACCCCATCCTGAGTCCAACAGGTCCTCATCCCGAAGTGCAGCCTCGATCTGCTAAAAGTGGATTGCCTGGTCCTTGTCAGGAACTCCCTGACTGATATAGAGGACCCCTTCAAACCCGTCTTCGGTCTCCAGACATTTTTCCTGTCATCAGCACTAGAGAACCTAATAATAATAATAATCGTTTATTTCAGGTATACACCCATATTAAAATACAATAATACTATACAAAAATAACAAAATATAAGATACTATACATAAACAATTAAAATAAACTTAAAAACTAAAATTATACACGATTATTTTTATTTTTGCAACGCCGGCGTCGTGTTTCGCGCGGTGTCGGGTATCCGGCCACGAAATCGTCGGAAAATAACGCCTTTCGGCCAAAATTCCGGAGAAATGAAATCTGAAAGATGCTCAGTCGGCACTCTCACCACAAAGGAATTAAAACTCACGTTGTGACGAGATTCCAACCTCTCAACCCTCAAATTCCACTTCGTCTTAATCTTGATGTACTCTACAATCTCCTCGGCCTTTGTAGAGTAATGCAGCCTGGACACGTACAGCGGCGTCACTGGTACAGCAGGACGCAGCAAGTAGTTCTGTCCGGTCGGTGCAGTGCCGCACTTGTTTTGGGTTGGCTTCTTTTTCTTCTTCTGTACCATGATGAAACGATCCCTGTCGACCTGCTCCTTCGGCTGTATTCCGTTATCCTTATGAGCGGATACACAGCGCTTCTGCTTAGCCCCTTTTTGAAGCGTTCGCTTTTTCTGCAATGCAGGTTTCTTAGCGACAACATCGGCGTAGGCACGTGTAGGGGTCATCGATCCTACGTGTGACGTCACAGCGGCCGGCGTAGAGGTGCGGGCGTCGGCAGCGGCAAGTGTAGCTTCGTCAGCGATATTGGAAGCTGGTAACTGACCCGTGTTTGTCGACTCAAAACTGCCGATTGAGGCATTCTGAGCCCCGCGACGGGTGTTCACCTTTGAGACCTCAGGTGACTTAATTACTGTGCCAGCGTTACGCAATGATGTAACTTCGGCACGCAGCTCAGCAATGATGTTGTCTGAAGTCTCCATTCTAGACTGCATCGTGGTCATCTCGGCTTTCAATGACGTGATGTCCTTCAGCAGTCTCGTTACATCGACGTGATCGAATGTGACGGGGGGCAATTTACTCAGCTCCTTCGCCACAAAGTCAGGCACGACGTCTGGATCGGTCCTCTTCATCATATCTATAATGTCTTGAAGACTCTTCTCGGTGCCATCTCGGCGGCGAGACGGCATCTGGTCCAGTTTTCCAAGAGACTGGAACAGTAGCAGCTTTGCACTGCTGACATCTTCCTCCTTGAAACTCGATCGGCATATTTGTAATATGCTCACCTCATCCATGTAGTCAATTGCATGGACGAGAAACGCCAACAACTCGTTCACTATGAGTTTTTTAGAACTCATAATGTCTGCCGTGCAGCGGCTATAGCCGCGCAAAACGCGAAAAAAATAATTCGTGCCGTGTGCAGTGGATAAACGTCCGTAGTCGAGCGTGCACCGCACTGACACCTAATGAGAATAGGCCGGTGATGGTCCTTGTTGAGCGGCCCAAGACGATGGCAGACTGTTATTGAACTTCCATTTAAGCTTTTAAGTGCGAGCCTGTTATTTAATATGTCAACTATGACAGCTTTGCAGTCCTCGCCGTCTACATCAGGAACTCCAAGGAAGACCAGAGCTTTTTGTCGGTCCTTGCCTAGTCTCCAACACATCCAGCTGCTTGGCACACTCAGCTATTTGTTGCCGCAGAAGACCCAGCATGGAGAATACTAGCTCTCGGAAAGTGCGGAACTCTTCAGCAACTCTTGCCACTGTGTCCTTGGCTGGCCCGGCACCCTGGATTTGTGCTTCTAGGTCACCCATCTTTTTTATGAAAGTGTCTTCAAGGCTCTTTTGTACCATGATGATCTCCGACAATTGTGACATTTTGTGTTGTGATGTGATTGGTGTGTGCAGTGCAGGTTAACAGCTGGCAGGTGGTTTTTATTTAACTATTGTCACATTAAATGTGCTACAAAAGTAAGTCGCAACTTTTAACGATTATTTAGGACAAAAATTAACCAAATATTTGTAAATAACTAATTATTGTGAATTTATTAAATTTCCGAATCGGAAGACACGTCTGTACTTTATTTACACCTACCGCCAAAAAAGCCAAGTCACTGTTATTGTAATGTAAACAAAACTATTGATATAGTCACAAAATATTGATTTATTATTACAAATTAAGTTGAACAGGACTTGGCTCCTATGCGATCTCTAAACTTTTTACGATGGAAGAATTGCATAAAGAGACTTGGCTTTTTTTTACATTGAATGTTTTTGGTGGGATTAAACTTATTATTATTGTGTTGTTAAGAGTAGTATATTATTGGGCATTCTATACCACTTTCTGTCGCTCGCCAGTCAAGCTCGGCTACACGCCGAGCGCTCGCTACAGAAAGTGGTATAGAATGCCCAATAGGATATGAGCGATACATATAATGGAATAGTTGTTGTATTGCGTTCCAAAGGTGATCGAAACGACTTGATTAATTGAATTGCGCTAAAATGATATTAAACCATTAAAACGACTTGTTGTATTGCGTTCCAACAGTGATACACCATCGAAACGACTTGATTAATTGAATTGCGCTAAAATGATATTAAACCATTAAAACGACTTGTTGTATTGCGTTCCAACAGTGATACACCATCGAAACGACTTGATTAATTGAATTGCGCTAAAATGATATTAAACCATTAAAACGACTTGTTGTATTGCGTTCCAACAGTGATACACCATCGAAACGACTTGATTAATTGAATTGCGCTAAAATGATATTAAACCATTAAAACGACTTGTTGTATTGCGTTCCAACGGTGATACACCATCGAAACGACTTGATTCATTGAATTGCGCTAAAATGATATTAAACCATCGAAACGACTTTTATGAAATGAAACATTTTTTAATGTAATCAATTTATTTGTCACTAAACACTGGATTTTCAGGGAACAGTGTGTCAACCGATCGCATGAGTTCCTGTAGTTTTCTCCATTGCAATGAGTCTATGTCGGTTTGGAACTTAACACGAACTAATGCCTTCTTCCACAGCTCCAAAGGATCAGTAGTACCAACATCGTTGGTTTTGTACACCTTACAATCTATGTAAAACTCTCCATGAGTGATCGCTGCCCGTCGTTCATATCCGTTGGCTACTCGGTTCATAAAAAAAGAAGAAACGCGCGTTTGGTTGTTCGACGAACCTTCAGCTCCGCAGTCCGAGTTACTGATACCAAATATATCGCTATAAGTGTTAGTCTTTTTCCTGCAACAAAAACAAAAAAATAATAAAGTTAGCTATAAGTTCAACGTTAATAAACTTCTTCATTTATTTACAGTTAGGTACACACTGAAAAATAACCTGATACCTACTAAGTATAAAATACTCAAATGTATAAATTAAGTGATGGTGAAAAAGAGTACCCAATAGTCTTTTTTTATATTAAAATATAAATAATAACTAGTTGTAGCTATTGAACCTAAGGTACATTCATCGAAAACGTCGATAAAAAGTAACTAAGTGAGGTAGGGGAAATAAATAATTAAAGATTTTGTTTACCTGGATAGAGTTGGATTCGTCATTGGTGACTTGCGTTTTCTGTTGCCTTTTTCAGAAGGCTTGCAGCTTGATTTCTTCGTTTCAGCGATTGGAGCCATTTCAGAGCTTTGATATGCATCAAATTCGGAGTCGGACCTGGAATAACAGACATGGAAAAAAATAATTATAAGTATTAAAAGTCGCTGGAGAGAAGGAGTTTAAACTTTAATGCGTAGATAATACCAATATAATAAATGCGAATAGTTTGAGTTTATTTGTTTGTTACGCTTTGATGCCTTAACTATATAACCAATAAAAGAAATTAGTTCAAAGATAAACAATTTTGAGTTAAAATCTACAATGACGTGAGCAAAAACTATGGATAGGGTTTAATACTTACATTTTCCAAGCAGCAGCTACCTAGGTACCCAATCGGTTTGATCCGTTGGTGATAACAGGCACAGGGCAGCAGGTAGAGAATAGTAGAGATGGCAGCGGTTCACCGTCGGTACTGGTATTGTTAGCTCCCGTGATGTACGAGTTTACTAACTAATAACCGTAAAGCACTTGTAGACTTTAAACAACATGTAATGAGTACTTTTAAAAATGTGTGGCTTATAAGTTCAAATTGTAAATATAATTCACTATGTTAAATATGACTACATCACATCGAACGCTTTGCATGAAACACACTTTTTTACTTAGACTGGTTATATCCGTTCAAAAAAATAAAGTAAAGCATTATTGAATTACCAATAAATGTTGATGCAGCTAAATGACTCAGGGCTGACATGAAAATATCAAGTAATTAATAAACATCGCTAATATTTGCATGGTGTTGGAGTGGATGCGCGACAACCTTACATAAAATAGCTAACTTGCAAATATTAAGTTTGACACAGCTTACGTATATAAAATTTATTGGTTTATTCTGCAATGAGAACATCTTTTCGGTCCTACATTATAACAAAATCCTGTTTCGAATAAAATTGTTTTACTGTCTAAAGAATATTCAGTAGGAAGGTAATCTTTAGACAGTAAAACTAAGTAATATGTAAACATAATTGTTAAACAGCACTAGGAGATCATAATTAAATAAAAATATCGGACAAACAGGAATAAAATAAAAAATATTATTGAGACCGAAACTTCTTGGTTCGAGTGCGGAATAACCCAATAGATACAATTTATTGCAAAAGTATCGTAATAAGAGTAAAATATATTCAATAACAGGATGTTTACTTCATTAGGTGCACTCCTATTACACATAATGAAGTAAAAATCTTGTTATTTCTATATTTTATAAGTATTATTGAAAATACAACATTTTAAGTCATAAAAATCTATCAACGAGACTGGACACCTTTATCGAAAAACATTTTAATGATTTTTGGTGTCTCAAGACATTTGTACGTAATCTGTACCTGGCTGAACTAACTACATTGCGTGTTTTACAGGTAATTATAAATCTCACATTATTTTTTATTATTTTCAATTGATATTGATCTACAAATCTACTTTAATTTGTTTTTCTTTTATTTTTAGTTATTTTAAGAAATCACTTGTTCATATACATAGACATCATCACTTCTCAAGACGAAGATAGTTCCTTCTTTGGGTTTCGTGGGATTCGTCTATTACCTTCGGATACATCATACTCATATTGAAAAATAAAAACACCTAAAATTGCTACGACGGACAACGACTTAAGCAGGTATTCTTTTAAATCTATTCTCTATTCAACTTTATTTTGATTTGCTCTATAAGTACTTACATAAATAATATATGTATTTCGTCTGTTTTCCAGATAATTCAAACAAATAAAATCTCAGCAATTAGAACGTGAGACATAACTATACCTACTATATAATATCGTGAAGATAGTTGTAAGTAGTTTAATTAGTAATAATTTACCAATTATTTTGAAAGTATTTACTCACTAAGTAACAATGCCTAACTGTTCGGTTTGCAAAGTATTTGTAAATAATAAACAATGGACTAGTCACTTACGTAGCAATGTGCATAAAAGCAATAGTACGACCCTCTTAGATGATAATGTTGCAATTATTAATACTTCGTTTAAAGAACGAATAATAAGTTACAAAATCATGGCAATTAACGAACAAATTAATAATTTTCCTGAATTGTTTCTGAATAATTTAAGTGAACAAGTTAAAAATCTAATAGATCGAGCACTACAGAAACATATAGCTATTAAGATTAATTTTGAACTATTTTCTTTTTTTCTATTGTGTAAAAATGACCAACAAGAAATTAAATCATTTGCTACAAAAAACCAAATCGTTTATTCTAATTATGATTTTAATTCAATTTACACAACATCAATAGTAACCTTGTTGAAAAAAGTTGAAGAGTTTCAGGAGAGAGATAGTGGTTGGACATTTTTATGTAATTCACATTTAGAAATTAATATAAATAAATATCAACCTCTTGGCGGATCTAAATTTTTCACTTTACCAAAATATATAGAAAATAAAAAAGCTTGTTTGAATATTCGAAATCAAGATGAGTATTGCTTTTTGTGGTGTATTGTAGCGGCATTGCATCCTACTACTCACCATCCTGACAGAGTTTCTTCTTATCCTCATTTTCAAAATGTTTTAAATGTTCATGGTTTGAAATTCCCTATCTCATTTTCGGACATTGCTATTTTTGAGAAAAATAATCCTTTTTTGAATATTTTCGTGTATGGTTTGAAAAATGATAAAACAATCATCGGCCCTTTGTACAAAACAAAGAATAATAAATCAAAGAGCATTCATTTATTGTTTTTAGAAAATAATAATTATTCTCATTATTGTCTTATCAAAGATTTACCTCGACTGGTTAGAAATCAGATAACTAAACATCATAGTAAATTATATTTTTGCGAAACATGTTTACTGTTTTTTCCTACACAAAATCAAATCGATACCCATATGTGTGGAGGAATTGTTACAGTTTTGCCAGATCAAGGGTCTTATTTAAAGTTTAAAAATTTTGATAGAAAACAAAATATTCCATTTGTCATATATGCAGATTTCGAAACATTGCTTGAACCGATATCCGGCGATGAATTTGAAACCGCCAACACGTCATACTCACAACGCCACGTGCCGGTCGCATTTGCTTATAATATAGTGTCATCATTTAACAGTACTGTTGAAGGTTATAGAAGTTATCGTGGGAAAGATTGTGTTTCAAAATTTGTATATTTTTTAACCGAAGATGTTAAAGCAATACATAGGGTTCTGTCCAAAAGTAAACCTATGATATTTACAGAAAAGGATGCTCTGGATTTTAAACGCGCTTATAAATGTCACATTTGTGAAAACTTATTGTTGTCTGATAGAGTGAGGGATCATTGTCATCTGACGGGTCAGTACCGTGGCGCAGCACATCGTCATTGTAATTTGCAACATAAACTACCAAAATATGTACCAATATTTTTTCATAATTTATCTGGATATGATTGTCATTTATTTATAAAAAAGTTGGGTGAAATCCCCGGACACATTAAAATAATACCTAAAACCAAGGAAAAATATATAACATTCACAAAATTTATACCCATTGCCGACAACGAATATATTCAAATAAGGTTTTTAGACTCATATAATTTTCTAGGTACCAGTTTAGATAAACTTGCCGCTACATTGCAGGAAGAAGATTTTGTTAATCTTCGATCTCATTTTTCTGATAAAAAACAGTTTAGATTACTCACGCGAAAAGGTATATATCCGTATGATTATATGACAGATTGGAAATGTTATGAAGAAAATACATTACCGCAGAAGTATTGTTTTCATAATTCTTTAACCAACGAAGATATCAGTGATAAAGATTATAGTCATGCACAAACAGTTTGGAATGAATTCAAAATTAATAATTTAGGTCAATATACGGATCTATACTTAAAGACAGACGTGCTTTTGTTGACGGATATATTTCAAAATTTTCGAAAAACATGTAAACAATATTATAACCTAGATCCAGCATTTTATATAACTGCTCCTAGTTTATCCTTTGATGCAATGTTGCTAAAAACAGGCGTTCAATTGGAACTAATTTCAGATCTAGCTATTGTTAGAATGATACAAAGTGGTATACGAGGGGGCTTATGTATGTGTTCCCATCGTTATGCAAAAGCTAATCATAAATATATGACGGAATATAATACCTCACAGCCTCAGTGTTTCATAGTTTATCTTGACTGCAATAATCTTTATGGCTTTAGCATGTGTCAGTACTTACCATATTCGAATTTTAGATTTCTAAGTGAGGATGAAATCTTTAACTTGAATGTTGAAAATATTGAAAATAACGCTGAGTGGGGCTTTATATTAGAAGTCGATCTTTTGTATCCCGAATATTTACACAACCATCATAATGATTTACCATTTTGTCCAGAAAAATGTGTTCCTCCGGGAGGTAAAACAAAGAAACTTATCGCAAACTTGTATAATAAGTATAAATATGTAATACATTACGTTCATTTAAAAAAATGTTTGGAGCACGGCTTAATATTGCGTAAAGTTCATAGAGTAATTACTTTTAGACAGAGTCCATATTTAAAGCAGTACATAGAATTAAACACCCAATTAAGACAAAGCGCAAAAAGTTCCTTTGAACAAGACTTCTTTAAGTTGTTAAACAATAGTGTTTTTGGAAAGACATTAGAAAATACCGAAAAAAGGGTTACTGTTCACTTAGTTAATCAATGGAGTGACAAATCTAATCGAACCAAAAAATTTATATCCGCCGAGAGACTTGTGGCCAATCCATATTTCCATAGTGCATCTATTTTATCTGAGAATTTAGTTGCAATACAAATGAAACCGGATCAAATTATTTTAGATAAGCCTATTTATATTGGATTCTCTGTATTAGAACTTTCTAAATCACACATGTATGATTTTCATTATAATATAATAAAACCTTTTTATAAAGACCGAGTACGGCTATGTTATACTGATACCGATTCTTTTGTTTATAAAATACATACTAACGATTTTTATCATGACTTGAAGTATAATTTTTTACAATATTTTGATACTAGTAACTATGATGAACAAAATAATTTTGAAATACCTACAATCAACAAAAAAGTTCCGGGTCTGTTTAAGGACGAAATGAGTGGACAATGTATAACAGATTTTGTTGGTTTGAGGTCAAAACTTTACTCTATAAAAGCTTCTAGTAAAATTATAAAAAAAGCCAAGGGTGTAAAATCATGTGTAGTAAAGACATTAAATGTATCAGACTATGAAAATATTTTATTTAATAGAGGAGTTATCCGCAGAAAGAATGTTATGTTTAAATCTATTAAACACCAAATATTTACCCGAACAGTTAATAAAATTGCATTGTCCAGCAACGATGATAAGCGTTCAATATCTGTAGATCAAATATCAACACGAGCCTGGGGTCACAAGTCTATTTTAAAGGATGATTAAATATTTAAGTTGACTCTTACTGTCGTAGTTTTAAGCTATAGTTTTAAGTAGCTACAAAGTTTACATTTAAATTACGCATATTATGTTCAAATTCAAATGATTTATTGCAATCCATAATGTACATTCAGGTGGTAAAATAAAATTAAAGAAACAATTATGGGTACCCTGTCGGGCACAGCAAAATTAGACAATAGGTAGGAGAGAGGAAGAGCGCCTTTATCAATTTTCTTATGTAAATGATACTAAAAATTAAATTAGATTAGGTACATAGATTGTTATTCTGTTATAATAATATCATTTGTTTGTGTAGAACTTAATTATTTAACATATTTTATTATATAATTGATTAATTCAACCTATTTATATTATTATTATACTGCAGTATATATTTTAAAGGATTCATTTTTTATGCTTTTTATTTTTGTAAAATTATAGTAAATTGGAAATTAGGTAGATTATAGTTATGTTATTATAATTTATGTAATTGCTTTTTATTGTAATTAATGAATTATTATTATTTTGATTATATTTACTTATTTTATATATTTATAATTTGTAATGTCGTATATAATATTTAAAGAATTTATTATACTAGTGTAAATAATAGTGTATGTACAGTAAAATTAGTCAGTTAAATTGTATCATTTAAATATTCGTCTAGTGTGTAATAGCTTTTATTAATTAAAAATTCGTTAACTGTTTCTAATTTAATTTGATTAATTGTAAAATTTATATTTATCTGATTTTTTTTGGCGTGGATGGAATGTTATTAATTTGGTTTTTGTAAAATTTATTTCAAGGTTATGATCGTTGATCCAATTTATTATTTTATTAAAAATGGTATTTAATTTTTCATTTAAATGTGTAGAATAAAGCTAAATAAATGTTATGTACCTACTGCTTGTTTTATTTATGATTTTTTTTACGAAAATAATCTTTTCTTATTTATTTAAATACATAACCTATTTTATGCTAGCTAAATAAATCAAATAGATTCAAGTTTAATCATGCACTGATGAATAGTAATCGAATAAAAATGTAGCTTGTGTGAAAAAAAATAAGGTTGATTTTTAGTAGAGTCAATATTATATTGTTGTTTGTTACCTTTAGCTTGGCGACATAATTGCTTAGCCATCAGTTTTCTGTTTTGCAATTTCACAGTAGCCTTTAATTACATTTTCGTCATTTACGAAATATTACTCAGGTGGACAACTTGTACAATTGCAGAGTGTATCAAAACATGTCATCGGTAAGTATTCAACAATTACATCGTATTTTTTCGTGTTTTTTTTTTTTTTTTTTGCGAGTGTTTGTTTAACTATATTACTATAATTATAATTTGTTCACATTTTACCTTTACCTAGCCACTTTTCACAAACGGAAATCAAACCTTAGACTCATCGTTAAATTGCAGTTAATATCTTTAAGGTTTTATGATAGAGTATTCTTATTATTATAATGTGTCTATATTTTGTTACAGATTTCTGAATCGGAAATTGTGTTTAGTCAGTATGCTCAGGATCCCTACGAAGTTTATACTGAGATGATGCCAGAGGAACCGGAGACCAGACCAGCCATAAAAGATAAGAAATCCAAGCAACGGTGTAAAGAAAAAACGAAAAAACAAATGCCTACAAAATCATTTGTTATGAGTCGATTGCAGCGACGGGGTATTAAGTTGATAAAAGTTTCCGTGGTAGATCTATGTAATAACAATTCTCAAACAAGTGATAGTGATGGTGATTGTGAAAATGTAATAATCAATGCACAATATATAGTTAAAGACGCTATTGATAGTATCATGGACGAAACTGAATCTTTAGTTAAGAAAATTTCAAAATCATTAATAGATAGTGATTATTAAACTTTTGATTAATACAATAGATTTTTATTTTTATTGTTTATTTAGTAATAATATTTTTTGGTAATGTGTTCGGTAACGTTTTGTGGCAATGTGTCGGGTATTCATAGGAAATAAAATATATTTAAAAAAAATATATGTTTTTATTTACAAAACCATTTACTTATGTGGTAGAATAGTATATAGTTTTGTGTTTTTATATTTAGAATAGGAATAAACATAACTGTAAATAGTATAGGGTTATTATAAAATAAACGCATTATTGTCATTTAAAAATGTTTTATTTTTATATCTTAAAACTAATAAACAGATACACCTTTAGTTATTCCTCTAAATAATTTTTTATACATAATACGTTTTTAAGAGCACACTGTTTGGAATGTTTATTACAACACAAGTTAACTTTTCCATCGCAGGAGTATTTTTTGTGCAACTTGGATAAATTAGGACACAATTTCTCATCAAGTTCCGATACATTACAATTCGTACATAGATCCTTAACCCATTTTACCTTCTCAGAACCTTTAACTATAATATTTTTATCTTTTAAATATGGTACGATTATACGATGGAATTCTCTGTATTCGATGTGTCCTTCACTCCAATAAATGCCTCGGTTTTTTTCTATCCATTTAACTTGAATCTTTTCTTCGCTTGTTAGATGTCTAAATAAGTATGGAGGTTTTATTAAAAACGATTGCGTATAGTTTTGAGTCGCAAATGCCAATTCTTTTATTATAAAATTGTTGTAAAGATCCTTGAATCCTTGTACATCCAATATGAGAGTATCCGATTTCATGATATTTTCTTAACAGTGCTGCTAAGCGGTTTGTACTCAATTATGCAGTCGTTTAATATAAGACAATATGCCGATGTTTGATCAGGTATGTCTGAATCGCTTTCGATTTCCACTCTAACGTCCACAACAGGTCCTCCTTTTAGATTATCGGCTTGTCTGGAGCAATCGATAACGAATAGTGGCGCTAAGTCTTTGAATTGTTTTTCACTTAATAAGGGTTCCGCGCGACGTCCGTAGTACGACTGTTGAAATCGAGTATACTGTTCATATAATAAAGCTGTGTTGTTGTTTGCAAAATTAACGTTTAAATTTTCGTATGGAAAGTATGTTGAATTGAGGTATACTTTAACATCTCGTACATGACAGTGATCAAACTGAGACATGTCAGAACTAGCACTATTTTTTTTTCTGTTTGTTTGTAAACCTATAATAATATATCTGGGTTTTTCTATTTGCGATGATGTTTTGATAGACCAGGTATGTTTAGTAGTCCTAGGTAACGCAGGATACTCGTAAAGATCCCAATTTCGGAATACCATCTGCAGTGGACGATCTTTTTACACGACTGCCCAAAAAGGAGTGTTATGTTTTCAGGGTTCATGTATGTATGTATGTATGTATGTATGTATGTATGTATGTTTGTGAGTTTCTTTATTCCACCATAACTTCTAAAAGGCTTGACCGATTTCAATGTTTGTGGTATCGTTAGAAGCTTTGAGTTATCCCGAGTGACATAGGCTATGTGGACATTAAAAAATGGTCAAGTGTGAGTCGAAATCGCCTGCAAAGGGTTCCGAACGATATTTTTTTTTGTGTTGTGTCATGTTTTTTTGTTGTTCACTAAAAGGTATTAAATAAAAAATTAATAATTAAAAAAATTAAAAAACACGTCTGCCATGTCAAAAAAAAATTAAAAACAAGTCAAATATTTGCAGTCGGGGTTCCTGTAATGAATTGTTCCAAGTAACCGACCCCGACTGCAAATATTTAACTTGTTTTTAATTTTTTTGTCCACATAGCCTATGTCACTCGGGATATCTCAAAGCTTCTAACGATACCACAAACATTGAAATCGGTCAAGCCTTTTAGAAGTTATGGTGGAATAAAGAAACTACTTTTTAATTAATAATTTTTTATGCTTTATTAAGATTGTTAGCAACGCACTAAGTGAGCCGCGGCGAGCGTGGCTTAACCTGTATTATCGGTCTAACCGTATGGCGTACACTTAGTCACAAGCCCCTCTAATTAATCTTATTATTTTTAACTAGCTGTGCTCCGCGGTTTCACCTGCGTGAATACCTAGGTTTCGTTTACGATGTCTTTATAGTTACCTATCCGGGGTGGAGATGAATCCGCTATTTTTTGACAGCAGTTGAAGTACGACATTAAACGTCAAACTCAACGAAAACGCGCCATTTTGCAAATACAACGTACTTGCATAAAAACTAAGAAGTTGCTCCAATTGTTTTACGCATTGAAGCATTTTTTTATTTTTATTACTTATAACATAAAAAATTAATAATTAAAAAAATTAAAAAACACGCCTGCCATGTCAAAAACAAGTCAAATATTTGCAGTCGGGGTTCCTGTAATGAATTGTTCCAAGTAACCGACCCCGACTGCAAATATTTGACTTGTTTTTGACATGGCAGGCGTGTTTTTTAATTTTTTTAATTATTAATTTTTTATTCTAACAATTTAATTAAACTTAGTTTTTCCTTATCAGATACTTTAACGTGCGGTACGCGCCATATGATTTTATTTATAATAACGTCTTCTAAAATTTCACCAGTATTTAATTTCACAGCGTTCAAGTTTGTATTGCTACGTAACAATATCAACTCGTGCCTACTATTTATTACAATCTTTTTAAAATCCTCTGCAAAACCGAGTATGTTGCAAAGTGGTATGGATACAGAAAATTTACCACCGTTTATATTTTTAATGCCTTCGATATTCCAGCCCCAAGAATTAGATATTTTTGATTCGGTCTCATTCATTGAAATTAATGACTTCATCGTGGTAGTTACACCAGCATTTTTTATTTTATCAATTTCGACTCCATTTAGCTCGTACCTTATATCTTGGAATAGATAGAGTAGAGCATTATTGGTAAAATGAACACTGCTCGCGGTTTCTTTTGCATCCTTTTTCTTAACAACTATGGTTCCTTCCAAATACAAGGTGCTTGCTGACGGTAGTACATACAAGTCCTGTTGGTTGATAGGTATGCGTATCTCGTCATTCCTGTTAAAACTGGTCACGTACGGTTTATATGAATGGTATTCGATGCCTTCAACAGTATTGTCGTAGGTTGGTGCGGATAAAACATCTAAGATATTCATTTTAGGAGACCGATAGCTTTAAGAAATGCTTTATTTTCTCTCGTTAATTTTATTCTTTTCTTCGAGCTAGTTCTTATATGACTGGGAGCTTTATATAAACTGATGGTTTTTTTTGGTTGATGCGTATATTTATTATAGTCAATCATTTTTTCTTCTTAGATGTAAATAAAGCTGTACTTCTTCACCGCGTAAATTTATCAGTTGATTGTTTATGTCCAATAACCGTATATGTATGCAGCTTATGTTGTTTTGATTAATCGGAAAGTATATTGCGTTTTTAGGAATTTCTATGATTCTATATCCTGGTGGCACGTTGAGTGCAAATTCGTGGATAATGTGACTGGGCTCTCCGTTTACGTACGAACCACTGACAATATCACATTCAATCCTGATCACGGTCGTTGGCAAAATGTTAACTGGAAACTGTGAGACATGCAATTTATTAGCTTTTAAGATCTGCTTATCATATCCTAATAGGTTTCGAAAAGTGTCTTCCTTATCGAAGTTTATATTTTTAGAACAGAGTATTGTAGTTTTTAGAGTATTGTTATTGCACAGTAGTTTTATCGAAGCGTTTTGTATTTTGGACTTTATATAATCGCTGATATCTTGAAGTTCATAAGTTCCTTCGGGTATTTCAATTACTTCCTCCGATCCATAGTAGAACTTATTGTTCTTTTTATCAATATTTGGAATAGAATTAAACGTGGAGAAATGCAATAATGCGCACTCGTACTGACCGTTTAATTGTAATGTGTTAGGATAGTAAGTAGACAAATCTGATGACTTTCCAGTTATTGACAAAGTGAGGGACATCTTGAGAATGATAAAAATGAAAGAACAACATATTAATTTATACATTTTTATTTTTCCAAAAATTCCTTAGATATTCTAAGCATAAGTGTCCACAATTCACAGTATTGAATTTTTGGTACCTTGTATAGTTGTAAAAAATATTACAGTTTTTTAAGTATCGTATCAATTCGAGAGGCGGTTTCAAATCACCGAAGCTGTCAAAATATTCACAATAATTATTAAATTTAATATAAGCCACCCAATGAGTTCCTTCATTTTTTGAATTGTCCAAATTCACGATAGCACATTCAATCTGTTTTGGTTTTCTCGGTAACCGATCTTTCATGTAAACTCCTCGAAAGTATGGCAAGTCGCGAGCGTGCTTTTTGATGTCAACATCAGTTAATGGACGATTAGGTAGCTTACTTATCAGTTTTTTGACGAATTTATAAACAAACCTTTACCATTTTTATGCGGTTTAATGTACAACCCCTTTCCTATAGCTAATGCTTCCATAGTTTTATTGTGCCGTTCAGTTTCTTGTAATTTTTTTTGAGCTGTTTTATAGTCGTTAACTGTTTTTGCGATACCCGCAGCACCACCCGCTAAAGATCCTAATGCCGATAAACCAGCGAAAATTGGGATCAAAGGCAGAACTCCACCAGTCTTCGGTATGGGTATGACACGAGGAACTCGTACTTTCTGTACGCAAGGAAATATCTTTCTAGCAGCCAAGTAAGCGGCGTTTATAAGAGCCTTACTGTCCATGTGTTTGAGTTTCCTAATTTTTGATCTTATTTTCGATACAAAACTGTTAAACGTTTTAATCCCTGCACCAGACTTTATTTTGGCTTTCATGACTTTGCTCACCAGCCACGAACTTAGTTTTTCCCCTTTTCCTGCGTCCTTGGATCTAAGTCTTTGTTTAGCCATGTTTAACAGTTGTAAATCGGCTTTGTGACGATTAGGTAAATCTGTATGGTTCTGATATGCAATATCGTGATGCATACAAGCTTCGTCTAACTTGTTTACGCCTCGATCTCCACGTAGTAACCGTTTTTGTAGTTTAGTACCCGGTCCGCAATAATTGTAACCAGGCAAATGAAGTTCAAAGGGTAAATTATTAATCACACTATTGACTAGTCCACCACCTTGCATTGTTCAAAGTAAAATGAAATACATGTAAGAAATAATAATGTTTATATAAATAATATGATATCTACTTTTATCAATTCACTATCGCAGCTCTGTTGATCCAACTATTTTCTGCGTTACTTAAACCTAACCATTTCACAAACAATTTATTTCCTTTTCTTTTTAAAACTTTTTCTATCAAATAAACGTTTGGGAAATATGTTTTTTGAAGTTCCGGTTCATAAAAGGTTCCCAAAATAGCTTGTTTGCGTTGGTCCTCTATATGATACGTTTTTGGAATGGTATTGTTTACTTTTTTTATGGTAAATATTTCAGTTGACCAATTAGGAGTATAGCCCTTTTTAAAAACATGCTTGTATTTACTAATGCGAACACTGTCACCAACTTTGAACTTAGGTACGCAACGAAAAGAAACTTGCTTATGTGGTTTTTTTATATTTTCTTTTATGTTTAACTCATTGCATTTATTTACTTCAACAGGTTTACATTGAATAGTACGATGCTTTGTGTTGTTATACATTTTCAATGTATCTTGTAACACCGTTTCATACCACTTGTAGTTTCCATTCATACTAAAACACTTATATAATTTATTTTTAATAGTTTTTATCAATCGCTCAACAATTGAAGCCTTCTTTGTAGAAAAGGTTGAGTAATGGTTAATATTAAACCTTCTCATGAGCGTCTGGAATGAAGTATTATAAAACTCTGTTCCTGAATCTGTTTGTAAATTAACCGGTTTGCGTTGACTTTTACTGAGTATGTTCCCAAATGCATTAGTAACATCAATTTTATTTTTCGATTTTAGCGGTTCTGCCCAGGCGTATTTTGAGAAACAATCTATCACCAATAAAATATAATTGTAACCATTGTTGTATTTTCTTAAATTTTGCATGTCCATCAGATCAGCTTGCCACAAATCATCAATCCCTTTCAAAATTACAGAACGACGATCAAAATTTTTTCTTGCCGCTTTGTGAATTTCATTTACAATTTGTTGTTTGGACATTATGAAGGCTTTTTAGATGCTAATAAGTTATCTACAACTGTTTTTGTGTAAAACTTATCTTCTAAATGAATGGAAACTTCAGATATCTTTGCTTTTAAAGTATTTTGTACATCATTCATAATTTGAGATCGCATTAACAGCATGGATTTATATAAATCTTTCGTTATGTTTGTCATAAATTGATCTACATAATCCTTATTTACAGCATCATCTGGTTCTACGGGAGTTCTGATACCTCTCAACGTAGTAGCTTTTAAATCAAATTCACCATTTTCTGTTTTCGTTAATGCATTATCATTACTCTCGAATAATTCTGACAATCGCATTCTTTTATGAATATAATGTCCAAATTTGTCTATATTCATGTTGAATGTGCTTTGTATTGAAGGGTTAACAGTAAAATTAAACGTATGCAGAGAATAAAAGATATTTATTAATTAATAACTTTACTTTCACGTAACTCTTCGATGATGGATATTATTTCATTGTCCAGCCCAGTGTTGCCAGCGTCTCGTGAAGCAATCAATAGTTTTAATCTATCCACTAGTTCATTTGGATTATCCCAATAGACATAATCTATGTTTTTTCTCCACACTTTTTTCAACGGTAGTCCATTCCCCTTTGGTTGATTGTAGGTCTGATTTGTACTTTGTAATTTAAAAAGAGGTTTAATGACTTGCAAATATTTATGCCCTTTGCTACTTTTGATGGGTTTGCTTGGTTCAAAATCTCGACGGTGTGCATTTGTATCGATCAGCATTGACTTATAATGTTGCATATCATTATCTGTCACTAAACTTAAGTCTACATCTTTTTTTAGCAACAACTGTTTCAAACCCGGTGTATTTCGATATTTGCGACCCGTTACTGTAATAAAATCATCACCAATCGTAATGCTAGCTGAACCTAACATAAGTTTTCCACGCTCTATCCGAACACCAAATGGTATATCATGTAGTGCTTCAGGAGATAGAGACCAAGATGATGTATCGCATTCTTCGTTCTTATCACCCAACGATTGAAATGAAGACTCACTGTCGATTTCATTTTCATCACTGCTTTCCACGTACTCTTTGCTAGTAGAACCTTCCTTGTATAATGTTTGATTGCTTTCCAGGATTTTTTCATTTTCATCAGAAGTAGTTCCATTATTGGTGTTGGTTAGTAAATTAAGTGATTCGGTTATAGGTTTAAAAACCGTTTCTAATGCTTCCTTATTCCCAATCTCAAGTTCTCTCATGGCGCGTACTTTTTTCTTTACAGCCGCTGAAGCATCTACGATTTGTCTTTTCAATGATTTTTCCATAGTCGATAAATGTATAGTTATCGCATAAGAGTTGTTAAAAGAGTAATAAGGTAACGATGTCAGCGGTCTTAAATATATATCATTTTCTTATTCAAACACGACAAATGTGTCAAATTTATTCCTGTAACATCCATTATTTTTAGAGCAATCTTTATTTATTACCAGAAAGTTGTAAGGTTCACTCCAAATTTTAGAACACATTTCACGAAACTGAGCCCAAGTCATATCTGTATTAACATGTTCTTCATAAATATGCTTCAGATTAATATCATCCTGTTTAAATAGTACGATAAGGTTAGCGTTGTCTCTTACTAACTGTTTTGGCACTTTACTATACGTTTGATTGAGATAAAAACAATCGATATTTTTGTGTCGACCCATTGCAAAGTAATCTCGCATGTTACTTTGATTTTCACATGCAACGTCATCAAATATTATGACAGAGTTGGGTTTAGCATCCTGAACACTTAAAACGTCTTCATTTCCATGATATTTCTTAAAAGAAATACCTGGAACTCGTTGTAAAACACTTTCCAGAAATCTATACTTAAGTTGGTGCAAAGTTTTTGAATAAACGTAAACATTTTGAAATTTTAAACCGTTTTCATGTATAAGAAGACCAATGAGCAAATTTGTTTTTCCACAATTTGACGGACCACAAATTATACAACGTACTATGTTAGGTAATAATTCACTATGACGAGCATGAGTCTTGGGAATATCATCACAGATAGTGTTTACATTCAATGATTGGGGTTGTTTAATAAACTTCATGTCTAAGAATGATAAAATACGTTCATAGCATTCACTTATAAACTTTTTTGATCAATCGAATCACAAATTATACATGATAAGCCTGTGAGAATACTCGACTAAACGGATCGAGTCGATTATCGGATATTGGGCATTCTATACCACTTTCTGTAGCGAGCGCTCGGCGTGTAGCCGAGCTTGACTGGCGAGCGACAGAAAGTGAATATACTACTGTTAAGTCTTACAAGATAACTCTAATAAAGTTTAATGAACAACTCCGTTCAAATGTACGGGTTCAATTTTAACCGAACAACTATCTGCATGATGTTCTTCATTTGTTTTATACAATAAAATATAAAAACAATGTTGTCATCAGATAACAAAGTAGATGAATGTAGTATATCCTTCAATATTGTCGGCTCTTAGTCGCGCGTGCCCTCTCACTCGCACCGCTCACAGCTGACTGAGCTGTTAACGGTCGCACGTGCGCCAGAGTAGACATAATGCTTCATTCTCTTTCACTCACATACACTACATCCCTTCCTTATTTTAATTTTTCAAAATCAATAAATAAACAATCAATTAAACAATTAATAATTTTATTATACTCATGACTACTGATCAAAAATTAACATCAATCTCCTTATTCTATCTTTAATTCTGGTCTTCTGAGTAATTGTTCTAATCGTCTCCAACCTCCTCTTCTGAACTCTCTTCTACTGCAATTTCTGAATGTTGTCCTTCGATTTCTTTATTCATCGATTTCCATTCACCCTCCACTTTCTTCAGATGTAGTATGTTTCGTCTTAACTGTTGTCCAGTTTCATCATTCTGTACTTCCACGTCTCCACCGGTTTTAGATTTTACAGTATGTGTTGTTGTATCAAAATTTAGACTCAATTTATTAGATTTATTGGTATTCTTTACATACACTTTATCTCCTATCTGTATATCAACTTCACGTGCTCTTCGTCTTCTATCAGTATATTCTCTCCCTTTTTCTTTTTGTTCTTTGTCTTTATCCCTTACATCAAAATCCTCAAAATTGTGTTCCGCATAATCTATCATGGGGATCTTGTCCTTAAACTTCCTTTGAAAAAATAGCTCTGCCGGAGATTTTCCAGTCACACGATGTGGGGTGCTATTGTACAATCGGGGACATCCACGCCTTATCACCTTACCGTCGAGAAACAGTTTACGTCGCTTGCGCTCTTTCTAACGCTCTAGCGACGCGGTGACGCCTCCTTATTTCTGATTGTATTTTAATATAGAAATTGCCAGTGTCATTGCAAACGTTGAAAGTAGGATAAAATTGGGGTTTCCAGATCACATAAGATCTGAAAACCCCAATTTTCAATAAATGTGTATTCAAATATACGAAATCTTGTTTGTTGTATTAATGGCCTACTATTAGAATATACTGTTTATTGCATATTCAAATAGATTGTGATCTGCATTACATTTTAAACGGATAATGATCCAGGTAAAAGTCTTAGAGGTGTTGCAAGTCGTTTATTAAATAAAACTAAAAATTATGTTAATTTAACAATTCATTCATGTTCTGTAATTGTTTCAGACAGTTATTAATATAATTTATTCCTTTCACTGCGTTCAAATATAAACATCGAGGAAAATGTATAGCATGTTGCATCCAAGGATCGTCGTAAAACTCCCAATCTTCTATAACACCACCACATGAGAAACATGCTACTTTATCATTTACACCATTTCCACAATAAAAAAATCCAGCGTCGGCCATTTCCATCACCAACCTTCTACTTGAATTAGCCGTTGCCCAATAATGTCTAAACGAAATTTCACGCATTTTATATACATTATACATGTCATAACGAGGGTTATATGTATTCTGAGACATGTTCTGTTCACTCACTATACAGTTCTTGATACAGATAATTATAAAAGTGAAATGATATCGTACTGCTGTAGCCAGCAATTTATAATGATTAACATTTGATGGGATTGGTAGGGATAGAGGATTTGAAAATTAAACAAGAAAATGTTTATATTTAAAAAAGTTTATTATCTATACACCATTTATTTAAACATATTACATTTTTTAAAGCACATACAGAGTCATGATAAATACAGTTATATAAATCTTGAGAATATTTATATTGATCGTATAAACTTATCAAACTAGAACAACCTTTATCTTCTAAATTGAATATATTACAATTACTATTTTCTAAAATGTGCTTTAACCACAACACTTTTTCTGAACCTTTTACGTAGATATGTTTATCTCTTAAAATATCAATAGCCAAATTCCGATAATTAGAATAGGGTACAAATCCTTCACGCCAGTCGCCAGTGTATCTTTCTGTTACGTTCAATCCAACTAACTTGCTTTTTTTCTTGCTTCGTTAATTTTTCAAATGGAAATGGTGGCTTAATTAAAAACACTTGTAATGTTTTATTATACAACTAGCTGTACCCGCGACGATGTTCGCGTTCATATCAGTCATCTGTGCGAATAAATATAAATTAGACTGTGGTATAGAGGGTCACCATCACGAACTACCTAGACACCGGCTTCAGAATGTTCTTTTTATATATTTAAAAATTTACAAAACACATGTACACTTCAATATTATCTTGTTTCGCTAGATGAATGTTTCTAAGTAGTCTGCTATACGCAAAATGTATCAGATGTGGAACCTAGAGTTTTGTCACAAATATTGCTTGACACGTGCCAAAAAAAACGATTTACCACTTTTTTTCTTTTGCAATAGTATTTCGTTGGTACAGCAGTCCCTAGTAAGACTACCGGGATCGGTTCGAAACCCCGAAATTCGAAATACTGAACTACGCAGTAAAATTGAAAGTAGATATCAATATTATTTACGCTCCGCTCTTCTCATCTCTGCTTTGGTGAAGTCCGGTTTTAAGACTAAGGTAGTGTTCTCATCTTAGTTAATAGCTACCAGATGTCAGTGCGGTGCCTAAGCCTAGAGTATATGTGGAAGTTAAGGAACTTAGCAGCTAGGAACTATGTGGTCTGGTAATGGTGGCTGCTAATGAAAGGCAAAAGAGTGTGCGAGTGTGTTGTTTTTAAAGGGATGAACGACTGAGATAAGCAGGCTCCATTTTAATAAGGTATTTACCTGAGACCCGTGAAACTGAAAGAAAACGTTGACAATAGAGAGAGGCGCAGGATCAGAACTACCAAAACTGTGGTTAAAATTATTTATGACTGGAAACTAAGTAATAGACCAAGGACAACCGCATTCTACCCTGATCAAAGCCTTGGACTGGGGCTGTATCCTTTACAATAAAGTCGCTTTATGCTGCCCAGACGAAATGACGGCAGGTGGACTAAGACGGTGACAGAATGGTGGCCAAGGCATGGCAAAAGAAGCGTCGGTCGTCCGGGAGCAAGATGGGTCGATGACATAGTTAAAGTCTCGGGTCGAGTCTGAATGAGGCTGGCACAGGACCGTAGAAAATGGCACGAAAAAGGGGAGAACTATGCCCAACAGTGGGAGGAAAAGTTCTGTGGATGATGATGATACTGCCCAGCATAAGGTGCTGAGCTCAAATGATGCAATATTAATTTTAAAATGTAGAGAATGCGATAGAAAGTTTATTTTATTTTAGTTTTTGGGCCAAACTTCCAGTAAATAGGTACACAAACTAAATGAAATTTGTAAACGAAAAAATAGAAGATTTATCTGGATCAACGCATTAAAAACCGTGTAGCAAGCTACCTTAAAATGAATATTAAAGAGTAAGTACTTACTAAAAAATTATATCATAAAAGATCATTGGGTTTTGAGTTAAAACAATAAAAATTTACAAATACAAAAAAAAACTTGTCCATGGAATTCTATAGATGACCAACAGAAAACATTACACATTACTTTGATGAAATAATTTAAAAAAGTTACTCCTGAATTGAAAAATAAGATTCCTCATAGATCATTTTATAGTTGTAATCTATGAGGAATCTTATTTTTCAATTCAGGAGTAAATGTCGGTGCCATAGATTTATATCTATGGTCAGGGCATTTACGCCAGACGTTCTTTACAGCATATGACATGCTTGATCTGCAATGAGCAACACACTTAAAATTTAAAATACAAACATAATAATTTTGAGCTTATGCATCGGTCTAGTAAAAAATGCACGACATAAAGTTGTTGCTCATTGCGAAAGAAACAACAAAATGATACAAAGATTTAAACTAATAAAAGTTAACCTAATAGAACACAAAAAGTGTTAGCTCGACTGAGACTTGAACTTGAGTAACAAAACATTCAAACGTATGTAACAAAAAGGACTCAAGAACAAAAATACAATCATTAACAACTGGATTTGAACCTGCAGCATGGACATCCATTTCCAATCCTACAACCACCAAGCTGTTTACTACGACAGCTAGTTTTCCAAAAAGTATACTTCAATCACAATGAAGAATGGTCGCTATGGCTACCGTAGCCTGCCATAGTTACCTCTTGTTTATATGTCAATAATGCCAATTTACGTGTGCAGATGAAAAAATGAATTTGGAAATTTAAAGCTCCACCCCGTATTACCTAGATATAGTAGCGTGTTTAAAAATAGCTAACAACCGTCTACGATTTACCAAAAACATTCTCTCAATTTTTTACTGCTATCAATTCAGTAGTTCATAATTGATACTGTAACATGAAATCTGACCCCCGGCAAAAGAATGTTGTAATTTACTGTTTTATTAGATGTATAGAAGAAAATGCGCAACTCCATCTATGAATTTTAAAAACAACTATTAACCTCTATTAACCTCGCCAACATGATCAAATTTAAATTATTTATATCCAAAAAGGGCTTACACATATAGTACTAATAAAATTATCTATACTCCGTTAGAGCATTTTCTTTGTACTAAAAGTTGTATTATATTATATTTTCATACCTTTTTACTATTTATTTACATTTTTCCGATGAATTTTCAGTACTGAATTGATGCCGACGCTTGACCAATAGATGGCGCTGTATGTCCGGAATAAATTTTATTTTTTTTGTAATAAAAACTATCCTATGTCCTTTCTCAAGTTCCAAACTATGTCTGTACCAAATTTCACACAAATCGGTTCAGTAGTTTAGGCGTGAAGCAAAGACAGACAGACAGACAGACAGAGTTACTTTCGCATTTATAATATTAGTTTGGATATAGCGATTTCTTTTATTATAAATTCATTTGTTTCTCTTTTAAAGCCTTGAATATCTACAATAGCGATCATGATAATCTGCGTACAATGTTGCTAAGAGGTTTGTATTCCACAAGTCGATCGTTTATAATCAAACAATATGCAGTCGTCTTATCTGGTATTGCTGTAGAACATTCAATTTCCAATCTCACATCCACTGGACCTGTTTTAAGCCTATCATTTTGTCTTGAGCAGTCTAAGATAAAGAGAGGGGCTTTTTCTTTAAACTCCTTTAGGTTAAGCAACGGGTCTACTGGACAGTTGTAATATGACTGACGAAATTTCACAAACATTTCGTATAATATACTGTATTTGTTCTCATAAAACTTTAAACCTAAAGGTTCATATGGATAATATTGTTAATTCAAAAAGAGCGTAACGTTTGTTACGTCACAATGATCGAATACTGAACTGTCTTTAGTTTTATTATTTATTCGATTAGTTTGTAAACAAAAAATGACATATCTGGGTTTTTCCAATTGTAAAGCAGTTTTAACTGACCAAGAATGCTTATATGGTTTTAGGTAGTAACGGATACTCATATAAATCCCAATTTCTAAACGCCATCTGAATAGGTTTATCTTTTTCTAAGTGTTTTAAAAGTGTCAGTCGTTCTCGGTCTGATACTTTTATTTGTGGCACCCTCCATTGAACTCTATGTATATCTATTTAAAAATGAGTGATATCATCAGTAAGGATAACGCTATTTAAGTTAGTGTTACATCTGTTCAAAATAAGTTCATGTTTGCAATTTATCACTATTTTATTGTAATCCTCTGCAAACCCTAAGACCTTATTTAATGGTATCACAGCACTAAAATGCCCATCACTTTGAAATCCCTCTAAACTCCATCCCCATAGGGCAGCAACTTTATTTTCTGCTTCATTCAAGGAGATGTATGATTTTATTGTTGACGTTATTCCAGAATTTTTTATGCGGTCTATTTCAATACCATTCATTTCGTATCTGATGTCTTGAAACAAAGACATAACATGGTTATTAGTGAACGTAACAGTTTTTTTGATTGGATTCCAATCTTTACCGAAGAGCTTCGCTTGTCCTTCGACATAGATTGAACTGGCTGATGGTAGCACGTATATGTCTTGCTGGTGGATGGGGATTCTGATTTCATCGTTTTCTCTGAAGCTGCTATTGTAGGGATTGTATGAATGAACTTCATAACTTTCGATCGAAGTGTCGAAGTGCGGTAATTCAGTAATCTGTAGTATATTCATACTTTAAACCCCAGGGCTTTTAGAAAATCTTTATTTACTTTAGTCAATTTCTTTACTTGTTTTTTACGTCTTTGCACCTTAGCAATTGCGGAAGAACTAAGACATTTTTCATTTGCTTGGATGTTTTTATAATATACTATCATTTTGTTTTTCTTAAATGGAGACGTAATTCAATATTATGTTTTTCTCCAAAGTTAATGCAGCGACCGAACTGATCAACAATCCTAACAGATATAGACGGGATTATATTCTTGTTAATTGGAAAGTAAATAACGCTTCGCGGTATTTCTATATAAGAATCACTTGGAGGAGTATCAGATACAAACTCATGAATAAAATGTGTTGGCAAACCGTTGCAGTATGAACCGTTTACAAGATCACATTAAATTCTGATTACATTTAGACTGTTGTTGTTGAATGTCACTTTTGGTCTTAAATCTAATACCGAAAAGTATAGCAAACCGCACTCGTATTGATCAGGTAAATACAGTGGTGGATGAAAGTAAGAAATCAATTCAGATGTATTTCCAGAGATGGTAACTGTTGTAGACATAATAATAATAATAATAATATTCCGGGACAACTCACACACGGTTATCTGATCCCAAGCTAAGCAGAGCTTGTGTTATGGTAACCAGACAACTGATAAACATACTTATATATTTCTAAATACATACATATTATAGATAAATTACACCCAGACAACCAGAACAAATGATCGTGCTCATCACACAAACATTTGTCCTGGGTGGGAATCGAACCCACGACCTCCGGTATAGCAGTCAGGGTCACTAACCACTAGACCAACAGGCCTGTCATACCAGACATACTTGCATACTGAACACATTTTGAAGATCCTCTTTATTTTATTCCTTGATTACACCAGAATTTTCGTAAAAAAATTAAGCAGAGATGTCCACAATTGAAAGGGTGATCACGCTGTATATTATCATAATTATATTGGACTTTGGAACCTACATATTTTATGAATTCTTTTGGGAGGCTTAAGATTTCCGTAACTGTCGAAATACTCAATGTAATCATAACATTTTGCATAGGCTACCCAATGAGAACCAGGATTTTTAGAACTATCTAAATTAATAACTCCACATTCTTTTTTAAAAGGATATTGAGGGAGCTCATCTCTCATAAATACACCTCTAAAATAAGGAATACTGTCAGCATACTTTAAAATATCAAAGTTAGTTAAGGCTCGTTTGGGTAGCCGATATCTTAGTTTTTTTGTTTCGATACAAAAATTCCAAGCCCATCTTTATGCGGTTTAAGATGTAATCCTTTCCCAATACATAGAGCTTCCATTTTCTCATTATGTCTCTTCGATTCAATCAACATCTTTTTAGCCATCTTGAATTCATTAATGGTTTTAGCAATACCAGCTGCACCGCCTGCTAAAGCTCCCGCCGCTGATAGTCCCGCAAAAATAGGAATCAAAGGTAATACACCACCAGTTTTTGGAATAGGAATTACGCGAGGAAGTTTAAGGGATGAATTATCAGCTAATTCTCTGGCAGCAGCAATTGCTAATTCTATAGCAATTTTCTTGGTCTTTGGTTTTAATTTTTTCATGTGTTTTTTAGTTTTAGTTATAAAATTTTTCAGTTTACTTTTTAACCCTTTTCCAGATGTAGCTTTTAGAGAAGACTTTTTGCTACTTGTTTTTAGGCCAGAACCAGTTTTAATTTTGGTGGACATAGCCTTGCTTACTAAGCGTGCCGCAATTTTTTCGCCTGCACTCGCATCTGAAGCAACTACTCGCTCTTTTGCCATTTTTAGTAGAATTAAATCAGCTTTGTGTCGATCCTTTAAATTTGATGATTTGTGATAAGCAATGTCGTGATTTTTGCAATATTCGTCTAATTTGTTAATACCGCTATCTCCGCGTGTAAGTCTTTTAATTAATTTCGTACCTGGTCCACAATAATTGTATCCAGGTAAATGTAATTCAAATGGTAACTTATTTATAAGCCAATTGAGAAGACTACTCTCCCCAAAACACATTACAAGACTGACGAATTCAGATTGAGCATATTAATAAATACTTGAATTATTCATCCATGATTTTGTTATTAGGTTAATGCTATAGTAATAGATTCGATTTATGAATCCAACTATTTTCAGTTGAAGATAAACCTAATCATTTTACTAAAACTCTGTTACCTTTTCTTCTGAGAACTTTCTCAACTAGATATACATTAGGATGTTTTGTTTTTTGAAGTTCTTGTGTATAAAATGCACCTAAAATAGGCTGACCTCTGATAGTATCTTCAATTAAGTAAGTTATTGGAGTTGTTTTTTGTATTTTACGAATTTTAAATATTTCTGTTGACCAGTTGGGAGTATAACCTTTTTCAAATGTTCCTTTGTATTTACTGATACGCACATAATCACCTACTTTGTACTTGCTTTTTAAATTATATTTTTTTAGCAACTTTAAATACCTTTCTAATATCATTTTTTTATTATTATTGTCCACATTAGCAGGGATTTCATTAATAGTGCGATGGTGAGTGTGATTATATTTGTAAATAACATCATTTAGGGTATTATTTATCCAATTGTAATTGCCTTTTAAACTAAATTCCTTATAAACTTTAGATTTCAATGTCCTGATAAATCGTTCAACTATTGAAGCCTTTTTTGTTGAAAAGGTTGAATAATGATTAATATTATATGATTTCATAAACTTCTGAAAATTGTTATTATAAAATTCTGCTCCATTATCCGTTTGCAGATTTTTAGGAACACGCCCTTCATCCAACAAAATTTTGAAAGAGTTACACACATCTTCTTTGGTTTTACTTCTCATAGGAAAGGCCCAAGCATATTTTGAAAATGTATCAATAACGGCAAGAATATATCTGTAATTTTTATTGTCCTTTGAAATTGATTGCATATCAATTAAGTCTGCTTGCCACAAGTCATCTATATCTTTCATGATAACATGTCTTCGTGGATAGTTCACCCTTGTTATAGAAACAATTTTCATTTTACAAAAACGTGCGGTTAGATCAATATACAGGGAGCGATTTAAGGAAATAGGTATTTTAACTGCAGCGTCGCAATTTGTTCTTGCGAATATATTATTTATTAGGCAAAATATTCACTTGTACACGAAGAATAGTGATGTCCATACCATTAATACGCGTAATAGACATAAGTTATGTTCGGCATCACATCGGCTACACAGGGTGCACAACTCATTTGTGGGACTTGGTATTCGTATGTATAATAAACTGCCTCTCAGTTTGCTCGAGTTGCCCTACAACTCATTTAAATCGAAAATTAAAATTAAACTCTGTGAAAAGGCCTATTATAATATTAACGATTATTTAAATGATAAATATAGTTGGTCGCCGTGAACAGATAGAAACACGACGGTTCTGTGTGGAATGATGTCTTATTGTACTACCGTATTTATTTAAATTTATAGGCATACACTCTGTATGTAACAATGTGTTACCTATTTTGTTTTGTTTTTAATACAATTATACGTATGTATAATGACATATATGTATATATAGATATATACTTATTTCTTTTTTAATTCTGTACATTGTTTTGAATGTATAATTGTATTGATTATGAAATTTAATAATGTACCAATTATAATGCCTCTTTGTTAAGGGACTGTGCAATGAACCAGTGTTTAGGGTTTCTTTTTTGTTTTATTATCCATTTAATTATTATTATTATCATTTTTATTAAGTCGGCAGCAGTTTCGTCATGCTCCCTTAGTTGTCACTGCCTGTGGTGGCGTCGGGGGTCGGGTCACCTCTTTCCCTCTAATATGGCGAGGGGGGTGATGGCTGATCCTTGCGTCATACTCGTGAACGGGTGCCGCTTGTGGTGACTGGTCGTTCTGCTGACCATGGTTTCACTAGAAAATACTTTTAATTCTGTTCATAACCCTCTAAAACTCTTGTTCATCTGGCACGGTCTCTAATTATTTTTTGTAATTATAAAGACAGCGTGCTGTTGTGGAGTTTGTTGCGCCGTTTCTTCTCCACAGCCAGAGCACTTAGGAAGCGGTGAAGGGTGGGCGAATTGGGATCGGTTCATTTCTGGCGGAGGCGCGTCGCGTGTTGTCGGTTGTGTGGCGCCGGGGCGGGCGGATGCGTGGTGGGGCATTTGACCTTTCTCACTGAATTGACGATGCGTTTATGCGTCAGGTGTGAGGGGTTGGGTGTCTCATTGCGTGTTTGTCTGTTCTGGCGCTGCGCGGCCGGTGATGCGCGGTGCATCTTCCGCCGGAAATGAACCGATCCTTAGGGTGCTGTCGTTTTTGTATTTTTTTGTGTTGACGTTGATAAGCGCTACTTTGTAGCCTAAGTCAAATAAAGAATTTTGAATTTTGAATTTTGAATTTTGAATTTCTTGCATTTTTATGAATTTCGTTTACCACGTCAGCTTTGCTCATGTTCACAATTCAGTATACTTGTCTTGAACTCAGCTATTGTACTGAATAAAAAGCATGTTATTATGACTATTTATTATTTAATTATATCAGCTTCTTTTAATTCTTCGATTATTGATAAAATTTCATTATCATGGTTTGTATTACCAGCATCTCGGGAAGCAATTAATAGTTTCAATCTATCAACCAGTTCGTTAGGATCGTCCCAATATACCAAGTCAGTGTTATTTTTGTATTTCTTTAGCGTTGGTAAGCTTCCTCCAAAAGTGATAATATTATTGTTTAACGATTCAGAAAACAATGGTCTAATTATTTCACGATATTTTATTCCTTTATCGCCTCTAATTTGTCCATTAGGATTGAAATCTCTCTTATGTGCATTTGTATAATGCAACATATCTTTATAGACAAGTTTATCTTTGCTCGATATTAGTTTCAAATCAGGTTTTCTTCGAAGTAAAAGTTCTTTTAAACCAGGGGTTAAATTATAGCTTTTTTCACCAATTTTAATTAAAATGACATTATCATCGTTCACACTATCTATTTTGGAAAATGAAACTATTGAATTACCCATTAGTAATTTTTTGTTTGCCCTCCTTATTCCAAATGGTATATTTACCCCATCATAAATATCATGGATATCACCGCCCTCTAATGATATTTCTAAATCTTCCCGTAATTCTGTCTGGGGAGACTTTTTAACGAACTGCACAGAATTCAGTTCTGGATCGCAGCATTCTTCAAACTTTGTAGATGAGCTAGTATAAATGTCATCCCATTCCATATCTTCAAAATTAGAGTGTGTTTTTTCTAAACTTTGTATTTTTTCTTTTGTTTTATTCGAATCAACTAGGGTTTTAAGGGGATCTGTGACTGGTTTTAACATTTTTTCAAGTGACAAGTTCATTGAGTGTTCCTGGTTTTTCATTTGTTTTATTTTATTCTTTATGGAGTCTACAGACTTCATTAATTCTATTTTAATATTCTTTTCCATGTTGTATTGTTACAAGTGTACTCAGCCAAAGAAGATATAATACTAAATCAGATTTATACGTTATTGATTTATATAGGTACACATTTTTAGATCAAAATTTAAAAAAACTATCTAAATTCTGCCTGTACCTTTCATTGTCTTTTCAAGAGTCTTTGCAAATACTAACAAAGTTATATGGCTCTCTCCAAGCTTTATTACAAAGGTTCTTGAATTGATTCCAGGACATATCAGAACTAACATGCTCTTCATAAATATGTTTCAAGTTTACATCGTCTTGTTTAAATATTATAAGAAAGTTAGCATTATCGCGCAGCAGCTGTTTCGGAATTTTAGAGTATGTTTGGCATAAATAAAAGCAATCGATTTGTTTATGTCTACCCATAGAAAAGTAATTACGAATGTTTATTTGATTTTCACATGCAACATCATCGAAAATAAATACAGAATTGGGTAGTGCTTCATCCGGGGCTATGACTTCTTTATTATCATTAAATTCATGAAACTTAACCTGATGCACTCTCTTTATAACTTCTTGTAAGAACCTGTATTTTGGTTGAAAGTTAGTTTTCGAGTAAAGATAAAGATTTTGAAATTTAAGACCATTTTCATGCAATAATAAACTAAGAACTACGTTTGTTTTTCCACAATTCGATGGACCACATATAATACAACGAATCGTATTTGGTAACAGAACGCTATGCCTAATGTGGTTATCGGAGTCACCAAGATTTATATGATTAACATTAAGTGATGTGTGTTGTTTGATCAACTTCATCTTGACTATTAATTCAATTTTACCCATACATAGATATATAAAGCCTAAATATAATAAAAACAAATGATTGAGATAATATAAAGTTGTCTTTTCAAATGTAAAGCGAACGTAGGTAGGTAATATTCAGAATACCTACATAGTGCATCCATTTTATGTTTAAACCTGCTGTAAATAAATAAATAAGTTAGTTAGGTATTCATATTCGAGATTAGTGATGTTATAGATTAATAAAATGAAGGTCATAGCAAAAATAAAAATCATACATCAGTTATAAATGTTTATTTAAATACGAAAATCAACACTACCACTCACTAAATTAAACATGTATATGCGATACGAATTATAAACAAACATTATAATAATATGATAATTTATTCACATAAACAGATTTGTATTTAATTTTATTTTATAATTTAGTTCTTAGAATAAAGTTTCACAATGACCCCAAGGTAAAGTTTCAATAAAGTTCGTTTGTATTTGTCTCTTATCATCATTTCTATTTAAAACTACTTTATGAATTTCTTGCGAGTACAGTACATGCTTAAGTGATTTAATTACATTCATTTTACATTTAAAATTGGCATTATTTGTTAAAGCTTTACTGTAGTGAGATAATTTCAATCGATTAGTAACAGCTTTAGATATACCTTTTGCTTTTGCGATGCGAGTTTTTGAACTGATTATGCAATATAGTTTAGCTCTCAGTCCTACAAATTCACTTATGATGTCACCCCCAAGTTCATCTTTAAACACTCCTGGAATTTTAGTATTTACTCTTGGCATGCTGTAACAATTATCAGTCTGGAAATTACTTGTATCAAAATTTGCGATATAATTTTTTATGTCTTCATAAACATCTCCTGTATTAATAAAATAAAGAAGGCTATCTGTGTCTGTATAACACAGTCTTGCGCGAGTATTATATTTATTTTTAATAAAGTTATAGTGAAATTTATACAAATGTTCCTTTGCTAATTCTAGAACTGTAAACCCAATGTAGATAGGGCGATCTAAAATATTTTTTTCAGGAGTTAATTGAATAGCAACAAAACTTTCAGAAAAGATAGCAATACTTTTCAGATTTGGTTTTGCAATTAATTTTTCAGCACCGTGGTGCTTGTTAGTTTTATTATTGTAATCATCCCACATGGTAACTAATTTGACGTTAACCTGTTTGCGTCTATTTTCAATAGTTTTTCCAAATATAGCATTATTAAGGAGTTTGAAAAAGTCTTTCTCAAATACGTTTGTTGAAGCTTGACGCAAAGTAGTATTCAAGTCAATATATTTTTGTAAATAATTTTCTTGTCTAAATGTTAAAATACGGTGAATTTTTTTCAAAATTAGTCCATTTAATAAACATGCCTTTAAATGAATGTAATGTATGACATAGTTGAATTTGTCGTATAAATTAGCAATTAATTTAGGTGTTTTGCCCCCAGGAGGTGTGAACCTCTCGGGCGCAAAAGGTAAATCACCATGAGTATTATGTAAACTCTCGGGATATAGTAAATCAACTTCAAAAATTAATCCATATTCAGAATCATCTGGTATTGATAACACATTTACTGTTTTAATCTCATCGATGGTCAAAAAACGGAAATCTGAAATAGGCATTTTCTTTGTCATTGCGTAACCATATAAATTGTTACAGTCAAGATAAATCAAATAAGTTGATTTTTGAGAAGCATCATAATTTGGTAAATATTTATTATTCGCTTGAGCATGGCGAAGAGAACATTGTGCCAAGCCTCCACGTATTCCCTTTTCCAAAAATTCATACATTTCTAAACTATGAATTAACTCTAATTTAACGCCTGTGTACAGAAGCATAGCATCCCAGCTTAAACTAGGTGCAGTAATGTAATACGCTGGATCAAGTTGATAATGATCCAGACAAGTCTGTCTAAATTTTTCGAATATGTCAGCAAGAAGTAATACGTCGGTCTTTAAATATAAATCTGTATATTCTCCAAGTGTTTTTTAATATTAAATGACTGCCAAATAGATTGAGCGTGTACGTATTCAGCATCGCTAATATGCTGACAATTCAAACTGTTATAGAAACAAACTTTCGATGGAAGTTGAGTCTCGTAATATTTTGAGTATGCGTCCATATAATCATAGGGATAAATTCCTTTTTGTCGTAACAACTTTAACTGATTATTACTAATAGCTGGAAATTCTTTTAATAAATTAACAAAGTCAGGTTCATTCAAGTTATTTACTAATGTGCTTAAACTTGAATGAAGAAATTGATAAGAATCTATGAACTTAACTTGAATAGGCTTTGATTTTAATGTATTCTTAGTATAAAGTACTTTTGTGAATGACATAATATATACCTTTCTTTGTTTTTTGGTATAATTTTAAAAGCACCTTCATACTTCGATAGTTCTTTTATAAATAGATGAGAATCATAGCCAGATAGGTTATGAAAAATAACAGGCACAAATGGACAAACTCTTAACATTAAATTACAATGAGAATGTGCTGCGCCTCGGTATTGTGATGTAATGTGATCATGATCCATTACTTTATCGTCAAAGAGCAAATAATTACAGATATGACATGTAGTGGCATTTTTGTAATCGTTTTCTTGGTCCTTAGTTAAAGGCGCCATAGGTATTTTATTTAATAAGATACTGTGAATGTACTCCAAATCTCTTGTTAAATATTTTATAAATACTTCTACACAATCAGCTCCTCTATAAGTAACATACTTATTCAGGTCTGTATTGTGTGAACAACAAATATAGTAACCAAAACATGAAGGTTCGATTACATTTATGTTGCAGTTCAGTAAAAGACTTTCAAAATCGGCGTATATAACGAAATTAATCTTTTGTTTTCTTTCGAAGTTCTTAAATTGAAGAATACTATTTTTTTCAGGTAAAACAGTCAAAACCTTAGGACATTTATTATGGTCATTATATTTCGTTTCACTCGTGAAAACTTGTAAGCATGTCTCACATAGGAACATTTTACCTTTATGTTTACTTATCTGACGTTTGATTAATCTCAATAGATTTTTTATTAAGCAATAATGCCCGTTACCTTTCTGTTCAAAGTACAATAAATTGACGTGCTGATTTTTTCTTAAACTTGTGACATATAAAGGTCCAGTGACCATATTTTTGTTATCTAATCCATATATATTAATACTTATGTGGGGATTTAAATTTTCAAATATTTTAACATCTTTGTATGTATGATAGGGGAAATGATAGCCCATCTATATTTAAAACTTTTGAAAAATGCGGATATGAACTTGTTCTGCAAACATTCATTTGGCAGGGATATAATGCTGCGACAATACTCCACAAAAAGCAGTTGTTATCGCTGTTTTTAATATTTAAACAACTTCTAGTTTTTTTTATTACTTGTGGCAAATCTATATAGGTGCCGCCTTTCAAAGGAGAGTATTTGTTAATGTTAATTTCTAGATGACTTATAAAGAAACAAGTCCAACCAGATCCACAATGTTGGAACTCTGAGAGCTTTCTGTCAAATGTATTTATTGTTTTCAAATATAATTCATTTATATCTGTATTATTATTATATACGATTTCATATTTTGTGTTAAATGATTTAAGCTGTTGCTCATCAGATGTTGGGAGAATGAAATAAGCAAAAAGTTCAAAGTTTAATTTAACACAATTATGTTTTATCAAACAATCATTAATTATAGCCGATTATCCATTAGGAATTCCTCAGGTGTTAGGTATTCCATTGATGGATTCAGGCTGAAACTTATTATTCTCTTTTTAAAAGCCGTGGCTATTATATCGATATTTTCTATTTCAGTTTTTAGTATGCAATTAGATTTATGCAAATTCGTTCTTAAATGATACTGATATTCAATTTTAGGTACTTCAATCTGACATTTTTGACATATTATTATATCGTTGTTATATTTTGTTGTAATTCCGGATCTAGTTGAAACTGTAATGAAGAAAGGAAAAAAGAAACAATGAGCATTAAATCAAATGTAATATGATAAATGATTATACAACTTAATATATATAACTGATTACATGATTTATTTATATGCCTATGTAATAACTAGGTACCGCCTAAGGTATATAGCATAATAGTAGATTTACATCTACAATCTACATAATAATATTTATTCATATGTAGATTACAAAAATAAAAAGGATTTAAAAACTAAGCTAGTAGGTATAGCAATAGTATAAACTTGAAATATAAAGATAATAATACCTAATATTTGAATAAATGAATACAGGATATCTAATAGTTAGGATTACAGAAACACGAAAAAAAAAAGGGTAATATTTTGGGGGACAAGTAGCTTAATAATAGTAAAGTAAGTAATATAGTAGGTACTACTGAATAATAGTACTTGTTTAATACAGTACCTACTATTTTAATAGTAGTTACTAACAAATGTTGGTGGGCACTTAACGTACTCTTTTCGTGTAGCTATAATAAAATTAGACAAATATCGCCAAGCATCTGTATTGTCAAAAGTTTGATTTTTAAGCGTGACAATTGCTTGGCGCCATCTATTTATTGGCTGAACTTTTTCTATTTCATCGCACCGGTATATTTTCAAATCAATATAGTGCGTTCCCGGCTTTTTTTCAAATGTTTGGCGCGAATGACCATTTGCAAGCCGTCGTGTTATATATGAAGCTAATGGTGTTTTACCAGTAACTGCAGGGGGCTCTTTCTCGTCGTTCTCGCTATCGGTTCCAAACAGATCGTATGCCGTGCACTTCCTCAGAGGAATGGGTTTGATATACGACTTCTTTGAAGCTGATGGACGGGACGGCGCAGACGGTTTCGCCGACGACGGGGCGGCAGACATCGCAGAAGTAGACGGTCCAGGCATCGGACTTGCTCTCGATGGTGAAGACGTACGTGATGATGCGTGCTTCCTTTTTCGCCCGTCGTGCTTCTTTTTTTGAACCTGAGGTTCCTCGTCGACGTCAGAGGGAAAAAGGATCTCGGCGTTTTCGTGCGACCTGAAATAGAGTATACAATACAATAGAATATACAATCAAATCATTATTCAAGCGTACATCCCACATTGAAATGTCACAGTTAGGTACACTACTCTAATTAATTATTTTATTATTGTCTGTCTATCTATCTATCTATGTTCATCTAATATTGAAATAAGTACATCTTTTTAGAATACTGAAACATAACCATCACATAAATATTACTCTATTAAACCACAATACTATAACACGCTAGATAAAACTATAATTTATAAATACAGAGCAGGTCTAATAATTTATGTTTTATTAAAGAACTTAGAATACTTACATTTTTCGTAGAGTAGGTTGATTCTTGGTAAGTAGGTAGGTACTTGATGTTTATCTGGAGCTTCTGGTAGCTGAAGTGATGCCTCCTAATTCACCGTCCACTATTTAAATAGCCAGGGATCCACGTGAGCTTTTTCCATATATGTAATGCACGCGTTAACCTAAAATCCTGAGTCAGGACTTCTTCACGGGCAAATGCTTTGCAATCATAACCAAATGTACAAATCTCAACCTTAAATTATGATACCTAAAGTGTACACTAATATTTGACTAGGTATATTAGCCACAGTCGATGTCTTACATACTAGTTAAATACCGCGACTTCGTTTATGTAATATTTATTTTATTAAAACATTACCATATTAATTAATATTAGCTCCCCGCTAGCGGTTTCACCCGCTTCCAAGGGAACTATTTCCCGCACCCGGATAAAAACTAGCCTATGTGTTAATCCAGGGTATAACCTATCTACAAAATTTCAACCAAATCGGTCCAGTCGTTTTTGCGTGAAAGAGTAACAAACATCCATATATCCATTCTCACAAACTTTCACATTTATAATAGGATTAGTACCTATACTAACGCCAATCTGGAAAGAGAATTAAACGTTATTACTAATTACGCAATTATCAACTTTGACAACATGTGTTTAAGTTCATTTTGGAATGACAAATATTACCGAAAAAGGCCTAAAAGTAATTTGAATGTGATGGAAACTGAACTGTTAGTCATTGAATAAAGGTTCATAATCCCAAAGCACGTTCATTATTTAATTTTCTTTAAAGTGGCTGATGTATAGGATACACTGTAAGAGAAGTGTCCGGCTGTGTCAAGCCAAAGACGGTCTTGTTATCGGTTTTTATTACCTTTCTTTTGCTGATTTAAAAATTCCAAGTTTGAAGAAAAAGACAATAATAGCAGGCAGAACCAGGAGTACCTAATAATAGTATGTCGATATTGCAATACAATATTATTGTTTTGATCCATCTCCTTAAATAGAATTAGAACTTACGTTGCAAATTAGACGTACTACTTACATGCGATGGTTTCGCATGCAGAATCTTCTCAATAAAAATGTATGAAAAAAATACAGTGAACAAACGTACAGTAAGTGTTTGTTTTATCATATAGATTTATAGTAAACAATAAAATGTTTGGCGCCGTGATGTCTTGAGGTTTCAATTTCACCATGCCATTTTTGTCCAGAGTACCTACTTATCGACATAATCTAACAAAATTGTACGATTTTGAACTCTATAGATTAAAAATCGATTATTATATAAATTGAAAAAAATATATTAAATCAATCATTTCAATTTGTGCTCTTGCTGAGTCCTGACTGGCTAAAAAACGAGGATCATTGCGTAATGTCGGTAAGTGTTAATAATTATTTTCTTTAACTATATTTTATCTATCAATTAAAATATAACATAATTATCTATAAGCCCTTGACATTAGAGTTTTCGAATATAAACGTATGTAAGTATACACTTAGTTCAGCATGAGTAATTGTATTCTGTTTGTTTTTATTTTTTTCAGGACTCTGAAAACGACTTCTTTAACTTCATGCCTATGGATACTGTAGTAGGACAGAAAAATGAAAAACAACTGAATCTGGAGGGTCCCAGCAGCAAACAGCTCAAGAGAAGTTCAACAGCTGCATTCACCTGTGTAAAAAAACTAACGCGTGGTGCTAAAGTGATCAGGATCGAAGTTTATGATGTGGAAAGTTACCCTGATATCTTAAGTTCGCTATGTAATTGTGTACGCTATTCAGGCGCGGGGGTTTGTTGAATCAGGGAATTATACACGAAAACACAAACACAGTTGAGGTTACTTGAAGGCACTTTTATTCACAAGAGAAATCACAGGAGTTTATAATCACGGCGGGTAATAACAATTACGAAGTACACAATGGGCGTTACGACCGACAAAGATGAACTACGAAACTGAACTACAACTAATATTTACAATTAACCTATATATGTACGTGCGGTCGCAGGCGGAGTATGCGGGTGGGTTACCCCGCTACTCTCACTTCCTACCTGCGGCCAAACACGTTCGCAGGCGGAGTATGCGGGTGGGTTACCCCGCTACTCGCTTGCCACCTGCGGCCAAAACACGGTTGCGGGCGGAGTACGCGGGTGAGCTACCCCGCTACTCTCTTGCCACCGTTTACAATATTATCAACAATTTCCTTAAAACTATACCTATATCTATTACAAATTGAGCCTTATGCACTATATGTGCTCATCCTATATATGGTACATTGGTGGCAGGTCGATACGCCTTGCATTTGTGCTCCTCAACATTTCCACCCCCCGTATGAGGGTTCAACCGACTATACTACCATCGGTTGGGAGCACAACAATCTTTACAACGGGTCTGCGCAGGACGCCGTGGTTAGTTTTTATATCCACTACCCTTATAATACCGTCCGCACCAGGGAAAACACTTTGGATGACGCCTTTTGTCCATTGATTTCGTGGACTGTTCTCGTCCACAATCAGCACTACGTCATTCACTTTAACGTTCGGCGCGTTCGCCGACCACTTATTGCGGCGCTGCAGCGTCGGCAGGTACTCGCGCAGCCACCGCCTCCAGAAGGCGTCGGCCAGCGCGTTCACCCGGCGCCACATGCGACGCGAGTCCTCGTCGCGCGCGTCGCTTCTCGTGTACGGTGCATCTCCCGCGGCTGTGCCCAGCAGGAGATGGTTGGGCGTTAAAACCACCGGCTGGTCGACGTCGCTGCTCACGTAAGCGAGAGGCCGGCTGTTAATCACCAGCTCGGCTTCTAAGAGCAGGGTGTAGAGCACCTCCTCGCGGGGAGCGCGCTCCCGCAGAGTCGCCTTAAGCGCGTTCTTGACTGATCGCACCAGTCTTTCCCAGCATCCGCCCATGTGTGGGGACGCCGGGGGATTGAAGTGCCACATGATGCCGCGGCTAGTCGCCTCGCTTCTCACCCGCGTATGGTCTAGTTCACGGAGGGCGGCACGGAGCTCGGTGTGAGCCCCGACGAAGTTTGTACCTCTGTCGGAGTACAGGTCCGATGGTCGCCCGCGGCGCGCAATGAGGCGCCGCAGGGCTAAGATCGCCGAGTCAGCGCTCAGTGATGACGCCAGCTCCAAATGCACGGCGCGTGTGGCGAGGCATGTAAACAACACGCCCCACCGCTTCTCTCGCCGTCGTCCAATGGCCACCTCCATGGGCCCGAAATAGTCGACCCCACAGTGCACGAACGCTCTGCGGGTCGTCTCCAGCCTGGAAGTGGGCAGGTCGCCCATCTTAGGCGTGCTGGGTTTCGCCTTCTCCGTCTTGCAGCGCTGACATGATGCGGCGACAGCCTTGACGGAGGACCGCAGGTTCGTCACCCAGTACGACTCACGGATGCGATTTACGACGGCCTCCTGGTTCGCGTGCATGGCCGCCTCGTGGTGATGTAGAATGAGGCGGCGGGTGAGCTCGTGCTTGCCGTCCAGGATGACGGGATGCCTCTCGCCGAAGCTCAGCTCGCTGCAAGCCCTCAGCCGGCCGCGCACCCGCAGCAGTCCGTCTTCGTACAGCATTGGGTCTAGCGCGCGCAGCCTGCTGCTGGCCGGCAGTGGGCGGGCGCCCCGCAATGCTGCGATGTCCGTCGCGTAACTCTCTGCTTGCGCCAGGCGCAGCAGACGAAGTCTCGCCTCGTTGAGGTCGTCGGCGGTCACATCAGGGGACCGTCGACGCTTGCGGCAGCGCTCTGTGAAGATCTTAACTCTTGCCATTACGTACAGGGCTCTTGTCCACGTCGGCAACCGGGCGTACGTCAACACCGGCTCTGATGGAGTGCTTGTCGCGTGCACCTGTTGTACTCGCTCCAGTTCTGCTTCCGCCACTCCGCCAGAGTCGTCACACACCGGCCACTGCTCCTGTGGACAACGAAGAAACGAAGGGCCCTCCAGCCATTCGCTACAGTTACCAGGCCAGTCCGATCTGGTAGCCTTGTCGGCTGGGTTCATCGCCGAAGGAACCCAGCGCCAGTGCGACCTCTTTGACCTGCTATCTATCTCGGCTAACCTATGCGAAACAAATCGTTGGAACTCAGTCGCCTCTGAGTTTATCCACTTAAGCACGGTTTTGCTATCAGTCCATAAAAACTTTTCCCGTATGGCAGTGCCTAGCTCCTTCTCTACTGTGTCGGCTAACCTACAAGCTAACACGGCTGCCTGCAGCTCTAACCGTGGGATGGATACCACTTTTTGTGGTGCCACCCTAGCCTTCCCTAAAACCATCGCGACGTCTCTGCTTCCGGAGACGTTTGTACCCACAATGTATGCTACCGCGGCGTACGCGGACTCGCTCGCATCCCCAAAAACGTGCATCTCCAGGTGGCCTGTGTTCAACCCGTACCACCTGGGAACGGAGACATCAGCGAAGCACTGCAGGTTATCTAACCATTGGAACCAACAGCGTGCTTCTGACTCTTTTAGAGGCTCGTCCCATCCTATGTTAGTCTGCCATATTTTCCTCATTAGCACTCGAGACTGGATCACACAAGGATATATGAAGATAAACAGATACACCTTTAGTTATTCCTCTAAATAATTTTTTATACATAATACGTTTTTAAGAGCACACTGTTTGGAATGTTTATTACAACACAAGTTAACTTTTCCATCGCAGGAGTATTTTTTGTGCAACTTGGATAAATTAGGACACAATTTCTCATCAAGTTCCGATACATTACAATTCGTACATAGATCCTTAACCCATTTTACCTTCTCAGAACCTTTAACTATAATATTTTTATCTTTTAAATATGGTACGATTATACGATGGAATTCTCTGTATTCGATGTGTCCTTCACTCCAATAAATGCCTCGGTTTTTTTCTATCCATTTAACTTGAATCTTTTCTTCGCTTGTTAGATGTCTAAATAAGTATGGAGGTTTTATTAAAAACGATTGCGTATAGTTTTGAGTCGCAAATGCCAATTCTTTTATTATAAAATTGTTGTAAAGATCCTTGAATCCTTGTACATCCAATATGAGAGTATCCGATTTCATGATATTTTCTTAACAGTGCTGCTAAGCGGTTTGTACTCAATTATGCAGTCGTTTAATATAAGACAATATGCCGATGTTTGATCAGGTATGTCTGAATCGCTTTCGATTTCCACTCTAACGTCCACAACAGGTCCTCCTTTTAGATTATCGGCTTGTCTGGAGCAATCGATAACGAATAGTGGCGCTAAGTCTTTGAATTGTTTTTCACTTAATAAGGGTTCCGCGCGACGTCCGTAGTACGACTGTTGAAATCGAGTATACTGTTCATATAATAAAGCTGTGTTGTTGTTTGCAAAATTAACGTTTAAATTTTCGTATGGAAAGTATGTTGAATTGAGGTATACTTTAACATCTCGTACATGACAGTGATCAAACTGAGACATGTCAGAACTAGCACTATTTTTTTTTCTGTTTGTTTGTAAACCTATAATAATATATCTGGGTTTTTCTATTTGCGATGATGTTTTGATAGACCAGGTATGTTTAGTAGTCCTAGGTAACGCAGGATACTCGTAAAGATCCCAATTTCGGAATACCATCTGCAGTGGACGATCTTTTTACACGACTGCCCAAAAAGGAGTGTTATGTTTTCAGGGTTCATGTATGTATGTATGTATGTATGTATGTATGTATGTATGTTTGTGAGTTTCTTTATTCCACCATAACTTCTAAAAGGCTTGACCGATTTCAATGTTTGTGGTATCGTTAGAAGCTTTGAGTTATCCCGAGTTACATAGGCTATGTGGACATTAAAAAATGGTCAAGTGTGAGTCGAAATCGCCTGCAAAGGGTTCCGAACGATATTTTTTTTTGTGTTGTGTCATGTTTTTTTGTTGTTCACTAAAAGGTATTAAATAAAAAATTAATAATTAAAAAAATTAAAAAACACGTCTGCCATGTCAAAAAAAAATTAAAAACAAGTCAAATATTTGCAGTCGGGGTTCCTGTAATGAATTGTTCCAAGTAACCGACCCCGACTGCAAATATTTAACTTGTTTTTAATTTTTTTGTCCACATAGCCTATGTCACTCGGGATATCTCAAAGCTTCTAACGATACCACAAACATTGAAATCGGTCAAGCCTTTTAGAAGTTATGGTGGAATAAAGAAACTACTTTTTAATTAATAATTTTTTATGCTTTATTAAGATTGTTAGCAACGCACTAAGTGAGCCGCGGCGAGCGTGGCTTAACCTGTATTATCGGTCTAACCGTATGGCGTACACTTAGTCACAAGCCCCTCTAATTAATCTTATTATTTTTAACTAGCTGTGCTCCGCGGTTTCACCTGCGTGAATACCTAGGTTTCGTTTACGATGTCTTTATAGTTACCTATCCGGGGTGGAGATGAATCCGCTATTTTTTGACAGCAGTTGAAGTACGACATTAAACGTCAAACTCAACGAAAACGCGCCATTTTGCAAATACAACGTACTTGCATAAAAACTAAGAAGTTGCTCCAATTGTTTTACGCATTGAAGCATTTTTTTATTTTTATTACTTATAACATAAAAAATTAATAATTAAAAAAATTAAAAAACACGCCTGCCATGTCAAAAACAAGTCAAATATTTGCAGTCGGGGTTCCTGTAATGAATTGTTCCAAGTAACCGACCCCGACTGCAAATATTTGACTTGTTTTTGACATGGCAGGCGTGTTTTTTAATTTTTTTAATTATTAATTTTTTATTCTAACAATTTAATTAAACTTAGTTTTTCCTTATCAGATACTTTAACGTGCGGTACGCGCCATATGATTTTATTTATAATAACGTCTTCTAAAATTTCACCAGTATTTAATTTCACAGCGTTCAAGTTTGTATTGCTACGTAACAATATCAACTCGTGCCTACTATTTATTACAATCTTTTTAAAATCCTCTGCAAAACCGAGTATGTTGCAAAGTGGTATGGATACAGAAAATTTACCACCGTTTATATTTTTAATGCCTTCGATATTCCAGCCCCAAGAATTAGATATTTTTGATTCGGTCTCATTCATTGAAATTAATGACTTCATCGTGGTAGTTACACCAGCATTTTTTATTTTATCAATTTCGACTCCATTTAGCTCGTACCTTATATCTTGGAATAGATAGAGTAGAGCATTATTGGTAAAATGAACACTGCTCGCGGTTTCTTTTGCATCCTTTTTCTTAACAACTATGGTTCCTTCCAAATACAAGGTGCTTGCTGACGGTAGTACATACAAGTCCTGTTGGTTGATAGGTATGCGTATCTCGTCATTCCTGTTAAAACTGGTCACGTACGGTTTATATGAATGGTATTCGATGCCTTCAACAGTATTGTCGTAGGTTGGTGCGGATAAAACATCTAAGATATTCATTTTAGGAGACCGATAGCTTTAAGAAATGCTTTATTTTCTCTCGTTAATTTTATTCTTTTCTTCGAGCTAGTTCTTATATGACTGGGAGCTTTATATAAACTGATGGTTTTTTTTGGTTGATGCGTATATTTATTATAGTCAATCATTTTTTCTTCTTAGATGTAAATAAAGCTGTACTTCTTCACCGCGTAAATTTATCAGTTGATTGTTTATGTCCAATAACCGTATATGTATGCAGCTTATGTTGTTTTGATTAATCGGAAAGTATATTGCGTTTTTAGGAATTTCTATGATTCTATATCCTGGTGGCACGTTGAGTGCAAATTCGTGGATAATGTGACTGGGCTCTCCGTTTACGTACGAACCACTGACAATATCACATTCAATCCTGATCACGGTCGTTGGCAAAATGTTAACTGGAAACTGTGAGACATGCAATTTATTAGCTTTTAAGATCTGCTTATCATATCCTAATAGGTTTCGAAAAGTGTCTTCCTTATCGAAGTTTATATTTTTAGAACAGAGTATTGTAGTTTTTAGAGTATTGTTATTGCACAGTAGTTTTATCGAAGCGTTTTGTATTTTGGACTTTATATAATCGCTGATATCTTGAAGTTCATAAGTTCCTTCGGGTATTTCAATTACTTCCTCCGATCCATAGTAGAACTTATTGTTCTTTTTATCAATATTTGGAATAGAATTAAACGTGGAGAAATGCAATAATGCGCACTCGTACTGACCGTTTAATTGTAATGTGTTAGGATAGTAAGTAGACAAATCTGATGACTTTCCAGTTATTGACAAAGTGAGGGACATCTTGAGAATGATAAAAATGAAAGAACAACATATTAATTTATACATTTTTATTTTTCCAAAAATTCCTTAGATATTCTAAGCATAAGTGTCCACAATTCACAGTATTGAATTTTTGGTACCTTGTATAGTTGTAAAAAATATTACAGTTTTTTAAGTATCGTATCAATTCGAGAGGCGGTTTCAAATCACCGAAGCTGTCAAAATATTCACAATAATTATTAAATTTAATATAAGCCACCCAATGAGTTCCTTCATTTTTTGAATTGTCCAAATTCACGATAGCACATTCAATCTGTTTTGGTTTTCTCGGTAACCGATCTTTCATGTAAACTCCTCGAAAGTATGGCAAGTCGCGAGCGTGCTTTTTGATGTCAACATCAGTTAATGGACGATTAGGTAGCTTACTTATCAGTTTTTTGACGAATTTATAAACAAACCTTTACCATTTTTATGCGGTTTAATGTACAACCCCTTTCCTATAGCTAATGCTTCCATAGTTTTATTGTGCCGTTCAGTTTCTTGTAATTTTTTTTGAGCTGTTTTATAGTCGTTAACTGTTTTTGCGATACCCGCAGCACCACCCGCTAAAGATCCTAATGCCGATAAACCAGCGAAAATTGGGATCAAAGGCAGAACTCCACCAGTCTTCGGTATGGGTATGACACGAGGAACTCGTACTTTCTGTACGCAAGGAAATATCTTTCTAGCAGCCAAGTAAGCGGCGTTTATAAGAGCCTTACTGTCCATGTGTTTGAGTTTCCTAATTTTTGATCTTATTTTCGATACAAAACTGTTAAACGTTTTAATCCCTGCACCAGACTTTATTTTGGCTTTCATGACTTTGCTCACCAGCCACGAACTTAGTTTTTCCCCTTTTCCTGCGTCCTTGGATCTAAGTCTTTGTTTAGCCATGTTTAACAGTTGTAAATCGGCTTTGTGACGATTAGGTAAATCTGTATGGTTCTGATATGCAATATCGTGATGCATACAAGCTTCGTCTAACTTGTTTACGCCTCGATCTCCACGTAGTAACCGTTTTTGTAGTTTAGTACCCGGTCCGCAATAATTGTAACCAGGCAAATGAAGTTCAAAGGGTAAATTATTAATCACACTATTGACTAGTCCACCACCTTGCATTGTTCAAAGTAAAATGAAATACATGTAAGAAATAATAATGTTTATATAAATAATATGATATCTACTTTTATCAATTCACTATCGCAGCTCTGTTGATCCAACTATTTTCTGCGTTACTTAAACCTAACCATTTCACAAACAATTTATTTCCTTTTCTTTTTAAAACTTTTTCTATCAAATAAACGTTTGGGAAATATGTTTTTTGAAGTTCCGGTTCATAAAAGGTTCCCAAAATAGCTTGTTTGCGTTGGTCCTCTATATGATACGTTTTTGGAATGGTATTGTTTACTTTTTTTATGGTAAATATTTCAGTTGACCAATTAGGAGTATAGCCCTTTTTAAAAACATGCTTGTATTTACTAATGCGAACACTGTCACCAACTTTGAACTTAGGTACGCAACGAAAAGAAACTTGCTTATGTGGTTTTTTTATATTTTCTTTTATGTTTAACTCATTGCATTTATTTACTTCAACAGGTTTACATTGAATAGTACGATGCTTTGTGTTGTTATACATTTTCAATGTATCTTGTAACACCGTTTCATACCACTTGTAGTTTCCATTCATACTAAAACACTTATATAATTTATTTTTAATAGTTTTTATCAATCGCTCAACAATTGAAGCCTTCTTTGTAGAAAAGGTTGAGTAATGGTTAATATTAAACCTTCTCATGAGCGTCTGGAATGAAGTATTATAAAACTCTGTTCCTGAATCTGTTTGTAAATTAACCGGTTTGCGTTGACTTTTACTGAGTATGTTCCCAAATGCATTAGTAACATCAATTTTATTTTTCGATTTTAGCGGTTCTGCCCAGGCGTATTTTGAGAAACAATCTATCACCAATAAAATATAATTGTAACCATTGTTGTATTTTCTTAAATTTTGCATGTCCATCAGATCAGCTTGCCACAAATCATCAATCCCTTTCAAAATTACAGAACGACGATCAAAATTTTTTCTTGCCGCTTTGTGAATTTCATTTACAATTTGTTGTTTGGACATTATGAAGGCTTTTTAGATGCTAATAAGTTATCTACAACTGTTTTTGTGTAAAACTTATCTTCTAAATGAATGGAAACTTCAGATATCTTTGCTTTTAAAGTATTTTGTACATCATTCATAATTTGAGATCGCATTAACAGCATGGATTTATATAAATCTTTCGTTATGTTTGTCATAAATTGATCTACATAATCCTTATTTACAGCATCATCTGGTTCTACGGGAGTTCTGATACCTCTCAACGTAGTAGCTTTTAAATCAAATTCACCATTTTCTGTTTTCGTTAATGCATTATCATTACTCTCGAATAATTCTGACAATCGCATTCTTTTATGAATATAATGTCCAAATTTGTCTATATTCATGTTGAATGTGCTTTGTATTGAAGGGTTAACAGTAAAATTAAACGTATGCAGAGAATAAAAGATATTTATTAATTAATAACTTTACTTTCACGTAACTCTTCGATGATGGATATTATTTCATTGTCCAGCCCAGTGTTGCCAGCGTCTCGTGAAGCAATCAATAGTTTTAATCTATCCACTAGTTCATTTGGATTATCCCAATAGACATAATCTATGTTTTTTCTCCACACTTTTTTCAACGGTAGTCCATTCCCCTTTGGTTGATTGTAGGTCTGATTTGTACTTTGTAATTTAAAAAGAGGTTTAATGACTTGCAAATATTTATGCCCTTTGCTACTTTTGATGGGTTTGCTTGGTTCAAAATCTCGACGGTGTGCATTTGTATCGATCAGCATTGACTTATAATGTTGCATATCATTATCTGTCACTAAACTTAAGTCTACATCTTTTTTTAGCAACAACTGTTTCAAACCCGGTGTATTTCGATATTTGCGACCCGTTACTGTAATAAAATCATCACCAATCGTAATGCTAGCTGAACCTAACATAAGTTTTCCACGCTCTATCCGAACACCAAATGGTATATCATGTAGTGCTTCAGGAGATAGAGACCAAGATGATGTATCGCATTCTTCGTTCTTATCACCCAACGATTGAAATGAAGACTCACTGTCGATTTCATTTTCATCACTGCTTTCCACGTACTCTTTGCTAGTAGAACCTTCCTTGTATAATGTTTGATTGCTTTCCAGGATTTTTTCATTTTCATCAGAAGTAGTTCCATTATTGGTGTTGGTTAGTAAATTAAGTGATTCGGTTATAGGTTTAAAAACCGTTTCTAATGCTTCCTTATTCCCAATCTCAAGTTCTCTCATGGCGCGTACTTTTTTCTTTACAGCCGCTGAAGCATCTACGATTTGTCTTTTCAATGATTTTTCCATAGTCGATAAATGTATAGTTATCGCATAAGAGTTGTTAAAAGAGTAATAAGGTAACGATGTCAGCGGTCTTAAATATATATCATTTTCTTATTCAAACACGACAAATGTGTCAAATTTATTCCTGTAACATCCATTATTTTTAGAGCAATCTTTATTTATTACCAGAAAGTTGTAAGGTTCACTCCAAATTTTAGAACACATTTCACGAAACTGAGCCCAAGTCATATCTGTATTAACATGTTCTTCATAAATATGCTTCAGATTAATATCATCCTGTTTAAATAGTACGATAAGGTTAGCGTTGTCTCTTACTAACTGTTTTGGCACTTTACTATACGTTTGATTGAGATAAAAACAATCGATATTTTTGTGTCGACCCATTGCAAAGTAATCTCGCATGTTACTTTGATTTTCACATGCAACGTCATCAAATATTATGACAGAGTTGGGTTTAGCATCCTGAACACTTAAAACGTCTTCATTTCCATGATATTTCTTAAAAGAAATACCTGGAACTCGTTGTAAAACACTTTCCAGAAATCTATACTTAAGTTGGTGCAAAGTTTTTGAATAAACGTAAACATTTTGAAATTTTAAACCGTTTTCATGTATAAGAAGACCAATGAGCAAATTTGTTTTTCCACAATTTGACGGACCACAAATTATACAACGTACTATGTTAGGTAATAATTCACTATGACGAGCATGAGTCTTGGGAATATCATCACAGATAGTGTTTACATTCAATGATTGGGGTTGTTTAATAAACTTCATGTCTAAGAATGATAAAATACGTTCATAGCATTCACTTATAAACTTTTTTGATCAATCGAATCACAAATTATACATGATAAGCCTGTGAGAATACTCGACTAAACGGATCGAGTCGATTATCGGATATTGGGCATTCTATACCACTTTCTGTAGCGAGCGCTCGGCGTGTAGCCGAGCTTGACTGGCGAGCGACAGAAAGTGAATATACTACTGTTAAGTCTTACAAGATAACTCTAATAAAGTTTAATGAACAACTCCGTTCAAATGTACGGGTTCAATTTTAACCGAACAACTATCTGCATGATGTTCTTCATTTGTTTTATACAATAAAATATAAAAACAATGTTGTCATCAGATAACAAAGTAGATGAATGTAGTATATCCTTCAATATTGTCGGCTCTTAGTCGCGCGTGCCCTCTCACTCGCACCGCTCACAGCTGACTGAGCTGTTAACGGTCGCACGTGCGCCAGAGTAGACATAATGCTTCATTCTCTTTCACTCACATACACTACATCCCTTCCTTATTTTAATTTTTCAAAATCAATAAATAAACAATCAATTAAACAATTAATAATTTTATTATACTCATGACTACTGATCAAAAATTAACATCAATCTCCTTATTCTATCTTTAATTCTGGTCTTCTGAGTAATTGTTCTAATCGTCTCCAACCTCCTCTTCTGAACTCTCTTCTACTGCAATTTCTGAATGTTGTCCTTCGATTTCTTTATTCATCGATTTCCATTCACCCTCCACTTTCTTCAGATGTAGTATGTTTCGTCTTAACTGTTGTCCAGTTTCATCATTCTGTACTTCCACGTCTCCACCGGTTTTAGATTTTACAGTATGTGTTGTTGTATCAAAATTTAGACTCAATTTATTAGATTTATTGGTATTCTTTACATACACTTTATCTCCTATCTGTATATCAACTTCACGTGCTCTTCGTCTTCTATCAGTATATTCTCTCCCTTTTTCTTTTTGTTCTTTGTCTTTATCCCTTACATCAAAATCCTCAAAATTGTGTTCCGCATAATCTATCATGGGGATCTTGTCCTTAAACTTCCTTTGAAAAAATAGCTCTGCCGGAGATTTTCCAGTCACACGATGTGGGGTGCTATTGTACAATCGGGGACATCCACGCCTTATCACCTTACCGTCGAGAAACAGTTTACGTCGCTTGCGCTCTTTCTAACGCTCTAGCGACGCGGTGACGCCTCCTTATTTCTGATTGTATTTTAATATAGAAATTGCCAGTGTCATTGCAAACGTTGAAAGTAGGATAAAATTGGGGTTTCCAGATCACATAAGATCTGAAAACCCCAATTTTCAATAAATGTGTATTCAAATATACGAAATCTTGTTTGTTGTATTAATGGCCTACTATTAGAATATACTGTTTATTGCATATTCAAATAGATTGTGATCTGCATTACATTTTAAACGGATAATGATCCAGGTAAAAGTCTTAGAGGTGTTGCAAGTCGTTTATTAAATAAAACTAAAAATTATGTTAATTTAACAATTCATTCATGTTCTGTAATTGTTTCAGACAGTTATTAATATAATTTATTCCTTTCACTGCGTTCAAATATAAACATCGAGGAAAATGTATAGCATGTTGCATCCAAGGATCGTCGTAAAACTCCCAATCTTCTATAACACCACCACATGAGAAACATGCTACTTTATCATTTACACCATTTCCACAATAAAAAAATCCAGCGTCGGCCATTTCCATCACCAACCTTCTACTTGAATTAGCCGTTGCCCAATAATGTCTAAACGAAATTTCACGCATTTTATATACATTATACATGTCATAACGAGGGTTATATGTATTCTGAGACATGTTCTGTTCACTCACTATACAGTTCTTGATACAGATAATTATAAAAGTGAAATGATATCGTACTGCTGTAGCCAGCAATTTATAATGATTAACATTTGATGGGATTGGTAGGGATAGAGGATTTGAAAATTAAACAAGAAAATGTTTATATTTAAAAAAGTTTATTATCTATACACCATTTATTTAAACATATTACATTTTTTAAAGCACATACAGAGTCATGATAAATACAGTTATATAAATCTTGAGAATATTTATATTGATCGTATAAACTTATCAAACTAGAACAACCTTTATCTTCTAAATTGAATATATTACAATTACTATTTTCTAAAATGTGCTTTAACCACAACACTTTTTCTGAACCTTTTACGTAGATATGTTTATCTCTTAAAATATCAATAGCCAAATTCCGATAATTAGAATAGGGTACAAATCCTTCACGCCAGTCGCCAGTGTATCTTTCTGTTACGTTCAATCCAACTAACTTGCTTTTTTTCTTGCTTCGTTAATTTTTCAAATGGAAATGGTGGCTTAATTAAAAACACTTGTAATGTTTTATTATACAACTAGCTGTACCCGCGACGATGTTCGCGTTCATATCAGTCATCTGTGCGAATAAATATAAATTAGACTGTGGTATAGAGGGTCACCATCACGAACTACCTAGACACCGGCTTCAGAATGTTCTTTTTATATATTTAAAAATTTACAAAACACATGTACACTTCAATATTATCTTGTTTCGCTAGATGAATGTTTCTAAGTAGTCTGCTATACGCAAAATGTATCAGATGTGGAACCTAGAGTTTTGTCACAAATATTGCTTGACACGTGCCAAAAAAAAACGATTTACCACTTTTTTTCTTTTGCAATAGTATTTCGTTGGTACAGCAGTCCCTAGTAAGACTACCGGGATCGGTTCGAAACCCCGAAATTCGAAATACTGAACTACGCAGTAAAATTGAAAGTAGATATCAATATTATTTACGCTCCGCTCTTCTCATCTCTGCTTTGGTGAAGTCCGGTTTTAAGACTAAGGTAGTGTTCTCATCTTAGTTAATAGCTACCAGATGTCAGTGCGGTGCCTAAGCCTAGAGTATATGTGGAAGTTAAGGAACTTAGCAGCTAGGAACTATGTGGTCTGGTAATGGTGGCTGCTAATGAAAGGCAAAAGAGTGTGCGAGTGTGTTGTTTTTAAAGGGATGAACGACTGAGATAAGCAGGCTCCATTTTAATAAGGTATTTACCTGAGACCCGTGAAACTGAAAGAAAACGTTGACAATAGAGAGAGGCGCAGGATCAGAACTACCAAAACTGTGGTTAAAATTATTTATGACTGGAAACTAAGTAATAGACCAAGGACAACCGCATTCTACCCTGATCAAAGCCTTGGACTGGGGCTGTATCCTTTACAATAAAGTCGCTTTATGCTGCCCAGACGAAATGACGGCAGGTGGACTAAGACGGTGACAGAATGGTGGCCAAGGCATGGCAAAAGAAGCGTCGGTCGTCCGGGAGCAAGATGGGTCGATGACATAGTTAAAGTCTCGGGTCGAGTCTGAATGAGGCTGGCACAGGACCGTAGAAAATGGCACGAAAAAGGGGAGAACTATGCCCAACAGTGGGAGGAAAAGTTCTGTGGATGATGATGATACTGCCCAGCATAAGGTGCTGAGCTCAAATGATGCAATATTAATTTTAAAATGTAGAGAATGCGATAGAAAGTTTATTTTATTTTAGTTTTTGGGCCAAACTTCCAGTAAATAGGTACACAAACTAAATGAAATTTGTAAACGAAAAAATAGAAGATTTATCTGGATCAACGCATTAAAAACCGTGTAGCAAGCTACCTTAAAATGAATATTAAAGAGTAAGTACTTACTAAAAAATTATATCATAAAAGATCATTGGGTTTTGAGTTAAAACAATAAAAATTTACAAATACAAAAAAAAACTTGTCCATGGAATTCTATAGATGACCAACAGAAAACATTACACATTACTTTGATGAAATAATTTAAAAAAGTTACTCCTGAATTGAAAAATAAGATTCCTCATAGATCATTTTATAGTTGTAATCTATGAGGAATCTTATTTTTCAATTCAGGAGTAAATGTCGGTGCCATAGATTTATATCTATGGTCAGGGCATTTACGCCAGACGTTCTTTACAGCATATGACATGCTTGATCTGCAATGAGCAACACACTTAAAATTTAAAATACAAACATAATAATTTTGAGCTTATGCATCGGTCTAGTAAAAAATGCACGACATAAAGTTGTTGCTCATTGCGAAAGAAACAACAAAATGATACAAAGATTTAAACTAATAAAAGTTAACCTAATAGAACACAAAAAGTGTTAGCTCGACTGAGACTTGAACTTGAGTAACAAAACATTCAAACGTATGTAACAAAAAGGACTCAAGAACAAAAATACAATCATTAACAACTGGATTTGAACCTGCAGCATGGACATCCATTTCCAATCCTACAACCACCAAGCTGTTTACTACGACAGCTAGTTTTCCAAAAAGTATACTTCAATCACAATGAAGAATGGTCGCTATGGCTACCGTAGCCTGCCATAGTTACCTCTTGTTTATATGTCAATAATGCCAATTTACGTGTGCAGATGAAAAAATGAATTTGGAAATTTAAAGCTCCACCCCGTATTACCTAGATATAGTAGCGTGTTTAAAAATAGCTAACAACCGTCTACGATTTACCAAAAACATTCTCTCAATTTTTTACTGCTATCAATTCAGTAGTTCATAATTGATACTGTAACATGAAATCTGACCCCCGGCAAAAGAATGTTGTAATTTACTGTTTTATTAGATGTATAGAAGAAAATGCGCAACTCCATCTATGAATTTTAAAAACAACTATTAACCTCTATTAACCTCGCCAACATGATCAAATTTAAATTATTTATATCCAAAAAGGGCTTACACATATAGTACTAATAAAATTATCTATACTCCGTTAGAGCATTTTCTTTGTACTAAAAGTTGTATTATATTATATTTTCATACCTTTTTACTATTTATTTACATTTTTCCGATGAATTTTCAGTACTGAATTGATGCCGACGCTTGACCAATAGATGGCGCTGTATGTCCGGAATAAATTTTATTTTTTTTGTAATAAAAACTATCCTATGTCCTTTCTCAAGTTCCAAACTATGTCTGTACCAAATTTCACACAAATCGGTTCAGTAGTTTAGGCGTGAAGCAAAGACAGACAGACAGACAGACAGAGTTACTTTCGCATTTATAATATTAGTTTGGATATAGTGATTTCTTTTATTATAAATTCATTTGTTTCTCTTTTAAAGCCTTGAATATCTACAATAGCGATCATGATAATCTGCGTACAATGTTGCTAAGAGGTTTGTATTCCACAAGTCGATCGTTTATAATCAAACAATATGCAGTCGTCTTATCTGGTATTGCTGTAGAACATTCAATTTCCAATCTCACATCCACTGGACCTGTTTTAAGCCTATCATTTTGTCTTGAGCAGTCTAAGATAAAGAGAGGGGCTTTTTCTTTAAACTCCTTTAGGTTAAGCAACGGGTCTACTGGACAGTTGTAATATGACTGACGAAATTTCACAAACATTTCGTATAATATACTGTATTTGTTCTCATAAAACTTTAAACCTAAAGGTTCATATGGATAATATTGTTAATTCAAAAAGAGCGTAACGTTTGTTACGTCACAATGATCGAATACTGAACTGTCTTTAGTTTTATTATTTATTCGATTAGTTTGTAAACAAAAAATGACATATCTGGGTTTTTCCAATTGTAAAGCAGTTTTAACTGACCAAGAATGCTTATATGGTTTTAGGTAGTAACGGATACTCATATAAATCCCAATTTCTAAACGCCATCTGAATAGGTTTATCTTTTTCTAAGTGTTTTAAAAGTGTCAGTCGTTCTCGGTCTGATACTTTTATTTGTGGCACCCTCCATTGAACTCTATGTATATCTATTTAAAAATGAGTGATATCATCAGTAAGGATAACGCTATTTAAGTTAGTGTTACATCTGTTCAAAATAAGTTCATGTTTGCAATTTATCACTATTTTATTGTAATCCTCTGCAAACCCTAAGACCTTATTTAATGGTATCACAGCACTAAAATGCCCATCACTTTGAAATCCCTCTAAACTCCATCCCCATAGGGCAGCAACTTTATTTTCTGCTTCATTCAAGGAGATGTATGATTTTATTGTTGACGTTATTCCAGAATTTTTTATGCGGTCTATTTCAATACCATTCATTTCGTATCTGATGTCTTGAAACAAAGACATAACATGGTTATTAGTGAACGTAACAGTTTTTTTGATTGGATTCCAATCTTTACCGAAGAGCTTCGCTTGTCCTTCGACATAGATTGAACTGGCTGATGGTAGCACGTATATGTCTTGCTGGTGGATGGGGATTCTGATTTCATCGTTTTCTCTGAAGCTGCTATTGTAGGGATTGTATGAATGAACTTCATAACTTTCGATCGAAGTGTCGAAGTGCGGTAATTCAGTAATCTGTAGTATATTCATACTTTAAACCCCAGGGCTTTTAGAAAATCTTTATTTACTTTAGTCAATTTCTTTACTTGTTTTTTACGTCTTTGCACCTTAGCAATTGCGGAAGAACTAAGACATTTTTCATTTGCTTGGATGTTTTTATAATATACTATCATTTTGTTTTTCTTAAATGGAGACGTAATTCAATATTATGTTTTTCTCCAAAGTTAATGCAGCGACCGAACTGATCAACAATCCTAACAGATATAGACGGGATTATATTCTTGTTAATTGGAAAGTAAATAACGCTTCGCGGTATTTCTATATAAGAATCACTTGGAGGAGTATCAGATACAAACTCATGAATAAAATGTGTTGGCAAACCGTTGCAGTATGAACCGTTTACAAGATCACATTAAATTCTGATTACATTTAGACTGTTGTTGTTGAATGTCACTTTTGGTCTTAAATCTAATACCGAAAAGTATAGCAAACCGCACTCGTATTGATCAGGTAAATACAGTGGTGGATGAAAGTAAGAAATCAATTCAGATGTATTTCCAGAGATGGTAACTGTTGTAGACATAATAATAATAATAATAATATTCCGGGACAACTCACACACGGTTATCTGATCCCAAGCTAAGCAGAGCTTGTGTTATGGTAACCAGACAACTGATAAACATACTTATATATTTCTAAATACATACATATTATAGATAAATTACACCCAGACAACCAGAACAAATGATCGTGCTCATCACACAAACATTTGTCCTGGGTGGGAATCGAACCCACGACCTCCGGTATAGCAGTCAGGGTCACTAACCACTAGACCAACAGGCCTGTCATACCAGACATACTTGCATACTGAACACATTTTGAAGATCCTCTTTATTTTATTCCTTGATTACACCAGAATTTTCGTAAAAAAATTAAGCAGAGATGTCCACAATTGAAAGGGTGATCACGCTGTATATTATCATAATTATATTGGACTTTGGAACCTACATATTTTATGAATTCTTTTGGGAGGCTTAAGATTTCCGTAACTGTCGAAATACTCAATGTAATCATAACATTTTGCATAGGCTACCCAATGAGAACCAGGATTTTTAGAACTATCTAAATTAATAACTCCACATTCTTTTTTAAAAGGATATTGAGGGAGCTCATCTCTCATAAATACACCTCTAAAATAAGGAATACTGTCAGCATACTTTAAAATATCAAAGTTAGTTAAGGCTCGTTTGGGTAGCCGATATCTTAGTTTTTTTGTTTCGATACAAAAATTCCAAGCCCATCTTTATGCGGTTTAAGATGTAATCCTTTCCCAATACATAGAGCTTCCATTTTCTCATTATGTCTCTTCGATTCAATCAACATCTTTTTAGCCATCTTGAATTCATTAATGGTTTTAGCAATACCAGCTGCACCGCCTGCTAAAGCTCCCGCCGCTGATAGTCCCGCAAAAATAGGAATCAAAGGTAATACACCACCAGTTTTTGGAATAGGAATTACGCGAGGAAGTTTAAGGGATGAATTATCAGCTAATTCTCTGGCAGCAGCAATTGCTAATTCTATAGCAATTTTCTTGGTCTTTGGTTTTAATTTTTTCATGTGTTTTTTAGTTTTAGTTATAAAATTTTTCAGTTTACTTTTTAACCCTTTTCCAGATGTAGCTTTTAGAGAAGACTTTTTGCTACTTGTTTTTAGGCCAGAACCAGTTTTAATTTTGGTGGACATAGCCTTGCTTACTAAGCGTGCCGCAATTTTTTCGCCTGCACTCGCATCTGAAGCAACTACTCGCTCTTTTGCCATTTTTAGTAGAATTAAATCAGCTTTGTGTCGATCCTTTAAATTTGATGATTTGTGATAAGCAATGTCGTGATTTTTGCAATATTCGTCTAATTTGTTAATACCGCTATCTCCGCGTGTAAGTCTTTTAATTAATTTCGTACCTGGTCCACAATAATTGTATCCAGGTAAATGTAATTCAAATGGTAACTTATTTATAAGCCAATTGAGAAGACTACTCTCCCCAAAACACATTACAAGACTGACGAATTCAGATTGAGCATATTAATAAATACTTGAATTATTCATCCATGATTTTGTTATTAGGTTAATGCTATAGTAATAGATTCGATTTATGAATCCAACTATTTTCAGTTGAAGATAAACCTAATCATTTTACTAAAACTCTGTTACCTTTTCTTCTGAGAACTTTCTCAACTAGATATACATTAGGATGTTTTGTTTTTTGAAGTTCTTGTGTATAAAATGCACCTAAAATAGGCTGACCTCTGATAGTATCTTCAATTAAGTAAGTTATTGGAGTTGTTTTTTGTATTTTACGAATTTTAAATATTTCTGTTGACCAGTTGGGAGTATAACCTTTTTCAAATGTTCCTTTGTATTTACTGATACGCACATAATCACCTACTTTGTACTTGCTTTTTAAATTATATTTTTTTAGCAACTTTAAATACCTTTCTAATATCATTTTTTTATTATTATTGTCCACATTAGCAGGGATTTCATTAATAGTGCGATGGTGAGTGTGATTATATTTGTAAATAACATCATTTAGGGTATTATTTATCCAATTGTAATTGCCTTTTAAACTAAATTCCTTATAAACTTTAGATTTCAATGTCCTGATAAATCGTTCAACTATTGAAGCCTTTTTTGTTGAAAAGGTTGAATAATGATTAATATTATATGATTTCATAAACTTCTGAAAATTGTTATTATAAAATTCTGCTCCATTATCCGTTTGCAGATTTTTAGGAACACGCCCTTCATCCAACAAAATTTTGAAAGAGTTACACACATCTTCTTTGGTTTTACTTCTCATAGGAAAGGCCCAAGCATATTTTGAAAATGTATCAATAACGGCAAGAATATATCTGTAATTTTTATTGTCCTTTGAAATTGATTGCATATCAATTAAGTCTGCTTGCCACAAGTCATCTATATCTTTCATGATAACATGTCTTCGTGGATAGTTCACCCTTGTTATAGAAACAATTTTCATTTTACAAAAACGTGCGGTTAGATCAATATACAGGGAGCGATTTAAGGAAATAGGTATTTTAACTGCAGCGTCGCAATTTGTTCTTGCGAATATATTATTTATTAGGCAAAATATTCACTTGTACACGAAGAATAGTGATGTCCATACCATTAATACGCGTAATAGACATAAGTTATGTTCGGCATCACATCGGCTACACAGGGTGCACAACTCATTTGTGGGACTTGGTATTCGTATGTATAATAAACTGCCTCTCAGTTTGCTCGAGTTGCCCTACAACTCATTTAAATCGAAAATTAAAATTAAACTCTGTGAAAAGGCCTATTATAATATTAACGATTATTTAAATGATAAATATAGTTGGTCGCCGTGAACAGATAGAAACACGACGGTTCTGTGTGGAATGATGTCTTATTGTACTACCGTATTTATTTAAATTTATAGGCATACACTCTGTATGTAACAATGTGTTACCTATTTTGTTTTGTTTTTAATACAATTATACGTATGTATAATGACATATATGTATATATAGATATATACTTATTTCTTTTTTAATTCTGTACATTGTTTTGAATGTATAATTGTATTGATTATGAAATTTAATAATGTACCAATTATAATGCCTCTTTGTTAAGGGACTGTGCAATGAACCAGTGTTTAGGGTTTCTTTTTTGTTTTATTATCCATTTAATTATTATTATTATCATTTTTATTAAGTCGGCAGCAGTTTCGTCATGCTCCCTTAGTTGTCACTGCCTGTGGTGGCGTCGGGGGTCGGGTCACCTCTTTCCCTCTAATATGGCGAGGGGGGTGATGGCTGATCCTTGCGTCATACTCGTGAACGGGTGCCGCTTGTGGTGACTGGTCGTTCTGCTGACCATGGTTTCACTAGAAAATACTTTTAATTCTGTTCATAACCCTCTAAAACTCTTGTTCATCTGGCACGGTCTCTAATTATTTTTTGTAATTATAAAGACAGCGTGCTGTTGTGGAGTTTGTTGCGCCGTTTCTTCTCCACAGCCAGAGCACTTAGGAAGCGGTGAAGGGTGGGCGAATTGGGATCGGTTCATTTCTGGCGGAGGCGCGTCGCGTGTTGTCGGTTGTGTGGCGCCGGGGCGGGCGGATGCGTGGTGGGGCATTTGACCTTTCTCACTGAATTGACGATGCGTTTATGCGTCAGGTGTGAGGGGTTGGGTGTCTCATTGCGTGTTTGTCTGTTCTGGCGCTGCGCGGCCGGTGATGCGCGGTGCATCTTCCGCCGGAAATGAACCGATCCTTAGGGTGCTGTCGTTTTTGTATTTTTTTGTGTTGACGTTGATAAGCGCTACTTTGTAGCCTAAGTCAAATAAAGAATTTTGAATTTTGAATTTTGAATTTTGAATTTCTTGCATTTTTATGAATTTCGTTTACCACGTCAGCTTTGCTCATGTTCACAATTCAGTATACTTGTCTTGAACTCAGCTATTGTACTGAATAAAAAGCATGTTATTATGACTATTTATTATTTAATTATATCAGCTTCTTTTAATTCTTCGATTATTGATAAAATTTCATTATCATGGTTTGTATTACCAGCATCTCGGGAAGCAATTAATAGTTTCAATCTATCAACCAGTTCGTTAGGATCGTCCCAATATACCAAGTCAGTGTTATTTTTGTATTTCTTTAGCGTTGGTAAGCTTCCTCCAAAAGTGATAATATTATTGTTTAACGATTCAGAAAACAATGGTCTAATTATTTCACGATATTTTATTCCTTTATCGCCTCTAATTTGTCCATTAGGATTGAAATCTCTCTTATGTGCATTTGTATAATGCAACATATCTTTATAGACAAGTTTATCTTTGCTCGATATTAGTTTCAAATCAGGTTTTCTTCGAAGTAAAAGTTCTTTTAAACCAGGGGTTAAATTATAGCTTTTTTCACCAATTTTAATTAAAATGACATTATCATCGTTCACACTATCTATTTTGGAAAATGAAACTATTGAATTACCCATTAGTAATTTTTTGTTTGCCCTCCTTATTCCAAATGGTATATTTACCCCATCATAAATATCATGGATATCACCGCCCTCTAATGATATTTCTAAATCTTCCCGTAATTCTGTCTGGGGAGACTTTTTAACGAACTGCACAGAATTCAGTTCTGGATCGCAGCATTCTTCAAACTTTGTAGATGAGCTAGTATAAATGTCATCCCATTCCATATCTTCAAAATTAGAGTGTGTTTTTTCTAAACTTTGTATTTTTTCTTTTGTTTTATTCGAATCAACTAGGGTTTTAAGGGGATCTGTGACTGGTTTTAACATTTTTTCAAGTGACAAGTTCATTGAGTGTTCCTGGTTTTTCATTTGTTTTATTTTATTCTTTATGGAGTCTACAGACTTCATTAATTCTATTTTAATATTCTTTTCCATGTTGTATTGTTACAAGTGTACTCAGCCAAAGAAGATATAATACTAAATCAGATTTATACGTTATTGATTTATATAGGTACACATTTTTAGATCAAAATTTAAAAAAACTATCTAAATTCTGCCTGTACCTTTCATTGTCTTTTCAAGAGTCTTTGCAAATACTAACAAAGTTATATGGCTCTCTCCAAGCTTTATTACAAAGGTTCTTGAATTGATTCCAGGACATATCAGAACTAACATGCTCTTCATAAATATGTTTCAAGTTTACATCGTCTTGTTTAAATATTATAAGAAAGTTAGCATTATCGCGCAGCAGCTGTTTCGGAATTTTAGAGTATGTTTGGCATAAATAAAAGCAATCGATTTGTTTATGTCTACCCATAGAAAAGTAATTACGAATGTTTATTTGATTTTCACATGCAACATCATCGAAAATAAATACAGAATTGGGTAGTGCTTCATCCGGGGCTATGACTTCTTTATTATCATTAAATTCATGAAACTTAACCTGATGCACTCTCTTTATAACTTCTTGTAAGAACCTGTATTTTGGTTGAAAGTTAGTTTTCGAGTAAAGATAAAGATTTTGAAATTTAAGACCATTTTCATGCAATAATAAACTAAGAACTACGTTTGTTTTTCCACAATTCGATGGACCACATATAATACAACGAATCGTATTTGGTAACAGAACGCTATGCCTAATGTGGTTATCGGAGTCACCAAGATTTATATGATTAACATTAAGTGATGTGTGTTGTTTGATCAACTTCATCTTGACTATTAATTCAATTTTACCCATACATAGATATATAAAGCCTAAATATAATAAAAACAAATGATTGAGATAATATAAAGTTGTCTTTTCAAATGTAAAGCGAACGTAGGTAGGTAATATTCAGAATACCTACATAGTGCATCCATTTTATGTTTAAACCTGCTGTAAATAAATAAATAAGTTAGTTAGGTATTCATATTCGAGATTAGTGATGTTATAGATTAATAAAATGAAGGTCATAGCAAAAATAAAAATCATACATCAGTTATAAATGTTTTATTCAGATATTATTACATATTTAAATACGAAAATCAACACTACCACTCACTAAATTAAACATGTATATGCGATACGAATTATAAACAAACATTATAATAATATGATAATTTATTCACATAAACAGATTTGTATTTAATTTTATTTTATAATTTAGTTCTTAGAATAAAGTTTCACAATGACCCCAAGGTAAAGTTTCAATAAAGTTCGTTTGTATTTGTCTCTTATCATCATTTCTATTTAAAACTACTTTATGAATTTCTTGCGAGTACAGTACATGCTTAAGTGATTTAATTACATTCATTTTACATTTAAAATTGGCATTATTTGTTAAAGCTTTACTGTAGTGAGATAATTTCAATCGATTAGTAACAGCTTTAGATATACCTTTTGCTTTTGCGATGCGAGTTTTTGAACTGATTATGCAATATAGTTTAGCTCTCAGTCCTACAAATTCACTTATGATGTCACCCCCAAGTTCATCTTTAAACACTCCTGGAATTTTAGTATTTACTCTTGGCATGCTGTAACAATTATCAGTCTGGAAATTACTTGTATCAAAATTTGCGATATCATTTTTTATGTCTTCATAAACATCTCCTGTATTAATAAAATAAAGAAGGCTATCTGTGTCTGTATAACACAGTCTTGCGCGAGTATTATATTTATTTTTAATAAAGTTATAGTGAAATTTATACAAATGTTCCTTTGCTAATTCTAGAACTGTAAACCCAATGTAGATAGGGCGATCTAAAATATTTTTTTCAGGAGTTAATTGAATAGCAACAAAACTTTCAGAAAAGATAGCAATACTTTTCAGATTTGGTTTTGCAATTAATTTTTCAGCACCGTGGTGCTTGTTAGTTTTATTATTGTAATCATCCCACATGGTAACTAATTTGACGTTAACCTGTTTGCGTCTATTTTCAATAGTTTTTCCAAATATAGCATTATTAAGGAGTTTGAAAAAGTCTTTCTCAAATACGTTTGTTGAAGCTTGACGCAAAGTAGTATTCAAGTCAATATATTTTTGTAAATAATTTTCTTGTCTAAATGTTAAAATACGGTGAATTTTTTTCAAAATTAGTCCATTTAATAAACATGCCTTTAAATGAATGTAATGTATGACATAGTTGAATTTGTCGTATAAATTAGCAATTAATTTAGGTGTTTTGCCCCCAGGAGGTGTGAACCTCTCGGGCGCAAAAGGTAAATCACCATGAGTATTATGTAAACTCTCGGGATATAGTAAATCAACTTCAAAAATTAATCCATATTCAGAATCATCTGGTATTGATAACACATTTACTGTTTTAATCTCATCGATGGTCAAAAAACGGAAATCTGAAATAGGCATTTTCTTTGTCATTGCGTAACCATATAAATTGTTACAGTCAAGATAAATCAAATAAGTTGATTTTTGAGAAGCATCATAATTTGGTAAATATTTATTATTCGCTTGAGCATGGCGAAGAGAACATTGTGCCAAGCCTCCACGTATTCCCTTTTCCAAAAATTCATACATTTCTAAACTATGAATTAACTCTAATTTAACGCCTGTGTACAGAAGCATAGCATCCCAGCTTAAACTAGGTGCAGTAATGTAATACGCTGGATCAAGTTGATAATGATCCAGACAAGTCTGTCTAAATTTTTCGAATATGTCAGCAAGAAGTAATACGTCGGTCTTTAAATATAAATCTGTATATTCTCCAAGTGTTTTTTAATATTAAATGACTGCCAAATAGATTGAGCGTGTACGTATTCAGCATCGCTAATATGCTGACAATTCAAACTGTTATAGAAACAAACTTTCGATGGAAGTTGAGTCTCGTAATATTTTGAGTATGCGTCCATATAATCATAGGGATAAATTCCTTTTTGTCGTAACAACTTTAACTGATTATTACTAATAGCTGGAAATTCTTTTAATAAATTAACAAAGTCAGGTTCATTCAAGTTATTTACTAATGTGCTTAAACTTGAATGAAGAAATTGATAAGAATCTATGAACTTAACTTGAATAGGCTTTGATTTTAATGTATTCTTAGTATAAAGTACTTTTGTGAATGACATAATATATACCTTTCTTTGTTTTTTGGTATAATTTTAAAAGCACCTTCATACTTCGATAGTTCTTTTATAAATAGATGAGAATCATAGCCAGATAGGTTATGAAAAATAACAGGCACAAATGGACAAACTCTTAACATTAAATTACAATGAGAATGTGCTGCGCCTCGGTATTGTGATGTAATGTGATCATGATCCATTACTTTATCGTCAAAGAGCAAATAATTACAGATATGACATGTAGTGGCATTTTTGTAATCGTTTTCTTGGTCCTTAGTTAAAGGCGCCATAGGTATTTTATTTAATAAGATACTGTGAATGTACTCCAAATCTCTTGTTAAATATTTTATAAATACTTCTACACAATCAGCTCCTCTATAAGTAACATACTTATTCAGGTCTGTATTGTGTGAACAACAAATATAGTAACCAAAACATGAAGGTTCGATTACATTTATGTTGCAGTTCAGTAAAAGACTTTCAAAATCGGCGTATATAACGAAATTAATCTTTTGTTTTCTTTCGAAGTTCTTAAATTGAAGAATACTATTTTTTTCAGGTAAAACAGTCAAAACCTTAGGACATTTATTATGGTCATTATATTTCGTTTCACTCGTGAAAACTTGTAAGCATGTCTCACATAGGAACATTTTACCTTTATGTTTACTTATCTGACGTTTGATTAATCTCAATAGATTTTTTATTAAGCAATAATGCCCGTTACCTTTCTGTTCAAAGTACAATAAATTGACGTGCTGATTTTTTCTTAAACTTGTGACATATAAAGGTCCAGTGACCATATTTTTGTTATCTAATCCATATATATTAATACTTATGTGGGGATTTAAATTTTCAAATATTTTAACATCTTTGTATGTATGATAGGGGAAATGATAGCCCATCTATATTTAAAACTTTTGAAAAATGCGGATATGAACTTGTTCTGCAAACATTCATTTGGCAGGGATATAATGCTGCGACAATACTCCACAAAAAGCAGTTGTTATCGCTGTTTTTAATATTTAAACAACTTCTAGTTTTTTTTATTACTTGTGGCAAATCTATATAGGTGCCGCCTTTCAAAGGAGAGTATTTGTTAATGTTAATTTCTAGATGACTTATAAAGAAACAAGTCCAACCAGATCCACAATGTTGGAACTCTGAGAGCTTTCTGTCAAATGTATTTATTGTTTTCAAATATAATTCATTTATATCTGTATTATTATTATATACGATTTCATATTTTGTGTTAAATGATTTAAGCTGTTGCTCATCAGATGTTGGGAGAATGAAATAAGCAAAAAGTTCAAAGTTTAATTTAACACAATTATGTTTTATCAAACAATCATTAATTATAGCCGATTATCCATTAGGAATTCCTCAGGTGTTAGGTATTCCATTGATGGATTCAGGCTGAAACTTATTATTCTCTTTTTAAAAGCCGTGGCTATTATATCGATATTTTCTATTTCAGTTTTTAGTATGCAATTAGATTTATGCAAATTCGTTCTTAAATGATACTGATATTCAATTTTAGGTACTTCAATCTGACATTTTTGACATATTATTATATCGTTGTTATATTTTGTTGTAATTCCGGATCTAGTTGAAACTGTAATGAAGAAAGGAAAAAAGAAACAATGAGCATTAAATCAAATGTAATATGATAAATGATTATACAACTTAATATATATAACTGATTACATGATTTATTTATATGCCTATGTAATAACTAGGTACCGCCTAAGGTATATAGCATAATAGTAGATTTACATCTACAATCTACATAATAATATTTATTCATATGTAGATTACAAAAATAAAAAGGATTTAAAAACTAAGCTAGTAGGTATAGCAATAGTATAAACTTGAAATATAAAGATAATAATACCTAATATTTGAATAAATGAATACAGGATATCTAATAGTTAGGATTACAGAAACACGAAAAAAAAAAGGGTAATATTTTGGGGGACAAGTAGCTTAATAATAGTAAAGTAAGTAATATAGTAGGTACTACTGAATAATAGTACTTGTTTAATACAGTACCTACTATTTTAATAGTAGTTACTAACAAATGTTGGTGGGCACTTAACGTACTCTTTTCGTGTAGCTATAATAAAATTAGACAAATATCGCCAAGCATCTGTATTGTCAAAAGTTTGATTTTTAAGCGTGACAATTGCTTGGCGCCATCTATTTATTGGCTGAACTTTTTCTATTTCATCGCACCGGTATATTTTCAAATCAATATAGTGCGTTCCCGGCTTTTTTTCAAATGTTTGGCGCGAATGACCATTTGCAAGCCGTCGTGTTATATATGAAGCTAATGGTGTTTTACCAGTAACTGCAGGGGGCTCTTTCTCGTCGTTCTCGCTATCGGTTCCAAACAGATCGTATGCCGTGCACTTCCTCAGAGGAATGGGTTTGATATACGACTTCTTTGAAGCTGATGGACGGGACGGCGCAGACGGTTTCGCCGACGACGGGGCGGCAGACATCGCAGAAGTAGACGGTCCAGGCATCGGACTTGCTCTCGATGGTGAAGACGTACGTGATGATGCGTGCTTCCTTTTTCGCCCGTCGTGCTTCTTTTTTTGAACCTGAGGTTCCTCGTCGACGTCAGAGGGAAAAAGGATCTCGGCGTTTTCGTGCGACCTGAAATAGAGTATACAATACAATAGAATATACAATCAAATCATTATTCAAGCGTACATCCCACATTGAAATGTCACAGTTAGGTACACTACTCTAATTAATTATTTTATTATTGTCTGTCTATCTATCTATCTATGTTCATCTAATATTGAAATAAGTACATCTTTTTAGAATACTGAAACATAACCATCACATAAATATTACTCTATTAAACCACAATACTATAACACGCTAGATAAAACTATAATTTATAAATACAGAGCAGGTCTAATAATTTATGTTTTATTAAAGAACTTAGAATACTTACATTTTTCGTAGAGTAGGTTGATTCTTGGTAAGTAGGTAGGTACTTGATGTTTATCTGGAGCTTCTGGTAGCTGAAGTGATGCCTCCTAATTCACCGTCCACTATTTAAATAGCCAGGGATCCACGTGAGCTTTTTCCATATATGTAATGCACGCGTTAACCTAAAATCCTGAGTCAGGACTTCTTCACGGGCAAATGCTTTGCAATCATAACCAAATGTACAAATCTCAACCTTAAATTATGATACCTAAAGTGTACACTAATATTTGACTAGGTATATTAGCCACAGTCGATGTCTTACATACTAGTTAAATACCGCGACTTCGTTTATGTAATATTTATTTTATTAAAACATTACCATATTAATTAATATTAGCTCCCCGCTAGCGGTTTCACCCGCTTCCAAGGGAACTATTTCCCGCACCCGGATAAAAACTAGCCTATGTGTTAATCCAGGGTATAACCTATCTACAAAATTTCAACCAAATCGGTCCAGTCGTTTTTGCGTGAAAGAGTAACAAACATCCATATATCCATTCTCACAAACTTTCACATTTATAATAGGATTAGTACCTATACTAACGCCAATCTGGAAAGAGAATTAAACGTTATTACTAATTACGCAATTATCAACTTTGACAACATGTGTTTAAGTTCATTTTGGAATGACAAATATTACCGAAAAAGGCCTAAAAGTAATTTGAATGTGATGGAAACTGAACTGTTAGTCATTGAATAAAGGTTCATAATCCCAAAGCACGTTCATTATTTAATTTTCTTTAAAGTGGCTGATGTATAGGATACACTGTAAGAGAAGTGTCCGGCTGTGTCAAGCCAAAGACGGTCTTGTTATCGGTTTTTATTACCTTTCTTTTGCTGATTTAAAAATTCCAAGTTTGAAGAAAAAGACAATAATAGCAGGCAGAACCAGGAGTACCTAATAATAGTATGTCGATATTGCAATACAATATTATTGTTTTGATCCATCTCCTTAAATAGAATTAGAACTTACGTTGCAAATTAGACGTACTACTTACATGCGATGGTTTCGCATGCAGAATCTTCTCAATAAAAATGTATGAAAAAAATACAGTGAACAAACGTACAGTAAGTGTTTGTTTTATCATATAGATTTATAGTAAACAATAAAATGTTTGGCGCCGTGATGTCTTGAGGTTTCAATTTCACCATGCCATTTTTGTCCAGAGTACCTACTTATCGACATAATCTAACAAAATTGTACGATTTTGAACTCTATAGATTAAAAATCGATTATTATATAAATTGAAAAAAATATATTAAATCAATCATTTCAATTTGTGCTCTTGCTGAGTCCTGACTGGCTAAAAAACGAGGATCATTGCGTAATGTCGGTAAGTGTTAATAATTATTTTCTTTAACTATATTTTATCTATCAATTAAAATATAACATAATTATCTATAAGCCCTTGACATTAGAGTTTTCGAATATAAACGTATGTAAGTATACACTTAGTTCAGCATGAGTAATTGTATTCTGTTTGTTTTTATTTTTTTCAGGACTCTGAAAACGACTTCTTTAACTTCATGCCTATGGATACTGTAGTAGGACAGAAAAATGAAAAACAACTGAATCTGGAGGGTCCCAGCAGCAAACAGCTCAAGAGAAGTTCAACAGCTGCATTCACCTGTGTAAAAAAACTAACGCGTGGTGCTAAAGTGATCAGGATCGAAGTTTATGATGTGGAAAGTTACCCTGATATCTTAAGTTCGCTATGTAATTGTGTACGCTATTCAGGCGCGGGGGTTTGTTGAATCAGGGAATTATACACGAAAACACAAACACAGTTGAGGTTACTTGAAGGCACTTTTATTCACAAGAGAAATCACAGGAGTTTATAATCACGGCGGGTAATAACAATTACGAAGTACACAATGGGCGTTACGACCGACAAAGATGAACTACGAAACTGAACTACAACTAATATTTACAATTAACCTATATATGTACGTGCGGTCGCAGGCGGAGTATGCGGGTGGGTTACCCCGCTACTCTCACTTCCTACCTGCGGCCAAACACGTTCGCAGGCGGAGTATGCGGGTGGGTTACCCCGCTACTCGCTTGCCACCTGCGGCCAAAACACGGTTGCGGGCGGAGTACGCGGGTGAGCTACCCCGCTACTCTCTTGCCACCGTTTACAATATTATCAACAATTTCCTTAAAACTATACCTATATCTATTACAAATTGAGCCTTATGCACTATATGTGCTCATCCTATATATGGTACATTGGTGGCAGGTCGATACGCCTTGCATTTGTGCTCCTCAACATTTCCACCCCCCGTATGAGGGTTCAACCGACTATACTACCATCGGTTGGGAGCACAACAATCTTTACAACGGGTCTGCGCAGGACGCCGTGGTTAGTTTTTATATCCACTACCCTTATAATACCGTCCGCACCAGGGAAAACACTTTGGATGACGCCTTTTGTCCATTGATTTCGTGGACTGTTCTCGTCCACAATCAGCACTACGTCATTCACTTTAACGTTCGGCGCGTTCGCCGACCACTTATTGCGGCGCTGCAGCGTCGGCAGGTACTCGCGCAGCCACCGCCTCCAGAAGGCGTCGGCCAGCGCGTTCACCCGGCGCCACATGCGACGCGAGTCCTCGTCGCGCGCGTCGCTTCTCGTGTACGGTGCATCTCCCGCGGCTGTGCCCAGCAGGAGATGGTTGGGCGTTAAAACCACCGGCTGGTCGACGTCGCTGCTCACGTAAGCGAGAGGCCGGCTGTTAATCACCAGCTCGGCTTCTAAGAGCAGGGTGTAGAGCACCTCCTCGCGGGGAGCGCGCTCCCGCAGAGTCGCCTTAAGCGCGTTCTTGACTGATCGCACCAGTCTTTCCCAGCATCCGCCCATGTGTGGGGACGCCGGGGGATTGAAGTGCCACATGATGCCGCGGCTAGTCGCCTCGCTTCTCACCCGCGTATGGTCTAGTTCACGGAGGGCGGCACGGAGCTCGGTGTGAGCCCCGACGAAGTTTGTACCTCTGTCGGAGTACAGGTCCGATGGTCGCCCGCGGCGCGCAATGAGGCGCCGCAGGGCTAAGATCGCCGAGTCAGCGCTCAGTGATGACGCCAGCTCCAAATGCACGGCGCGTGTGGCGAGGCATGTAAACAACACGCCCCACCGCTTCTCTCGCCGTCGTCCAATGGCCACCTCCATGGGCCCGAAATAGTCGACCCCACAGTGCACGAACGCTCTGCGGGTCGTCTCCAGCCTGGAAGTGGGCAGGTCGCCCATCTTAGGCGTGCTGGGTTTCGCCTTCTCCGTCTTGCAGCGCTGACATGATGCGGCGACAGCCTTGACGGAGGACCGCAGGTTCGTCACCCAGTACGACTCACGGATGCGATTTACGACGGCCTCCTGGTTCGCGTGCATGGCCGCCTCGTGGTGATGTAGAATGAGGCGGCGGGTGAGCTCGTGCTTGCCGTCCAGGATGACGGGATGCCTCTCGCCGAAGCTCAGCTCGCTGCAAGCCCTCAGCCGGCCGCGCACCCGCAGCAGTCCGTCTTCGTACAGCATTGGGTCTAGCGCGCGCAGCCTGCTGCTGGCCGGCAGTGGGCGGGCGCCCCGCAATGCTGCGATGTCCGTCGCGTAACTCTCTGCTTGCGCCAGGCGCAGCAGACGAAGTCTCGCCTCGTTGAGGTCGTCGGCGGTCACATCAGGGGACCGTCGACGCTTGCGGCAGCGCTCTGTGAAGATCTTAACTCTTGCCATTACGTACAGGGCTCTTGTCCACGTCGGCAACCGGGCGTACGTCAACACCGGCTCTGATGGAGTGCTTGTCGCGTGCACCTGTTGTACTCGCTCCAGTTCTGCTTCCGCCACTCCGCCAGAGTCGTCACACACCGGCCACTGCTCCTGTGGACAACGAAGAAACGAAGGGCCCTCCAGCCATTCGCTACAGTTACCAGGCCAGTCCGATCTGGTAGCCTTGTCGGCTGGGTTCATCGCCGAAGGAACCCAGCGCCAGTGCGACCTCTTTGACCTGCTATCTATCTCGGCTAACCTATGCGAAACAAATCGTTGGAACTCAGTCGCCTCTGAGTTTATCCACTTAAGCACGGTTTTGCTATCAGTCCATAAAAACTTTTCCCGTATGGCAGTGCCTAGCTCCTTCTCTACTGTGTCGGCTAACCTACAAGCTAACACGGCTGCCTGCAGCTCTAACCGTGGGATGGATACCACTTTTTGTGGTGCCACCCTAGCCTTCCCTAAAACCATCGCGACGTCTCTGCTTCCGGAGACGTTTGTACCCACAATGTATGCTACCGCGGCGTACGCGGACTCGCTCGCATCCCCAAAAACGTGCATCTCCAGGTGGCCTGTGTTCAACCCGTACCACCTGGGAACGGAGACATCAGCGAAGCACTGCAGGTTATCTAACCATTGGAACCAACAGCGTGCTTCTGACTCTTTTAGAGGCTCGTCCCATCCTATGTTAGTCTGCCATATTTTCCTCATTAGCACTCGAGACTGGATCACACAAGGATATATGAAGCCTAACGGATCGAAAATGGACATAATATACCTTAGGAACTCGCGTTTCGTGGGTACCACCCGCCCCTCGGTTATCTCTTTCGGCAAGCGTTTGAAAGAGAGGTCGAAGGCTAATATATCCGCTGCGGGCGACCACGTCAGACCAAGCGTCCGCTCTACGCTGTCCTCTCCTTTGTCTAACGACACCTTGTCTGGAATCTCAGCGCACAGTCTGTCGCGCAGCTCCTGAGAGTTCGTGACCCACCCCCGTATGACGAATCCGCCCTCGGCGTGGATATGGGTCACATCCTCGATCAGCTGACCGGCCTGTGCGACTGACCATGTGCTGTCCAGATAGTCATCCATGTAATGATTATTGTGTATCGCCGCGACTGCACTTGGGTGCGTGTCTATGTACTTGTCAGCGTTCTTATTAAGTACATAGATCGCTGAGGTCGGTGATGACACCGCTCCGAAAATCATCGAGTTCATTCTATATGTACTCGGCTGCCCGTCACCCTTCGGTGCCCATAGAAATAACTGCGCGCCGCGGTCCTGCTCTCGAATTTTAACCCGCAGGAACATGTCGGCTATATCTGCCGTGAAGGCGACGGGGCCTAACCTAAACTTAAGTAATACCCCTAGCAGCGGGTTCAAAAGGTCAGGTCCTGTGAGGAGTTGGTCATTTAACGACGCTCCGTTATATTTAGCGGCGGCGTCAAAGACCAAACGTAATTTACCGGGCTTGTTGGGGTTAGTGACCCCGAAATGGGGCAAGTACCACACTGGTTCGGTGTCTACACCTCCCTCTACTCTACTCGCGTACCCTTCTGTGATTAGCCTATCTATTTGAGCTTCGTACGCCTCCGCGTAGGCCCTATCTTTCCTAAAGCGGCGCATTATGCCTGCCAATCGATGGCGTGCGCTGTCAAAATTGTCTGGCAACTGAGGGTTGTCTTTCTTCTGAACATTACAGCACAATTCACTGAAACACTAGTGGGACTAGCTAAACCTAGGGGCCCGTGCACAACCCAGCCTAACGAGGTCAAAGAGGCTACTGGCTTACCTGATTTCCCTCGGCGGGTCTCCCTGCCGATCAGCAGCTCCCAGTTGTCCTGGCCCAGCAGCAAAAACGGCTTAGCTCCCTCCATTGCCTCGCAGCCCAAGTCGCGGAGGTGGTTGTGCTCCGACAGGACGGCGGCGGGCACTGACTGAGAGGGCAGGTCCATGTTCACCAACGTACGACACTTGATATTGTATAGATGTCCGTTGGGACCGCGCACTCCTACACATAGCACTCGCGACTCACTGTCCGTTATTTCCTGTCCTCGCGCACTCCGTATGGTTATAGGCACTCGCTTGCCTTTCGCGTTCCCGGCCAGAGAGCTGTCAATAAGAGATACAGTGGCGCCGTCGTCTAGCAGCGCGTAGCAGGGCTGCTCTCTTCCATCGACGACTACGTGTACCGGGAGTATCTTGAGTAGCGCCTTCCCATTGTAGTCACACACGTTAGTGACGCTCTCTGGCTTCCGCTCTCGGTGCAGTAGCGCGTGGTGTGCGTAGTCGCATGTGGGGCACTTCTTACGGCGGCAGGCCCTCCTTGAGTGCCTCGCACTCAGACAGTTAAAACACAGTCGTTTCTCTTTCACGACTTTCCACCTATCGTCCACTTGTAAGGCGTCGAACTTCTTACAGTCCTCGATCGCGTGCTTCTCTTGGCACATGATGCACTGCTCCTCAGCGGGTTGAGTCCGGGTGCTGTTGTCTGCACTCGCGTGAACATGCAGGCGCTGAACATTCTTAGGTGTCTTCGCCGGCGGCACGCTGACCCGAGGTCGGCTTGTCAATGCCGCTGGCTGACTCATGTCCATTTGAATGTAGAACGAAGAGGCGCGCGCTAGATGGCTGAGAAACTCCGACAACATCTCTAAGCTCGGCGACACTCTCATATCCAGACCTTGACTGGTTGCCATCCCCATGGCGAAGTCTCCGTATTGAGCGCGCTGCACAGGTGTGAGCTTGTTTAACAGTTCGCACACTAACTGCGGATTGTTCAAATAACCGTTGGCCCGCACACTCCTCAGTAGCGAGACACAATTCCTTACGGTCGTGGAGAACTTTCTCAACTCGCGGCCGCTCTCCGTAACTCTCGGCAGCTCGCGAATCTTCTTAAGTGTGCACTCAAGGATTAAGTTCGGGTGCCCGTATTCTTCGTCCAGAGTCTTAATAATCTCCGACGGGCTGGCCGATGCGCGTAATAAGTCTTCGACCGCTACTCTCGCTTCTCCTTGTAGCGACGTCTTAAGTCGAGCGAGGTTTTCGTGCGGTTTAAATTCGTACATAGTAGTGGTGTCAAAATACATGTTTTTGTAACATAACCACTCTGCCGGGTCACCCCTGAAAGCAGGCAACTCATACGCCTGCCTGGGTATCGGCCGTGGACGCGCGATGCTCGCGATAGCTTCCGCTAACTGATCTATCCTTCGGTCACGCGTCGTCCTTGTCTTGTCCGCCTCTTCAACGCCCGTGTCCCACTCGGTTGGGTCATGAATCGGTGCACGCGCGGTGCTAGCGTGAACAGCCGCGGTCGCCGGACGCGCGGTGTCGCGATGCGGAACGGGCGCGGGCGCACATACGGGAGGCGCAGGCGCTCGCTCGGGCGGCGGCGGCGCGGTCACGGACACATTCGCGTTCACGGGCACATTCGCGTTATCGTTCGCGGACACATTCACGTACGGGCGTCGGAACACTTCACTTAATATATCAGTGGTCGGTACCTGTGGTTGCGGTCGGGGCGGCGGCACGTCTCTACTTGTCCGAACTTGTTCCTGACTGGTCGCGACAGGCGTGGTGTGCGTCACCCACTCTTCGACTCGACACACTGTATCCTCCGCTTCCGAGTATATCTCCTCGTCGGCGGCGGCGTCGATCTCAGCTAGGTCCGCTTCCAACTTCTTTTGTACCAACTTTTCCTTCATGCGCACTAACTCCTTCTCTGCCTCATATTCGGCCCTGCGTCGTAGGTAGTCGGCGCTCTTCTGGCCGCTCCTCGATGACGCTACACTGGCCCCAGATCTCCTCGCTGTCACCGACCGCACTGGCGTCGACATGTCCCGGTGATCCACAATACGTCCCGGGCCCGTCAGTGGGATGACTTGCGTCTGCTCTGGATGCAGGGTTGGTGCGATGGACGGTGAACCCGGAGCCCTTTCCGATGGCACTCCGGAGTCCGCTTCTATAGCCCGTCTTCTCAGGGCATCTTCAATACGCCGTAGCTTGCTCCTCGTGGTAACGGCGCTCTTCTCACTCATGGTGCTGAGTCGACAATATATCCGATGTCTGATTCCCTGATCCGGCTCGAAGGACCAAAAATTGTACGCTATTCAGGCGCGGGGGTTTGTTGAATCAGGGAATTATACACGAAAACACAAACACAGTTGAGGTTACTTGAAGGCACTTTTATTCACAAGAGAAATCACAGGAGTTTATAATCACGGCGGGTAATAACAATTACGAAGTACACAATGGGCGTTACGACCGACAAAGATGAACTACGAAACTGAACTACAACTAATATTTACAATTAACCTATATATGTACGTGCGGTCGCAGGCGGAGTATGCGGGTGGGTTACCCCGCTACTCTCACTTCCTACCTGCGGCCAAACACGTTCGCAGGCGGAGTATGCGGGTGGGTTACCCCGCTACTCGCTTGCCACCTGCGGCCAAAACACGGTTGCGGGCGGAGTACGCGGGTGAGCTACCCCGCTACTCTCTTGCCACCGTTTACAATATTATCAACAATTTCCTTAAAACTATACCTATATCTATTACAAATTGAGCCTTATGCACTATATGTGCTCATCCTATATATGGTACATTGGTGGCAGGTCGATACGCCTTGCATTTGTGCTCCTCAACAAATTGTGATGCTGAATTGTGTGTGCAGCATGTAGTTAAAAACATATTTCGACGTCCCCGGGGAATAAACCGGTAATCGCAAAAATCAAATTTTACAGGAAAAATGATTTAGTGTTTTTCGAGTATATCTCTTTAACAAAGGGGAATAATGAAAACATTGTTATATGGCGGAAAAGCTAATTTTTACCCGAACAGTTTAAAGTATTAAGTGTAACTATTAGATATACACAAAATTAGTTATTCACCAAAATACATATTACCGAAAATGGTTTCAAACAATTTTTAGGGTACTGATATCTTACGATCCTGACTTATCAATATTATTCCAGTAATGTTTACTTACCGAATTATTATTGTAACTTTCTTAAAAATCTTAGGCATAATAGTGCTTTACTGGATTATTCAACGTGTTTTTTCATTACAGAGAGATATTGTAATCTTCAGTTACCGACTTATTATGGTAAAATTACAAATAACCATAAGAAGGTAAAGTAATGTAACCCGTATTTTATAGGAAATTTTTGGTAGTCATATTTTCGTAATCATTAAAAGCTGAGTATGTAAAATAATTTTGCTATCGGTATCTTCGAGAGAATAATTAAAGAAAACTCATAAAATGTATTAAAATTATAATATTTATTAGGAACAAAGTACTCATAGAAATCACAATTACAATCAGTCAAAATATAAAAAGTAGCCAAGTAAAAACATTAATAACTAATCAGTATTATCATCATTGGTCTCATTATTATAGCCTCGATCATTACAATTTTCTAAAAAATCAAAGACTCATAGAATGTGTGGTAATACCGTGGAATCGCACCACTATTGCACAAAGAATTTAAATGAAAAATGCCTTTCTTTGGACGGGCCTGTTGGTCTAGTGGTTAGTGACCCTGACTGCTATACCGGAGGCCGTGGGTTCGATTCCCACCCAGGACAAATGTTTGTGTGATGAGCACGATCATTTGTTCTGGTCTGGGTGTAATTTATCTATAATATGCATGTATTTAGAAATATATAAGTAAGTTTATCAGTTGTCTGGTTACCATAACACAAGCTCTGCTTAGCTTCGGATCAGATAGCCGTGTGTGAGATGTCCCGGAATATTATATTATATTATTAATTCTTATAGGAAGAGGTTGATGATAAGGACGTTCCAATACAGTATCTTCTATCAAAGCGGCTTAGGTTTTCGCCAACGTCCGCGTCGTTTGGTTTGGAATTAATTTGAAATATTTAATTCAGAATATGCCTCATCAAAATCATATTTTTACTAAAGACGTGAGTCTTTATAGACTTGGACAGGGAAATGGTTAAGTCTTGGTAGTCTCATCAAGAATTGGATGGTTTTTTGCTTGCACTAAGCACAGCACAGCGGGCACAAACTTCTTTCATTAAAATATAGTGTACTTATGTTTATTAAAATAAATAGATGACTGAATATGGGTTAAGTGAAGTTGAGTGAAGATTGCGTCAATATTATCATTACTGATAACTTTAAAAACCTGGCAATGGGCTGTACGCAGCCAAATCTTTACTTAGCATTTTTGGATAAATTGAGATTTTCTCAGCCTAATATTAACTAAAGATTTTATAGATAGAATACTTAATTAAATAATTTATATACCTATGCAGCGCAACAACTGAAACAAGTTAAGAAAGAAAACACCATATATCACATTTTTTAATTAAGAACAATTAAATTCACACATAGTTAAATTGTTTTTTTTTGTCTTCAGTCACTAGTAGAAGATGGATTAGAAAGTACCTACTGTTTCAGTAGGTGGTATTGATACTTATGTTTTTTTTTTCAGGGCATATAGTACACGCCATGCTTCTGCACCTATGGTTAAGACAAAAAGGTTTTGTACTACTAGATGTAATTACACAGACTGCTGGATAAATATATTAAATAGCATTAGCAAGATTTGTAATTTTCTATTAGAGTTTGGCCAGGTTTTGTTGCATGCAGATGTAGAATAATTTAAACTTAATACTATTGTTCTCAGGATTGCTATGAGGTGTCTTAAGACATTGATTGTTATTCTATAAATAATACTGGTTATTTTGTAACATTGTGTGACTACGATTGTTGATTAAGGAACTTGTTCAGGATAATTCAAAACAGAACAACTCAAGTTTAGTTTATTTAAATGATTGCATCTAACTAGAAAGAGTTGACTGCACAAGTGCATAGTACGTATTTATGTATAGGACATGCCTACTTATTTATCTTAAGTTTTATCTCAACTTTACCATCTCTTGAACATCTGCATGGTAAATAAGATATATCGAGAACGAGGCATGGAGTGTATAATAGATGATCAAACGAACTTACCTGATGTTCGATCATTATTATACGAAGTGCCACGTTCTCGATATATGTTCCCTACCCATCCCACCCTTGGTAAAATTGAGATAACCTACGAGACTCTAAAGGAATGAAGTTTGACAGGAGAACAAAGACAGTGTGACACTAATACTTCGTTTAGTTTTGGATCTGAAAGAGTTTAGTTGCCAAGCGACGCGAGAAAGCTGCATGGTAAATAACTTATATCGAGAACGAGGCACTTCGTATAATAATGGTCGAACATCAGGTAAGTTCGTTTGATCATCTATTAGTGTGCGTAATGTGCGTTACATGTAGAAACGCGTCCTTGACTCGCCGAGTGCGAGCAAGTTCCCGCCGATACGTATAGTAAGGTATGAATTTTTACCGGGATGATAACTGTAACAGTGCATTACCGAAAATTACTACCACAATATTTACGATAATAAACCTGTAATCGCATTAACCAGATTTTTTTTCTGATATATTTAACAGTATTATTACTTTACCGAAATGTAGCCACAGAACTTAATTTGTAATAATGTATTACGTAATTTTTCTAGTAAATAAAAAATGAAAAATTTCCAAAGAATAAAAGTGTTATAAGGAAAATCATTAGAAATTACCGCAGAAAAAAAATGAAAAAAATTGTATAGGTGAATCCCGACCTATAGATGCCGAAAATGATATAACAGTAAAAAGTCAGTAACAGTATAATACAGGTTTATTCCTTGGGGGCGTCGATTTATGGATGACATTTATAAATCAGTTAAAGACATTGCTGTAAAGGTATTGAATAATATGCCGTAAAATAAATCATAATACTTAATAAAAGATAAAGTATTTTTATTTAACCTATCACATACTTACTCTCATCTAACAGATATGTATTTTACGTCACGAAGCGACGACATGTGGTTTTAAATTCTATGACAGTAAGGTTGAAAGACGCATGGAATAATGCACATACATCGCTTCGTGAGATAAAAGAACGCAATGACGTAAGTAGGTATATCAGAAATCCGATATAAGATAACATCGGAGAATGTGTGAGCGCATTCAATTATCAGAATTAAACCTTGTGACACTCAAAGACCAATCACATAGTTTTTATACATTTAATCATTATTCAATTTGAATGTAATGCAGATAAGAATCTATTTGAATAGGTTTTTTTAATTCAATGAACGGTTTATTAATAATAGTAGGACATAAAAGCAACAAACAATATTTCGTATATTTGAATACTATGATGTAAATTAGGTGTTTATTGAAAATTGGGGTTTTCAGATCTTATGTGATCTGGAAACCCCAATTTTATCCTACTAATATGAATATAACATCAATAAGAGGTGACCTTGAGGCTTATGTAAAGGAATGTAAAAAGGAAATGGAACACCTACGCGCCGAGAATGTCGCAGTAAAACAGTCGGTCGCGAAATTAACTGAGGAAGTCGCCGGGGTGAAAAAATCGGCGCAACATATCGATAGGTCCTATGTATAAGGGCCAGACTGCAAAATCACAACTTTACAGGAGGGGCCCACAAAGTATCAATATGGTATAACTTAAAGATGGTAAAACCAAGTTTAATGAAACTTTGCAGGCTTACTTTGCAAGCTATTCTCTTTATGTAAAACATTTTTTTTTTTTATGTTTAAGTTTATATTTTACTACATTTTGACCCTTCTACGTGAGTTTCGGTCTAAATTTATTTTACGCGAAACTACGTATAAGTCTCAATGTGACATACTTATTACAATGCCTAGATATTCTGGATAAAAACCAGTTAGTTATAATTAATATTGTTTAACTGTCTATGAATAAAACGAGTAAAAATAAAAAAATATAAATCTAAAGAAATGTAAATATATTTGTAGGCCCTTATACGCGTCGAATGGTAACTAACAATGTTTTGAGTTTCAAGCGTATAACGGCCATTAAACATATTGGCCTTTTTACGTTTAAAATCACGCTACATCGGCCTTTCTACTACAGAAAAAAATACCATTTCCGTGTATAAATTGTAGATTTTTTTATGCTCACATTATGAACCATACTAATAACATGCGTTTTCCATAAAAAAAGTAAAAAGGGCCAAATTGTTAGTTTGGCCCTTTTACATAGGACCCATCGATATCTCTGACGAATATGATGACACCTGGGACTTAAATCTCATGAAGACACCCCTATCTTCCTGGCCGAACATCTCACCATCAAAGCGTCCCGACTGTTTTTCCTTGCCCGTGATTTATCAAGGTCTGGTGCCTACAAGTTTTGTTGGACAGCTTATGGTAAGGTTTACATAAAAAAAGACGAACAATCACCAATCGTTACTATTAGATCAGAGGACCAGATTCATCAATTAATGCTGAAATCGTGACTACCTTTAATTAAGTATTTTTTCTTTTACTATAAAATAGATACTTCATTGGTACTTTGTAATTCATTATTATTGTTTAAAACTTTTACTGAATACTACAGTCAAACTTTTGATTTCTTTAATTCCAAAGTTAATTGTATTACACTCAATTGCACTGATAAACATAAATGTAAATTATACCAGACACTCTATATCCACATACACACACGTGCACAGATCTTTGTAACGATAAGATTCTATGCATTATGTCTTACTCCATCATATATTCACTTAATAGTACGTACATTAAACAATCACACTTCTTTATGCACTAACCCTACTGTAACGCTATATGCGAGGTTTCTATTATATTATTATTGTAACGCCTATCGCTCATGTATCACTAAACTATTAAATACAACTCATAATTATCTTTATACTACTCGTAACCTAGTAACGACGTATGATTCCATTCATAATATTTACAATGGCTGATAGTCTAAATACTCTCAATGAAATAGACAATATTGAAATTGCCCGCATTATTGAATGTGACTCATCCGATCTTGCTAAACGAATACAAGTAAAACGAAATGATCTGACGATTATATCTCAAAATATTAGGAGCATATACTGTAATTTTGACAGTTTTTTGACAACACTGTCATCTTTTGCCTTCGAAACTGATATCATTATACTGACGGAATGTAGATTAAGTGAATATAAACAGATACCTCAACTATGTAATTATACCTCCTACACTTCTACCTACCACTTAAATCAAAACGATGGCGTAGTTATTTACATAAAAAATACACATAAATGTAAAGTTAGTGAAGTACGATTAACTCACTCATCGTGCCTTCAACTGGACGTTCTTAATTTCATTATTTTGTGCATCTACCGGTCGCCGTCAAATAGTAATACTGATAACTTTCTCTCTTTACCCGTGCAAAAAAACATTATTATAGCGGGAGATATCAATATTAATATTAGACCAAAAGTTTCTGAACCGGGACAAGAGCGTAAAAATAGATTAAATTACCTAAATATGCTGTCTACATATGGTATACTACCTGGACATACTCAGCCTACCAGAGAAAACAACTGTTTGGATCATTTTATGTTAAAATTTAATAATAGTAAGTTGGCAGCAGTTGTTGGTATCTTGCACACCACAATCACTGATCACTACACCACTTTTCTATCTATATCTAAAATAAAGAATGTACAATTTGCGCCAAAAACTAAAAAAACTGTAAACTTTGAAAACGCTTTAAAATATCTCCATGAACATAAAATTGCTGAACTGCTCTTTTGTGACGACCCTATAGCTTTAACTAATATTTTTCTGCATAAATTATCTGAGTCTATTCAAATAAGCACCGATATTGTAAAAATCCCTTGTCACAAGCGTATAATTAAACCTTGGATCACTCCCGGTGTCTTACGTTGTATACACAACCGCAATAATATGCAAAAACGTCTAAAAAATGAACCGTACAATAATATTCTCAAAATCACTTATGTCCGATATAGGAATTACTGCAATAATCTCATAAAAAAACTTAAACGAAAATATCAAAAAGAACTTCTCGCTAAAACGGTCAATAACAATAAGCAACTTTGGAAAAATATAAAAACTATAACTTATTCTAGCAAACCTAAAAATGATAATTGTGAACTGTTGAGCTTAAAATCATCCCCGCTCGATTCAGTTAACTTTGTAAACGACTTTTTTGTAAACATTGGAGAACAGCTAGCTCGGAATATACAACCAAATGCAATCCTCCCTAGTTCGACAAGTAAGTTGTCTAATCATCCTGATTCGTTTGCACTTTATGAGACGGACATCAGGGAAGTTAATGAAATCTTAAGTGGTTTAAAAACTTCAAGCGCCCCTGGCTGGGATAACTTAACGACTGGTTTTCTTAAGTATATACGTGGGGAGGTAGTTCCGATCATAACACATCTTGCTAATTTATGTTTTCGAACTGGCTTATTCCCGGAACCGCTTAAACAATCAATTGTTACACCTGTACACAAGGGCGGAAACAGAGATGATGTCAATAATTATAGACCCATATCCGTTTTACCTGTCATTTCAAAAATAATAGAGAAGCTTATAAATAACAGACTACTTAAATATTTAAATAAATTTAACCTACTATCTCACTCTCAGTATGGATTCCGACAAGGTTTATCTACTGAGGATGCAGTAACTGCTCTTACAACTCAAGTAGTTGACAGTCTTGACAATGGAAATAAATGTATTACAATATTCCTAGATCTGAAAAAAGCATTTGACACCGTCTCTGTTCCGATCCTTGTGAACAAACTGGAACGATATTTTGGAATAAGAGGTATCCCACTAGACCTCCTTCGTAACTACCTTTCAAACAGACAACAGAGAGTAAGGGTTGGTGACTATATTAGTGAGGATGCACTAGTGACATTCGGTGTGCCTCAAGGAAGCGTACTAGGTCCAACATTATTTTTGACCTATATTAATGACCTCTGCAATTTGACCATTAAAAATGCAAAAATGTTCACTTATGCCGATGATACAGCTGTTGTATTTACTGGGAAATCCTGGAAAGAAGTCAAAGACCACGCTGAGCTGGGTATGATTGAAATAGCCGAATGGTTAAAAAGTAATTTACTGACACTGAACACCTCTAAAACTAACTTTATATGTTTTAGTATCAATAACCGTACTCAGCCTGACGAACACTTTAAATTAAAAATTCATCTATGTGACTACAAAAATACTCTAAATTGCAAATGTCCAACAATAGATAAAGTAACTCATACAAAATACTTAGGAGTGGTTGTTAACCAAAGGCTTTCTTGGTACCAACATCTCGAACAAGTTACAAGCAGAGTCCGAAAGCTAAGCTGGCTATTTAACTCTTTGCGACATGTCGTTCCAAAAGCTTTCTACACTCGCCACAATTCAAAAAGAAACCTTTTGAATGAAATATATAATGCTCTAGTACAGTCAGTTCTGACGTACTGCATACCCGTTTGGGGAGGGGCTAGTAAATCAAAATTCATAGATGTTGAGCGGGCTCAACGAGCCTTAATTAAAGTAATGTATTTCAAGAAATTGAGATTCCACACAGACGAACTATTCCGGCTCAGTGACCTACTATCAGTGAGAAAATTGTATATTATACAGATCCTCTTGAAATTGCATAAAACCTTACCGTTCGACTCCTCCAAATTAATGAAAAGGCGAAAGGACAATGTTGCACAAATTCCCCAAACACGAACTCGGTTTGCTAGAATTCAATATCAAAAACGTTCTGCCCAGTTATATAATAGAATAAATAAGGAAATAAATATATATACAAAACAATACATTGACTGCAAAATATCTTTAATAAATTGGATCAAACTTTTAAACTACGACGAAACAGAAGCCCTCTTAACACTTATATCATGATGCTTGCTCTGTCCACTTGAACGGTTGCTTGCAATGGTTTAAGTGTTGTTGGGATAGTAGACACTCACACACACTCACACACACACACACACACACACACACACACACACACACCCTGACCTATTTACACATTCACAAACACACACATTTACTGAAACATATTCTCACACAATCATGGAAATATTGTTTGCTCTTAATTTTAATAATATTGGATATGAAGGAGCGGAGTCGCCCAATACAGGCATTACTTGCTTAAAGGGAGGCTCCAATCACTAACTCTGTTTGTACTACATTGCTGACGAAATAAATGTTTTTTGATTTTGATTTTTTTGATTTTGATTCAAAATCGACTTTGTAAACTCAGCGAGCGTTCCTTCAGCGTAAATTCAGATACAGTTAAGGCCCTTAAAATAAAAATCGATCATTTGGAGCAGCAGGGTAGACAATGCAACCTAGAAATCTCTAATGTTCCCGAGAGGCAAGGAGAAAATCTACTTTCATTGTTGGAAAATATTGGGAAATCAATCAACCATCCTATACCTCGTGAAGACATTACTTCCGTTCATCGGGTCCCGCATGCAGCAACTAACGATCGCCTCAAAAATATCATTGCTACATTAAGATCAAGAGTAATGAGGGACAACATATTAAGTGCGTGCCGCAAAAAGAGAGGAATCGTCTCCACTGACCTGGGCATCGCAGGCAACTCCCTCTCCATATATGTGAACGAACACCTAACACTCCAAAGGAAACATTTGCTGCGTGAAACTCGTGAAGCGGCTAAGAAGAATGGGTTCAGATATGTCTGGGTAAAGCATTCTACAATCCTTGTAAAACAATCCGATACCTCTTCTACCATAGCTAATTAGTGTAAAAACGATATACATAAGATTAAGTCCACTGTTACTAATTAATTTAAATATAATAACTATGTTCTATTTTTTATAATTAATATTTGTCACAATGGCTAATAATTCAAACAAATATGATTTTAGTATTTACTACCAGAATACCAGAGGCATTCGTACAAAATTAAACACTTTTTACATGAATATTCTGTGTAACAGCTATGATTTAATTGTGTTGACAGAGACATGGCTAGTCCCGGCAATAAGTAATAGCGAATTTATAGATAGTCGATATATTGTTTTTCGCTGCGACCGTGACAGAATTGCAACGGGTAAATCTGAAGGTGGTGGAGTACTCATCGCAATCTTACGCAAATATAATGCGGTGTATATTCCTTCATCGCAGTTGAACCCCCAACTGGATAAACACCTTGAACAAATTGCTTTTATGATTCCCAGTAGTGATAACTCGGCACACACTCTTTTATGTGCAGCATACATTCCGAATAATTTACCACTCTCAATTTATAATACTTATTTTGATAATATTGACAACTTAATTATGTAGGGCTGTCGTTGAGGATGCAAAATGAACCGAAACGAATTTACTTATACGTTTAATTAAGTAATCAGTGTTACAATTAATTATTTCTAAGACGCGACAATCTGTTCGATGTCAGAACAAAAAGTGAATCTCTTAAGTCTAAATTATAATTGAATTAAATCGAACGATATAACGCAATCGGTGAATCACAGGTTGGTCCCCACGGTATGATATTTCTCGGTAGCGCTCGACGTTCGGGAGGTCTTGCGAAACAAAGCAGTGATGGTGGCTGCTTCAAGGAACGGATTGCGGTGAATCATACATGGTGTGATTATTTCTTAACAACTCCCTCCGCAGGATCAGCAGCTATTTGGAGACTTTTGTCGAAAATAGTGCTGATAGAGACATAGGATCTCTGAGGCTGTCCTGGACTTCTTGTGTTCTGGTTGTCTCATCCTCCCTCTGGTTGATATTCTTCGAAGGCATACATTTACGACGAATAAGGACGATGCTTATAATGAGTACTGATGCACCGATGAGCAGGTAGACAGGTATAGTCGTGTGATAGAGAGTGTCTAAGTTCGACGATTCCAAAGTCACTGGTTCTTGAGAGGCAATCCTGACATTAGTTGAGTGTAAGTGACTCAAATCTATGCTATTCAACTTCAAGGCGTTCTTCGCTGTCGCTTTGTATGGATCTTCATTACTATATTCTATATTCAACATTTTCAAAACTCGTCCTTTCACTTGATCATGGTGGTTAGTGATGGTAAAGATGGACGTTTGTAGAGCACACCCTTGAGGTATTTCGGCTAGATAACTTCCGTTAAGGTTTCTGTATTGATCTTGTGAACAGGTTAAGTGAACTTTAGTTAGGTTGGGAAAGCTCAAAACGTAGTGACGATCATCCAATTGTTCCATGGCTTGAGACGATAAGATTACTGGAGTAACTCGACAGGTTTCATGAATATGTTGCTGAAGTATAAGATGTTGAATGCAGCTCGTTTGCTCTCCATAGTGTCGGTTTAAGCTGTCCTCGCAAAGATGACCGTGACTATACTTCGGACATTCTGTCTCTATATACAGTAGATCTTTCTCGTGGATTGCTACGTATGGATAGGTAGGGATTATAATTTTATTATTACTATTAGGGGCTAAGGACAATTTGTAAAGGATGTAGTTATTAGGATTCACGATTGGGAACTTAATTACCAAGATTATATCATTATCTTTATAATAATATCCTAATCTTAATAGATCTAAATATTCTCTAAAATTAATATCTAACACTACTTCTGAATTGTATAACCCTTTTAGTTTATTTAGCATAACTATATAAGTATCGTAATCGAGAACGGAATAGTAGATGCTTTTAGCTTTTATGAATGCCAATAGATTCTGTAATTTTGACAATTCCTGAGACAAGTTATCTATGTCATCACCTAGTATTGTAAGTAGCTGTGCTAAATGAAAGTACTTAATTGCGTCTTCTTCTTTCCTAGCATCGTTATCTAGGATAGTTTTAATAATGTTCTCTATTTTCCTCTGGTTTTCTACTATCCTATCTGTAACATTTGAACTCTGGGATGCCCACTGCTTGCTTAAACTTATTTGATGGTTTATTTCAATGGCTAAGTTATTCTCGTTCTTTTGTAGTATAGCAATAGCATTTTCGTACTTTAATGCGTCTGTATAATCTAAATTTCCGGAGATACTTTTGATTACGGAACCAAGACCGTTTATAAGGCCTCTTTTTGAACGTTTTCCTTGAAAAGTTAACAATTGCTCTGACATGTCATTTAATTTTATAGCAAGATATTTGATATGTGGAGCGTAAAGCAACGACGTTTTATTATTTAAGTCAGGTGCTAGATCGCTTAACTTTTCTCGAACAGATTCTAATCTATTTCGCACATTATTTAAATTTATAATTTGAATAAAGGAATGGAAATGAGAAATGATTCTAGTGGGTCCTAGGTTGAAGGGGAGGATACCCGGTCCATTTTTTAGGCTTTCAAGTTTTATCTCGTCCGCTTGTCCCAGCTTCAGGACTTGAGCCAGCATCAACGCGATTAGTGTTTTCTGTATCCTGTAACAAACGAGCACTATTAGGTACCCGTTTCAGGCGCGATTTGGGTACGGGCCCTCTCTTTCTCTTTGTATAAATGTGTATAGGTAAATCTGTTACAACCGTATCAAGCGTATAGCGAGCAGCTAGTTTTTGTCTATTGGCCAAGGGATTTCTGACATGGACTCGCTGATCAGGTGCATATATTTGCTCAGGCTCGCGATTTTTATTAATGTTCTCGGTTATTTCAGTACGACGTTGAAGCGCGGTTTCATGAATAATTTCATATACTTTTAACATTCGCTTACGGTGATCTACTATATATTCCTGCAATAGGTGCTCTGTTATATCGATGTCTAAAGGATCTCGCGGATCTAAATGACCAGTAATTATGTCTATTGGGCGACATTTCGTGAAAGAATGGATTGAGCTATTGTAAGCCATTACAGCGTAAGCCATAAGATTGCAAACGGATTCATTCCGGTGTTCTAATTTTAAGATACGCAAGTGTTCGAGTAAGGTATTATGAAAGCGTTCTATCATTCCATTTTCGTTGGGTGTATTGGGGCATGTTCTATGGTGTTGAATTTTGTGTAATTTAGTGAATTCAGAAAATAGCTGATTCGTAAATTCTGGGCCATTATCCGTAATGTATTTAAGAGCCATACCATGATGGGAAGAGAACTTTAATAGAGCCTGAATTACACTAACAGCTGTAGCATCTCTCAAAGAATATGCTTGTGCATGTTTTGAGAATGCATCGATAATTGTTAGGTATTTATTACTATCTACGCTAAATAGATCCAAATGTACGACTTCAAAAGGCCTGGTAGGTGGTGGTACAATTTGATACCGAGGTCTTACAGGATTACGGTCATATTTCGCTTGACCGCAAATAGGACACTCATTAATTAATTTTGTAATTTGGTCTTTCATTTTTGGCCAGAAATAACGTTTAGACAGAGCTAAATAACATTCATTAATGCCTCTATGATTCGTCTTGCCTTCATGATAGTTCTTAATAATTTCTTGTTGCTTTAGGTAATCCTTAACGTCTTCAACTTCTAATTTGGAAAGAACTAGGTTCATGGCTGAATTTTTGAAATATCTTTGTATGACCGGTATAATTTTATACATTTCAAGTGAGGGATTAATTGAGATTCCTGTTTTTATACCTGGTGTAACGTATTCTTTTATAGCATCTATTACATCTTGTTCTAGGTTTGACTTGGAGATTTGTATGCAAGTTTTTGTATAAGTTTCAAAAGGATGAGTTATGTGAGGTTTAATTTTAATATCGCCAACAACATTAAATACGATTTGTCTACTAAATCTGTTGAGGGGATCATCAGTAATAGGTACTTCTAGTATGGGGCTTTCTACATCGCTATGAATACTATCGGTTCTTGAATCGATACTTCTGGTTCTTTCTGAATCGGATTTGTCTGAGGTGTTAACGACAATAGAACTAGACTCTTCATTATGGATTTCTATTCGTGATAGAGCGTCGGCGTTGGAATTAATTTTCCCTGGTTTATAAATGACTGTATAGTCATATTCACTTAGGCGTAATCTCCAACGTGTTAAGCGGGAATTGGGTTCTTTCATATTCATTACCCATTGCAAAGGCCGATGGTCTGTCATGATTTTAAACTTCCTACCAAAAAGATACGGCCGAAAGTACTTTGTTGCCCACACAATAGCGAGTAATTCCTTTTCTATCGTACTGTAATTTATTTCACTGGTATTAAGTGTTCTCGACGCGTATGCTATTGGTTTATCTGATCCAATGGGACCTTGAGAAAGAACGGCTCCAATTGCTAAATTCGAAGCGTCTGTTGTGAGTATAAATTCTTTTGAGAAGTCCGGATATTGAAGGATTGGATCATTGACAAGTAGAGTTTTACACTTTTCAAAGCATTGGATATAATTTTGATCTTGAACAATTTTGGAACCTTTCTTCAAGCATTGGGTCAGAGGCTTGGTTATTTTAGCAAAGTCTGGTATGAACTTCCTATAATAACCAAGTAATCCTAGAAAACGTTTTATTTCGGTACGGGTATTAGGCAAGGGGTATTTTTTAATTGCCGATATTTTCTCAGGATTAGGTTTTATACCATCCTTGCTAATAACATGCCCAAGGTATGCCGTTTCTAGTTTTAGGAATTCTGATTTGTCCATTTGTATTTTAAAATTGGACTCGCGTAATTTCTTAAATACTTTTTCTAGGTTAATTATGTGCTCCTGAAGGGATGTACTAAATACTATTATATTATCTAGGTACACTAGACAAATAGTATTCTGAAGCTCTCTCAACACATTGTCCATAACTCTCTGGAAAGTAGATGGACTATTTTTAAGGCCCATAGGCATGCGTAAAAATTCGAAATGGCCATGTTCTACATTAAAAGCTGTTTTTGGTATATCTTGTGGGTTCATTTCTACTTGATAAAAGCCACTAGCAAGGTCTAAGGTTGTAAAATATTGGCAATTACCTAATTTATCTAAGACATCTGCTATGTTGGGAATGGGATACTTGTCGTCTACAGTTTTTTCATTAAGCTTTCGAAAGTCAACTACTATACGCCATTTAGCTTTTCCTGACGCATCTGCTTTCTTAGCTACAACCCAAATTGGGGAGCTCCATGCTGAATTTGAAGGCCTAATGATTCCCTGTTCTAGCATCTTACCTATCTGCTCCTGTACTTCCTGTCTATGGACATACGGATACCGATAACTTTTTGTGTAAACTGGAACCTCATCAGTTGTTTTAATCGAATGCTTTATTTTGTTCGTGAAAGTTAAAGGCTCTCCTTCTAAGTAGAAAACATCTGCATACTGGGCACAAAGCAGCTCTAAGTTCGTACGTTCCTCGACATTTAAGTGATCAGTGCGTAAGCGCGAAATCACTTCTTTTACGCGGTCTTGCTGTTTATCTGCAGGTGTACACTGTACGTTATACACTTCTGCAGAGATCGCTCGGTCCATAGAGAATATGACGTCGCTTCGACTTGGATTGGTTACTTCAACTATTCCCCTATTATTTGAAACGATAGTTAAGCATTCGCCAATAATACAATTAGAAACAGTTTGTTCTTCTATAAATGCATGTCCGTCATGAATATTAATCGGAACTTTAAGTAATTTGGAAGTATTTGCCGGTATAATGTCCTCATACAAATTTGCGTTGCGTGAATCATACACTTTAATAGGGTTTGAAGCGGTTTTAGTTTTTAGTAATTTGTTCTTATAATCTATTACAGCCTCCCACTTGTCTAATAAGTCTGTACCGATAAGCCCATCGAAATAATCATGGAACTTATAAATGTAAAATGTCGTATTATCGGAATCATTAAATTCTTTAAAGCTAGGTAACGTAATTGAATAGTAATTTCTAGAGGTTGCATGAATATTCTTAACTTCAAAAGGATCGTAATTTACTGGTAAGTTACTATAGTATCTTCCCACTACCTCGGGACACAGAAATGATTGATTTGCCCCTGTATCTATTAAGAGTTTCATAGGTGGTGATGCGATTTGAATGTATGGAAGCTGACGTTGTGTTTGAAGATTTATTTCTATTTTAAGGTGTCGGATTCCCGGTCCTTCGAAAAATCCTGCTCGTTCGTTTTTACTACATCGGCTTCCACCTGAGGCGTTTCCGTAGAGTTTTCTGAAGGTTCCTGTACAGAATATTCATACGGTGGCTGGTATTCTACGTATTCGCTAATATCGTAAAAATTATAATCGGCATATTCATCGTATATAGAATTATCAATGAAACTATTATAATTTACTTCTTTAGATTTAAAATAGTTCGTAGGGGGTGGGTTCCCTGATTTTGTCCAGCTATGTCCTGTAATTGCTGGTTGTGTAGGTGGCAATTGTCTTGTAACAAAATGGCTGACACCACTCATAGGACGAGGTTGGTTAAAGACTTGGTGGTTAGGACGCGAACCTATCTGAAAGTTATTTTGTTGAGGGTTATAATTTGGCGGTGATGATCTAAAAATTTGTTGCGTACGGGTTGGGCCAATTTGGCGGGGTTGATATAGATTCTGTCTCCATTGCGGTGCAGATGGTGGAACTAAATGAGGGCGTGAAAAGCCAGGTATATTATAGTTAAAAGGTTTAGGCACAGGCACTGAAAACTGTTGGTTAGGCATTTTATAGGCACTTACAAAATGATTTGGCACGTGCATAGAATTTATAGATTTTTTGTCAGGTAATCGTAGGTTCCGATTTTGTAGGTACATAGTATTCGTCTCCTCGTGTACAAATTCTAATGCTTTTTCTATGGTTTCCGGGCGCATGCAACGTATCCGCGATCCTAAGGGATCGTTCAGACCTCGCAAATACGCTTGAAGCGTTAATTTACGATAAAGATCTCGTTTAGCATTGATGGTGGTCTCAAGGGTATCATGCAGGCTTACATAAGTCATTATAGTACTGTATAGATTCTGGCAACGCTCATAAAACTCCTGCGCGGTGCTAGAACCTTGCGATAAAATTTCTAAATCGTTATATAGAGCGGTCTCATCTCGTTGGTCCGCGAAGTTGTTCACTAAAGCAGTTCGAATGCCTTGCCAATCGGATGGAATCCCATTAGAATTGATTAAGCGAGCAGCAGAGCCTGTTACTTTGTTCAGAATCCCATTGAGAAGGGCACATCTACTTAATTCACTACTGCTTGCACTACAAAACTGGCCTACTAATTGGTCACATAATTTTATAAATCTAGTGAGCACATTCGGGTTCCCGTCAAACTCGGGTACCAACCTTAAGGCTTTATAAATGGTATCTAATTCGGACATATCCGTTTCTTCTTCTATATTACTCAAACTAATATCTCTTCCTCTATCTATGAAAAGTTGCCTACTACTAGTAACTATCCTAGGGTCCTTTGATTTTCTTAAATGAAAAATCTTGGCAAATTTTATTAACACAAGTTAGTAAGGCTAGGACTGAGCAACCACTAAAAAGAATCTAGTGTACTCACATGAACATGTTTCGGTCCCTCTGCGTTATCGATGTCTAGATAGACCTCTGATGCAGCACTACTTGTAGATTCGGATGCTCTGGATGCAGCTAGACAGCTACGGCGGGGCTTCACGCGATTACGGAAATCTTCTACGCGAAACGTTCCGCGAGCATCCTACCGACTGCGCCAATTATGCAGGGCTGTCGTTGAGGATGCAAAATGAACCGAAACGAATTTACTTATACGTTTAATTAAGTAATCAGTGTTACAATTAATTATTTCTAAGACGCGACAATCTGTTCGATGTCAGAACAAAAAGTGAATCTCTTAAGTCTAAATTATAATTGAATTAAATCGAACGATATAACGCAATCGGTGAATCACAGGTTGGTCCCCACGGTATGATATTTCTCGGTAGCGCTCGACGTTCGGGAGGTCTTGCGAAACAAAGCAGTGATGGTGGCTGCTTCAAGGAACGGATTGCGGTGAATCATACATGGTGTGATTATTTCTTAACAACTTAATTAATGTGACAAATATTGATAACATCTTATTATTAGGTGATTACAATATACCTGCAGCCCAATGGGTTCAACTTAATCCTGATCAGAATTCTCAAACGTGTCGGGGTAACTCCTCTATCTGTAATCGTCTGAAGGAATTCTTGATTGTACATAATATACAACAATATAATCACTTGAAAAATTCTATGGGTCGCATTCTCGATCTCCTAATATCTACTGTTAGATGCACAGTCTTTAAACCTAACCTAGATCTCGTTCCAGCTGATGATCACCATCCACCATTCTATGCGTTACTTTCTTTGAATATTAATATAAATTTTTTGAATCCCCAGAGTACCCCAAAACATAATTACCGGAGATCCGACTACACCATAATAAATAGTAATATTGATCAAATTGACTGGGATAATGCACTAGAGAGTCAATCAGCAGATTCCTGTGTTGATATCTTCTATGATCATATTTATAACATAATAAAAAACCGTGTACCTTTGTTAAAACCCGTGGATGCACATTTTCCTGTGTGGTTTTCTAGATCACTTATTCGTATCTCTAAATACAAAAAGAAAGCTTGGTCCAAATGGAAAAGGTACAATAACATAAGCGATTATGAGGTATTCTCTTTGTATAGAGCGCGCTTTAAAGAGGAGTGTAGCAAATGTTTTAAGAGATATATGAATAGTATCGAAGATGGCATTCCCAAGGATATTAAGCACTTCTGGGTTTACTTGGCAAATCGACAAGGGAGATCGGGTATACCATCTTGTATGTTTTATAAAAATGAAACCTCCAGTGACCCACTTAAAATTTGTAACCTTTTTTCTAAGTTTTTCCAATCTGTATACGAACCATCTACTGTAAAACCTGATTGGTATCCGGCTCCTTATCAGGTAAATAATAATAATAATCATCTTTGTACCTTGTATTTCGATACGCATTCTGTTTGTAAACAACTCAGGTTATTAGATGCAAATAAGGGGTCTGGACCTGATGGTTTACCACCTCTGTTTCTTAAGCGGACAGCTGATTCTATTTCCAAGCCTTTGTCCATGATATTTAACAGATGTTTACAGAAAGGTATATTTCCGGCCTTATGGAAAAAAGCTAATATTGTGCCAGTTTACAAGAGTGGTTCTAGGCAAGATATCGAAATATATTTATTATTTCTACCTATTTCAATTTATACCTATTTCAATACTTTATACTCTGGCAAAAGTATTTGAAAAGCTTGTTCACCAGGCCATTTATCCTTACTTACAACAAAGTTTAATACCGGAACAACATGGCTTTGTTAAGCAAAAGTCTACAAATACTAATTTGACGATCTTTGTTAACTTTCTGTTTTATGTCATGGATATGGGACTTCAAACGGATACAATTTATACGGATTTTAAGAAAGCTTTTGACAGGGTGGACCATGAACTTCTGTTAAACAAAATTGCCTTCAACGGCATTAGAGGAAATTTGCTTCGCTGGTTCTGTTCATATATAAGTAATAGGAATCAGATAGTGGTGAGCAATGGGTATAATTCAGAAGCATTTCTGGCCTCGTCTGGTGTTGTATGTATTATTTATGTGAACGATATTGGCAACTGTTTCTTGCATAGTAATTTTCTGCTGTATGCTGACGACCTTAAAGTTTTTCGAAAAATCAGTACTATAAATGATTGTTTCCTTCTTCAGGAGTACCTAAATAGGTTAACTGAGTACTGTCACAAAAATAAACTTATGTTAAGTATTTCTAAATGTAAGTACATTAATTTTACAAAAAAGCAGAAAATAATTTCTTATGATTATTCGTTGTGCAATGAAATACTAACTAAAGAAACAAGTATCTGTGATTTAGGCATTATTCTTGATAGTAAATTGCATTTACATCTGCATATTGATAAGATCGTCTCTAAAGCTTACCAAATGTATAATTTTGTGATGAGGGTTCCATCAGATTTTAAAAGGCCATTAACTTATATGTATCTGTATAACACCTTGGTACGCCCACAGCTCGAATATGCCTGCATGATCTGGGACCCATACTACGCCAAATATAATAATGCATTGGAACGAGTGCAGCGTAAATTTCTTAAAAGTATGCAAAATAAATGTCGTCAGAGGCGCCTCTCATACGTAGATGCACTAGCTGAATTTAAATTGTTGCCACTGCATTCTAGACGCCAGTTGCTCCAAGCCATGATGCTTCATGGGCTGGTACACAATAGATTTGATTGCTCGGAACTTATTAACAATTTATGGTATATTGTGCCTCGAACGGTTTTGAGGCGAGAGGTTCGCTCCTACCCGTTGTTTGCCACGACCCCCAGTCGTACAAATGCGGGCGGGAGGGCGCCTCTGCAGAGATTAGTAACAATATATAATAATCATTTTAATCACATAGATATATTTAACCTAACTAAATATTTATTTAAGAAAGAAATAATTAAATGCCTACTGGTTTTTGAGTCAGAGTAAATAGTTCGAATATTGTTAAATATTACTAAGTTAATTGTTTGTTTGTTTTGAGGAATAGTTGTTTGTTGTTTGCCTGCACATAAATGTATATTTACTGCATGTATTTACATTGTATCTTACAATAGTAAACTGTGGAAACGCCATGGATTGTACATTTATCTATAGTTTATACCATCTCGATGTATAATACAATGTACAATTGTTTGTATTCCCAAATAAAATAAAATAAAAAAAGTTATAACACATTTTCCTAACAATTCCTTCGAGGTCATCCTTTAACTAGCATTTATTTCCTTCCATTTAAATTGCTTCATAGTATTCCTCGAGTGCCAGATATATTGGATCATAACTTCCGCTTGTGATCTAGTCTATTAATTATTGTAGTTAATTCCATAATTACTTCATATAACCACAATATACTTCTGTTTATCTCTACAGAATTTCATTAGGTAACACTCATATTAAATCCTGTAAAACTTGAGATTTATAAACATTTAACAGTTATTATTGAATGACATTAACCGTTTCCATTTGTCATAATTTCATCTGTTTTATTGAAACAAACAATGCATTATGTGCAGTATAATTTGTACAAAACATACAATTAATATACCATAATTTTTCAATTTATCTATTCATTGATATGACAGATTACTTTCTTTAATTATATTAATGTATGATTATTGATCAAGTATTAAGTTTAAAGTTGTTGTAAATTGTTAAGTCACAACACATACATGTTAACTGAATTCTGGATGACTTTGTTTCATTATGATTTATTGGACTTTAATATGTTTTATTAAGATGTATAAATTATATATCATTAGCTCCATTATGTATAAAGGACAATGGCGAAATCATTGTTGATCTAATTCTTATGCGTCTACAAACGTCATCATCACAGATTAACATGAAATAAATTGTTACGTTTTTTCAAGTTTTATTTAGATAGCGTCTAAGTCTATGAAAAAAATATATTTAAATGGAAATACAATTGATTTATTGTCGCCTTATTTATTGTTTTTTTTTTCCTAATTTGAGTTCATGTCTTTTTGCCATATGTACTTTGAGTGTTGCAATGTGAACATTAAATCTAAACTAAGTCATACGAATATCTTGGGCTTAAAAACCAAAATGTTAGCTTGTTTTTAAAATAAATTGAAGATTTATGAACATGAATAATCTAAGTGCTCATACGCACTATGCGGTTAGGGTTACCCGCAATGCGGCTAGCCGTCCGGCTGACCGCAGGGTGCGGTTTCGAATGCGGCCGGACGGCTAGCCGCATTGCGGGTAACCGCAACGTGCGGTTGAAGAACCGTTGCGATTTGCGGTCATATCGATCCATTTCAAAGATGGACGTAGAGGAAGTTGCAACTATTTACTACATTTACACACGTTACGTAAAAAAGAAAAAACAAAGAAAGAAGTACTGGGTGCATCCTTATTTGCAAACACGAGATGAGAGCAAGCATTTTGCAATATTTTAGTTTTAATATTCTATCAGAATACTCTGGTGATTTGGTGTTCCAAATTGCTGGCCGACTGGATTTCGATGATGAATTTTTCGGTATCGAATTCCATTTTACCAGACGCACACACTCACTCAATGGCGGGCAGCCGCAGATTGAGCCGCACAGTGCCATAGTAATCTGTGACAGTGCGTATAGCAACTGTCCGGGTGGCCGTCACTCGGGCCGCAGCCGTCCGAGCGACCGGAGCGGTCTGCGGGTAGCCGCATCGCAGTGCGCATTGAAATGAATATTACGTACAATCGGGGACACCCAGGCCTTATCACTTTTAAAAATATTTAGCTTGACGTTCGACGCAGGCGACTTGCGCGGAAGCTCCGCCCTCCTGTGACGTTGACCAATTAGGACATTGCAGTAACGAGATGGAAATATATATTTTGACTATTTTTGTGGACGTCAGTCGCATCTCACTGTTTGTTGATTGTTGACGTTCGATGTTTTCTCCGTGACTTTGACTACTGTTTACGAACACTCGCGCGTGTTTACCGGATTTTTATTTTATGTGATATTGAAAATAGACTATCGAAGAGCGAATAAAATATATATTAGTCAAATTGCGAATGACCTGAGAATATCTGTAAGTATAACATTTTAATTTTATTTTAAGCATTATGTTTTTTATCAGTCAGCCGAAAACCAGATAGATAAAGTGTATATGCATAGTAGTGGGATAGAAAAAGATTTTTAGTAACGCGAACTACATATACCAAATTCTAGTAGGTCAAAATTGTTTCATATACTTTTTATTATTGCACCAAACATGAAAACACAAGTTTCTTTTAAGTATAGATATAGATTATTAAGTGTTGTTCACGTTGATATTTTAATAATGTGTTTTAATGGTTTTAATACAAATGTATAAAAATTCCTGTTGTGCTAAGTAGGGACACGGTAATATTATAATACAGTAGTGTAACTCGGCCGCATGATAGAAATAAATGCCTACAGCCGCGCGGTACGTAAACATGCGTTAGGGCTGCCCGTCTCCAACATTTTAATTACATTTGCCTACTTTCTGTTTCTATTTAGTTTTGTGATTGTAAATATCCTTTTTATATAAATAAATTCAATTCTTTGTATATTGTGTAGGAAGTGTTCAATAAAAATGCGTGTTGTTTTTTTCGACGGGCCTGTTGGTCTAGTGGTTAGTGACCCTGACTGCTATACCGGAGGTCGTGGGTTCGATTCCCACCCAAGACAAATGTTTGTGTGATGAACACGATCATTTGTTCTGGTTGTCTGGGTGTAATTTATCTATAATATGTATGTATTTAGAAATATATAAGTATGTTTATCAGTTGTCTGGTTACCATAACACAAGCTCTGCTTAGCTTGGGATCAGATAACCGTGTGTGAGTTGTCCCGGAATATTATTATTATTATATTATTATTGGTAGATTTAATTAAAAAAACTTGTTTTTGTTTGAAAAACAAATCGGGCTTATAAATTTGCGACCGAAAAATATTTGCGCCTCGACTGAGTATAATAAATCCGCATTCTTATATAAAGCTTAATTAAAAATGCGTTATTAACGAATTCATACAACCAAAAACAGCACAATATTTCCTACTCGTCATATTAACTGATTTTTAGAGAAAAAATCGCGCGGTTATTGTTAAAAAAAAACACACCGTCCGTTCGACACTGCGGTACAGCCGTGACTGTCTGCGACCCGAGCGCACCCCGAGATCGAGCGCGTAGGTATAGCTCGCGTTTCGTCCGTTTGTATGAAGTTGGAGTACTGTATTATAGTATTACCGTGGTAGGAACGTTTTCAGAATTGATAATTATAATTGATTGTGTGAGTCATCTGACACTAGTCTCATGTTTTAACATCTTAATCTATTTAGTGTCAAATTTTAAAGTTATCTTTGTGGCCAATACTTGTTTTTTTATATTCAAACTTCATTATTTCCACGTCACCTGTAGGAACACACACTCTTACAGCTTTTTTTACGCACTGTATAAAGTAACAGTAAGTCAGTGCATTTCCATTCATACTTTTGTTGGGATTTATTTAACTTCACCAAATGAGTGATATGTTAAATAAAAAAAAGTTCTAGTTAAAAAGATAGTTCATCTATATTCTTGTTTAGGGTATACACATTATTTTAAAGAATAATCTATTTATAATAGTGTTTTGTTATGTGTTTTTTTATTTTATTTCATTCCTTATGGTTATCATAATATTAAACCTATCTTTAAAAGAGTAATTAAATAAACCTCTTAATTTGAATTTTAAAAATGAAACAATAATTAGCAAAGCCGGCCGGTTTGGCCGGAGTAAGGTATCAGTGCACAAACCTACTCGTCACTATAACAATAGAATTCCACTGCTATAGATAAAAAAACTAGTCGGCTCACTTTTAACAAAAGAGTCATAAACCCGAGCTTCCGAGGACTTGTTTACGCAAAGCGCATGTTAGTTGTTATGACCAAATTATATCTAAATAAAATCATAGTAACTGGATTGAAAAAAAAATTATTTTACTTGAATTTTGGTTAGCTCAAGTAATTACATCAAAGTCCGCCGGTGTGGCCACTACAATGTATCAGTGCACATATTATTATGTGTCGTGCACTCGCGCTAGTAAACACATTTTCACTGGAGTAGATAAAGCAACACTCGGTTTAATTTTAACGAAAGTGAGAGAACTTGTTATAATCGTGTATCAGGTGATTATGACCACCGAAGAGCAAAGTAATACATAGGTAGATGACCACATTAGCAGAGAGTAACGATAGCCTAGTATTACCGGCGACCCGTTCAAACTTAAGTCTCGAGTTCGAACCCAACTCGACAGATTTTTAGAAATCTATTTGTGATGACAGATAATCACAAAAAACTTAAAATTTCACTTGATTACCTATTAAGTCAAAACTTTCAATCTAGTTCGGTAAATTGTTATCTTACTACTTGGTATATGATACAATATAGTTTGTTCTATAGTAGGCAGTACTTTTCCTGCTTGTTGTATTCTACATAAGTAACCAAGTATAAAATAAAATATAAAACATCTTGTTAACGTCATGTTTTTGTAAACTTATTAGAATTTTATTATGTCATTGTATGGATTCATTGTTTAAACATTTTGTTTGCAGCGTTCTTACAGTAAGGCTGTGGATAAGACGGTAGGAAGAGGATGGCAGACTAAATAACTGCCCGCGCGAAGTGAGGTCACGATTTTTCATCGACGAAGAAGACCGACAGCGGATGCTGAGAACCTATGAAGGCGAACCTTTTACTCCAACGAAGACCTTTGATCGACAATTTGTCTTTTCTATGCGAACAGTGAGGAGAACATTAAAAAGAAAAGCAGAAAGCCTGCAAAACTAATAATATAATCTATATAGGTAGAGACTTTTGCTAGAGATTTGGCGGTTGGCTTATTGGGAGCGTTATAATGTTTTTAAAACTTTCTTCGACCGCAGTATACTAATTATTTTAACTTTCAGTTATTAAATTAGGTCGTTGAGTCTGACGACGATATGTAATATAATTGTAGCATAATGCTTAATTCTTAGCAGTCTTATTATATTTCAATCGTCATTCTAGGTATATTATCAGGCCCCTGACGGTTTAAAGTAGTTTTATAAGTTCCATCAACAATCTTCTTATTCACCTCTGATTTTATTGCCTCTCTATTAAAGATATAATTTAATTCGAATTGTTAATATATACTACTTACTACTATGTACTATCGTATTTTAACATTAAAACACTAAATGGACGTCGGATCCAAAATAAAATCTACAAACAATCTATGAGAAACATTAAAACTTTTTTTTCGGCGGTAGGTGTGAAAAAGTTAAGACGCGATTTTTCTGTGCTCTAGAAATTATTTATTAATTTTATTAGTTATTTACACTATTTCTTTGATTTGGGAGCAGTACACAACTGTTAAGCACTATATATCAAAGGTAAAGTGTTATGTAAATAATAGCACTTGTACATTACCACCTGCCAGCTAATCACTTTCACATAAATTTTAACTGATTGACCACTTATTACCACTACTTATTGAACACTTCCATCAAGCACTAAAATGTCTCAAGTACAACTTGCTGATGTTCATGCCACTCAGAAGAACTTGGAGGAGCTCATCTTGAACAAGATGACTGAAATGGAGGCACAAATCCAGACAGCTAGTGTTCCAAAAACAAACACCGTTGCCAAGCTCGCTGAGGAATTTCGCTGTTTCCGTGAGCTGGTGTTTAGTATGTTGGGCCTTCTACGGACCCAGATTCAAGAATGTGCCAAGATAGCCGATGGTTTAGAGATGAGGAGTAGGCGGAAGGCGCTTATTTTCACTGGGATCCCTGAAGTTGCGAAGGAGGACTGCAAAGCCCATATTCTTAATGTTTTTCATGGTAAACTGTCGCTAAAGGACATCACAGCGGAAACCATTACGGTGTGTCATCGACTTGGCACATCTGGCGGTGAGCATCCCCGGCCTGTATTAGTCAGGTTCAATGACGTTGGACTGAAATCTGCTGTGTGGAGGGCCAAGACAGCATTAAAAGGATCTTCAATCGCCATCAAAGAGTTCCTGACCCGTACTAGGCAGCTTGTTTTCGGTGGGGCGAGGCGGCACTTTGGAATGCGGTTTTGTTGGACCCAAGACGGGGTCATAGTCATCAAAGCCTCCGATGGCAGTCGACACAAAATATCTTCGCAGGCTGAACTTGATCCGCTGCTGTTGAAATACCCTAAGGTATCTGCCGAGCCAACATCTGCAGCCCGGGGCAAGTCCTAAAATAATATACATTGTTTTAGTCATTGTCTAATTAGCATGATTATGTTTCAATTATTCGGCTGAAAAGCAATATTTACTTACCTAAATAGACAGCTTTATCGTATGGAGCGTAATCGCATGTAGTAAGACATATTTACATATTTACATCAGTTCTCTTTTAATAAGTTAATTATGTAGGGCTGTCGTTGAGGATGCAAAATGAACCGAAACGAATTTACTTATACGTTTAATTAAGTAATCAGTGTTACAATTAATTATTTCTAAGACGCGACAATCTGTTCGATGTCAGAACAAAAAGTGAATCTCTTAAGTCTAAATTATAATTGAATTAAATCGAACGATATAACGCAATCGGTGAATCACAGGTTGGTCCCCACGGTATGATATTTCTCGGTAGCGCTCGACGTTCGGGAGGTCTTGCGAAACAAAGCAGTGATGGTGGCTGCTTCAAGGAACGGATTGCGGTGAATCATACATGGTGTGATTATTTCTTAACAACTCCCTCCGCAGGATCAGCAGCTATTTGGAGACTTTTGTCGAAAATAGTGCTGATAGAGACATAGGATCTCTGAGGCTGTCCTGGACTTCTTGTGTTCTGGTTGTCTCATCCTCCCTCTGGTTGATATTCTTCGAAGGCATACATTTACGACGAATAAGGACGATGCTTATAATGAGTACTGATGCACCGATGAGCAGGTAGACAGGTATAGTCGTGTGATAGAGAGTGTCTAAGTTCGACGATTCCAAAGTCACTGGTTCTTGAGAGGCAATCCTGACATTAGTTGAGTGTAAGTGACTCAAATCTATGCTATTCAATTTCAAGGTGTTCTTCGCTGTCGCTTTGTATGGATCTTCATTACTATATTCTATATTCAACATTTTCAAAACTCGTCCTTTCACTTGATCATGGTGGTTAGTGATGGTAAAGATGGACGTTTGTAGAGCACACCCTTGAGGTACTTCGGCTAGATAACTTCCGTTAAGGTTTCTGTATTGATCTTGTGAACAGGTTAAGTGAACTTTAGTTAGGTTGGGAAAGCTCAAAACGTAGTGACGATCATCCAATTGTTCCATGGCTTGAGACGATAAGATTACTGGAGTAACTCGACAGGTTTCATGAATATGTTGCTGAAGTATAAGATGTTGAATGCAGCTCGTTTGCTCTCCATAGTGTCGGTTTAAGCTGTCCTCGCAAAGATGACCGTGACTATACTTCGGACATTCTGTCTCTATATACAGTAGATCTTTCTCGTGGATTGCTACGTATGGATAGGTAGGGATTATAATTTTATTATTACTATTAGGGGCTAAGGACAATTTGTAAAGGGTGTAGTTATTAGGATTCACGATTGGGAACTTAATTACCAAGATTATATCATTATCTTTATAATAATATCCTAATCTTAATAGATCTAAATATTCTCTAAAGTTAATATCTAACACTACTTCTGAATTGTATAACCCTTTTAGTTTATTTAGCATAACTATATAAGTATCGTAATCGAGAACGGAATAGTAGATGCTTTTAGCTTTTATGAATGCCAATAGATTCTGTAATTTTGACAATTCCTGAGACAAGTTATCTATGTCATCACCTAGTATTGTAAGTAGCTGTGCTAAATGAAAGTACTTAATTGCGTCTTCTTCTTTCCTAGCATCGTTATCTAGGATAGTTTTAATAATGTTCTCTATTTTCCTCTGGTTTTCTACTATCCTATCTGTAACATTTGAACTCTGGGATGCCCACTGCTTGCTTAAACTTATTTGATGGTTTATTTCAATGGCTAAGTTATTCTCGTTCTTTTGTAGTATAGCAATAGCATTTTCGTACTTTAATGCGTCTGTATAATCTAAATTTCCGGAGATACTTTTGATTACGGAACCAAGACCGTTTATAAGGCCTCTTTTTGAACGTTTTCCTTGAAAAGTTAACAATTGCTCTGACATGTCATTTAATTTTATAGCAAGATATTTGATATGTGGAGCGTAAAGCAACGACGTTTTATTATTTAAGTCAGGTGCTAGATTGCTTAACTTTTCTCGAACAGATTCTAATCTATTTCGCACATTATTTAAATTTATAATTTGAATAAAGGAATGGAAATGAGAAATGATTCTAGTGGGTCCTAGGTTGAAGGGGAGGATACCCGGTCCATTTTTTAGGCTTTCAAGTTTTATCTCGTCCGCTTGTCCCAGCTTCAGGACTTGAGCCAGCATCAACGCGATTAGTGTTTTCTGTATCCTGTAACAAACGAGCACTATTAGGTACCCGTTTCAGGCGCGATTTGGGTACGGGCCCTCTCTTTCTCTTTGTATAAATGTGTATAGGTAAATCTGTTACAACCGTATCAAGCGTATAGCGAGCAGCTAGTTTTTGTCTATTGGCCAAGGGATTTCTGACATGGACTCGCTGATCAGGTGCATATATTTGCTCAGGCTCGCGATTTTTATTAATGTTCTCGGTTATTTCAGTACGACGTTGAAGCGCGGTTTCATGAATAATTTCATATACTTTTAACATTCGCTTACGGTGATCTACTATATATTCCTGCAATAGGTGCTCTGTTATATCGATGTCTAAAGGATCTCGCGGATCTAAATGACCAGTAATTATGTCTATTGGGCGATATTTCGTGAAAGAATGGATTGAGCTATTGTAAGCCATTACAGCGTAAGCCGTAAGATTGCAAACGGATTCATTCCGGTGTTCTAATTTTAAGATACGCAAGTGTTCGAGTAAGGTATTATGAAAGCGTTCTATCATTCCATTTTCGTTGGGTGTATTGGGGCATGTTCTATGGTGTTGAATTTTGTGTAATTTAGTGAATTCAGAAAATAGCTGATTCGTAAATTCTGGGCCATTATCCGTAATGTATTTAAGAGCCATACCATGATGGGAAGAGAACTTTAATAGAGCCTGAATTACACTAACAGCTGTAGCATCTCTCAAAGAATATGCTTGTGCATATTTTGAGAATGCATCGATAATTGTTAGGTATTTATTACTATCTACGCTAAATAGATCCAAATGTACGACTTCAAAAGGCCTGGTAGGTGGTGGTACAATTTGATACCGAGGTCTTACAGGATTACGGTCATATTTCGCTTGACCGCAAATAGGACACTCATTAATTAATTTTGTAATTTGGTCTTTCATTTTTGGCCAGAAATAACGTTTAGACAGAGCTAAATAACATTCATTAATGCCTCTATGATTCGTCTTGCCTTCATGATAGTTCTTAATAATTTCTTGTTGCTTTAGGTAATCCTTAACGTCTTCAACTTCTAATTTGGAAAGAACTAGGTTCATGGCTGAATTTTTGAAATATCTTTGTATGACTGGTATAATTTTATACATTTCAAGTGAGGGATTAATTGAGATTCCTGTTTTTATACCTGGTGTAACGTATTTTTTTATAGCATCTATTACATCTTGTTCTAGGTTTGACTTGGAGATTTGTATGCAAGTTTTTGTATAAGTTTCAAAAGGATGAGTTATGTGAGGTTTAATTTTAATATCGCCAACAACATTAAATACGATTTGTCTACTAAATCTGTTGAGGGGATCATCAGTAATAGGTACTTCTAGTATGGGGCTTTCTACATCGCTATGAATACTATCGGTTCTTGAATCGATACTTCTGGTTCTTTCTGAATCGGATTTGTCTGAGGTGTTAACGACAATAGAACTAGACTCTTCATTATGGATTTCTATTCGTGATAGAGCGTCGGCGTTGGAATTAATTTTCCCTGGTTTATAAATGACTGTATAGTCATATTCACTTAGGCGTAATCTCCAACGTGTTAAGCGGGAATTGGGTTCTTTCATATTCATTACCCATTGCAAAGGCCGATGGTCTGTCATGATTTTAAACTTCCTACCAAAAAGATACGGCCGAAAGTACTTTGTTGCCCACACAATAGCGAGTAATTCCTTTTCTATCGTACTGTAATTTATTTCACTGGTATTAAGTGTTCTCGACGCGTATGCTATTGGTTTATCTGATCCAATGGGACCTTGAGAAAGAACGGCTCCAATTGCTAAATTCGAAGCGTCTGTTGTGAGTATAAATTCTTTTGAGAAGTCCGGATATTGAAGGATTGGATCATTGACAAGTAGAGTTTTACACTTTTCAAAGCATTGGATATAATTTTGATCTTGAACAATTTTGGAACCTTTCTTCAAGCATTGGGTCAGAGGCTTGGTTATTTTAGCAAAGTCTGGTATGAACTTCCTATAATAACCAAGTAATCCTAGAAAACGTTTTATTTCGGTACGGGTATTAGGCAAGGGGTATTTTTTAATTGCCGATATTTTCTCAGGATTAGGTTTTATACCATCCTTGCTAATAACATGCCCAAGGTATGCCGTTTCTAGTTTTAGGAATTCTGATTTGTCCATTTGTATTTTAAAATTGGACTCGCGTAATTTCTTAAATACTTTTTCTAGGTTAATTATGTGCTCCTGAAGGGATGTACTAAATACTATTATATTATCTAGGTACACTAGACAAATAGTATTCTGAAGCTCTCTCAACACATTGTCCATAACTCTCTGGAAAGTAGATGGACTATTTTTAAGGCCCATAGGCATGCGTAAAAATTCGAAATGGCCATGTTCTACATTAAAAGCTGTTTTTGGTATATCTTGTGGGTTCATTTCTACTTGATAAAAGCCACTAGCAAGGTCTAAGGTTGTAAAATATTGGCAATTACCTAATTTATCTAAGACATCTGCTATGTTGGGAATGGGATACTTGTCGTCTACAGTTTTTTCATTAAGCTTTCGAAAGTCAACTACTATACGCCATTTAGCTTTTCCTGACGCATCTGCTTTCTTAGCTACAACCCAAATTGGGGAGCTCCATGCTGAATTTGAAGGCCTAATGATTCCCTGTTCTAGCATCTTACCTATCTGCTCCTGTACTTCCTGTCTATGGACATACGGATACCGATAACTTTTTGTGTAAACTGGAACCTCATCAGTTGTTTTAATCGAATGCTTTATTTTGTTCGTGAAAGTTAAAGGCTCTCCTTCTAAGTAGAAAACATCTGCATACTGGGCACAAAGCAGCTCTAAGTTCGTACGTTCCTCGACATTTAAGTGATCAGTGCGTAAGCGCGAAATCACTTCTTTTACGCGGTCTTGCTGTTTATCTGCAGGTGTACACTGTACGTTATACACTTCTGCAGAGATCGCTCGGTCCATAGAGAATATGACGTCGCTTCGACTTGGATTGGTTACTTCAACTATTCCCCTATTATTTGAAACGATAGTTAAGCATTCGCCAATAATACAATTAGAAACAGTTTGTTCTTCTATAAATGCATGTCCGTCATGAATATTAATCGGAACTTTAAGTAATTTGGAAGTATTTGCCGGTATAATGTCCTCATACAAATTTGCGTTGCGTGAATCATACACTTTAATAGGGTTTGAAGCGGTTTTAGTTTTTAGTAATTTGTTCTTATAATCTATTACAGCCTCCCACTTGTCTAATAAGTCTGTACCGATAAGCCCATCGAAATAATCATGGAACTTATAAATGTAAAATGTCGTATTATCGGAATCATTAAATTCTTTAAAGCTAGGTAACGTAATTGAATAGTAATTTCTAGAGGTTGCATGAATATTCTTAACTTCAAAAGGATCGTAATTTACTGGTAAGTTACTATAGTATCTTCCCACTACCTCGGGACACAGAAATGATTGATTTGCCCCTGTATCTATTAAGAGTTTCATAGGTGGTGATGCGATTTGAATGTATGGAAGCTGACGTTGTGTTTGAAGATTTATTTCTATTTTAAGGTGTCGGATTCCCGGTCCTTCGAAAAATCCTGCTCGTTCGTTTTTACTACATCGGCTTCCACCTGAGGCGTTTCCGTAGAGTTTTCTGAAGGTTCCTGTACAGAATATTCATACGGTGGCTGGTATTCTACGTATTCGCTAATATCGTAAAAATTATAATCGGCATATTCATCGTATATAGAATTATCAATGAAACTATTATAATTTACTTCTTTAGATTTAAAATAGTTCGTAGGGGGTGGGTTCCCTGATTTTGTCCAGCTATGTCCTGTAATTGCTGGTTGTGTAGGTGGCAATTGTCTTGTAACAAAATGGCTGACACCACTCATAGGACGAGGTTGGTTAAAGACTTGGTGGTTAGGACGCGAACCTATCTGAAAGTTATTTTGTTGAGGGTTATAATTTGGCGGTGATGATCTAAAAATTTGTTGCGTACGGGTTGGGCCAATTTGGCGGGGTTGATATAGATTCTGTCTCCATTGCGGTGCAGATGGTGGAACTAAATGAGGGCGTGAAAAGCCAGGTATATTATAGTTAAAAGGTTTAGGCACAGGCACTGAAAACTGTTGGTTAGGCATTTTATAGGCACTTACAAAATGATTTGGCACGTGCATAGAATTTATAGATTTTTTGTCAGGTAATCGTAGGTTCCGATTTTGTAGGTACATAGTATTCGTCTCCTCGTGTACAAATTCTAATGCTTTTTCTATGGTTTCCGGGCGCATGCAACGTATCCGCGATCCTAAGGGATCGTTCAGACCTCGCAAATACGCTTGAAGCGTTAATTTACGATAAAGATCTCGTTTAGCATTGATGGTGGTCTCAAGGGTATCATGCAGGCTTACATAAGTCATTATAGTACTGTATAGATTCTGGCAACGCTCATAAAACTCCTGCGCGGTGCTAGAACCTTGCGATAAAATTTCTAAATCGTTATATAGAGCGGTCTCATCTCGTTGGTCCGCGAAGTTGTTCACTAAAGCAGTTCGAATGCCTTGCCAATCGGATGGAATCCCATTAGAATTGATTAAGCGAGCAGCAGAGCCTGTTACTTTGTTCAGAATCCCATTGAGAAGGGCACATCTACTTAATTCACTACTGCTTGCACTACAAAACTGGCCTACTAATTGGTCACATAATTTTATAAATCTAGTGAGCACATTCGGGTTCCCGTCAAACTCGGGTACCAACCTTAAGGCTTTATAAATGGTATCTAATTCGGACATATCCGTTTCTTCTTCTATATTACTCAAACTAATATCTCTTCCTCTATCTATGAAAAGTTGCCTACTACTAGTAACTATCCTAGGGTCCTTTGATTTTCTTAAATGAAAAATCTTGGCAAATTTTATTAACACAAGTTAGTAAGGCTAGGACTGAGCAACCACTAAAAAGAATCTAGTGTACTCACATGAACATGTTTCGGTCCCTCTGCGTTATCGATGTCTAGATAGACCTCTGATGCAGCACTACTTGTAGATTCGGATGCTCTGGATGCAGCTAGACAGCTACGGCGGGGCTTCACGCGATTACGGAAATCTTCTACGCGAAACGTTCCGCGAGCATCCTACCGACTGCGCCAATTATGTAGGGCTGTCGTTGAGGATGCAAAATGAACCGAAACGAATTTACTTATACGTTTAATTAAGTAATCAGTGTTACAATTAATTATTTCTAAGACGCGACAATCTGTTCGATGTCAGAACAAAAAGTGAATCTCTTAAGTCTAAATTATAATTGAATTAAATCGAACGATATAACGCAATCGGTGAATCACAGGTTGGTCCCCACGGTATGATATTTCTCGGTAGCGCTCGACGTTCGGGAGGTCTTGCGAAACAAAGCAGTGATGGTGGCTGCTTCAAGGAACGGATTGCGGTGAATCATACATGGTGTGATTATTTCTTAACAAGTTCACAAATTTGTTTAGTTACCCTACTGTTACTGTTTTTGTTTTATTTGTCACAATTGTCACTCACGTCCTTTTACAAAATCTTAAGTTGGTGGTGACATTGACATTTCAATAGTTATGTCATTGTCAATATAATAATTCTTTTTTCGGTTACGTTCCGTTATACGTATTAGTTTTCTCTTTCATCCTTAATTATCATTGTTTGGTTCTATAGTGACTTTTTTATTGTTATTTTTGTTGTAGGTTAATCATAGATGTATTTTCTCTGTATTACAATAAGTTACAGCTGGTGGGTGGTGCAGAGATCTCATTTAGTACTGTGCCATCTTATTGCTTAGTTGTTTTTAGTTTTCTTTATATATCTTTTATTTTATTAGTATATAGTATTATTATTTTAGATAATGCAATCCCATGATGATTCTTTTCATTCTGCCAACAGCTCTTCTGACTCATCCAATACAAGCTTCTGCTCCTGTAGTGATACACTTGGTGACTACATGCGTCAGACCTTTACACTAACCAACAGACATTTGCTGAATATATTATATGTCACATAAATGGTCAGAGTGTACCAAGTCATTACAATGATTTATATGAAGCTTTCTCTGATGCTAATGTTCATGCTGTCCTGGTTTCTGAGAGTTGGCTCAAACCTCATCTCCCTTCCACCAGCTACTCCCTTCCTGGGTTTGTACTCATCAGAAATGATAGGATAGGAAGGGGGGGTGGTGGTGTTGCTATTTACCTTAGGAGTAATTTTCCATATAAAATACTTGCCACCTCTCCTCCTGATTCCTGTTCTTCTGCTGAGTACATTTTCCTTGAGGTTTGGATAAAAGGGGTTAAGGTCTTGCTTGGAGTTGCCTACTGTCCTCCCTTGGTGGACTACTTCTCTGATCTTGAGTTGGTTTTGGAACCCATAGGATCAGAGTATGAACATCACGTCATCATGGGCGATTTCAACACTAACCTTTTGCACTCTTCCCATCGTTCCCGTAAGCTTCTCCATATCATTGAGTCTGCCAGTCTTCATGTTTTACCACTTCAACCTACTCACTGCAATGTTGCTGGTGATGATACGTGGCTAGACTTGATGTTGACCTCTAATCCCTCCCTCGTCTCTTCTCATGCCCAATATCCTGCTCCATGTTTTTCCCACCATGACTTGATACACCTTTCCTATCTCCTCAAGCCCCCTAAACCTGTTCCTAAGGTTCTGCGCATGCGTTGTTTTGCAAAGATGGATGTTGATAGGTTGCGGGACGACGCTTCGAAGCTTGAGTGGGAAGCTGAAGTATCCAATGCCTCTACTGTCGACGATAAAGTGGCCTCTCTGAACCATATGATTAAAAGCCTCTACGACATTCATGCACCTATCAAGTCTGTGAAAGTTAAGCGTCCGCCAGCTCCATGGATGACGAGAGGTGTACGTATGGCGATGAGACGGAGAAATCGGGCCTTTCGGAAATATAAAAAGGATCGATCTGAGGCCAATTGGATTCTTTTTAAAACAGCAAGAAATCGTTGCAACCAGATGATACGTAATGCTAAACGCCGCCATATTCTCGATAATATCACGTCTAGCTCTGCCTCCGATACTTGGAAGTTCCTTGGATCGTTAGGTATCGGTAAGTCACGTCATACAGAGTTACCTAATACGATTGGTTTAGACGATATCAATCGCCATTTCTCCACCACTCTCAGTTTGGATCGTCAAACCACTCGTTAGACGGTAAACTTTATTTCCAGCCTTCCACATCCCTGCAGTGTTACTTTTGAATTTTCTCCAGTGTCCACGGGTGATATCAAAAAGATCATCCTTTCCATTAAATCTAAGGCCGTGGGCTATGACGATATCAGTCGAAGCATGGTCATCCCGATCCTTGAGTATATAAGGTGCTATAAAAATATCTGCCACGGCTTTAATGGGAGGTAGTATTGTGTTTATAGATTACAATAGTGAAGAACTTTCGTACCCCGGAACAGTTAATTAAATTTGAGAGACTAAAATAGTTAAATTAACATTGACTCTATTCTGCGTAACGTGGTTCACAAATTACGCGCAATGTGACGCTTCGTCAATGAAAACAACTGCTATCTCTTTCCATCTTTTCTGTGAACGAAAACTGTAATCAGCTGACTAGTTCGTCACTACATAATCTACTAGGTACGCAATAATACGCAGGCATACAAGTGTTTTAAAAGTGCAACTACTTACCAGCTACCGCATTCTTCAAAAAACACTGACGTAGGTAAATAAGATGATAAACTTGTGTGACTGTCAAGTTAGTGTAAGAATCGCATTTTTTTTAAACTACTTTTTTACGGATGTTGTCGCGGTTTTATTAAAAGTCCGTAAAAAAGTAGTTTTATTTCAAAGTCTAACATTCGCGTAAATCTAAGAAACCAAACAGTAGGTACTTAGATTAATAGCGAATAACGATAAATTACAGTAACTTGGCGTGTTTAAAAGTTAATCATTTTATTTACAACGATTGCACCGTATTTACAGTTATTTACTCACTCCCTACCTAGTACCTACTTATCTACAAAACTGTTGCACAAGTCCGCCTTCGCGTTGCACACAGATGAAGGCACGTTTGCATACATGTCTCTTCACTTTATTTAATGTGTCCGTTTCACTTGCCTAAATGCGCGTTTGATGCACCTTTTTAGTTCTACCATACTTTTAATATCATGTCCGGTTTGGCCGTACACAAGGTCTTTCACACGACCCCACAAAAAAACGTCTAGAGGGGTTAAATCCGGCGAGCGAGGAGGCCACGGCACTTGTGAAGTGGTAAGGATGGAGCCCTTCACGATTTAAAAGTCGCCACACGTAGTTGTCGCTCTCGTCGAAGACTCGAGCAGCATCCCTGGTGCTCGCAAGAGGATGACACTGAAGCACTTCCTCTTCGAGTTCGGCCGAGTATGAAGGCCTGCCTGCGTCAACCGCAGGCGGGTCAAAGCGGCCGTGTTACACCGAATTACACTCGCGGTAGCACAATACCATTTCAAGATATTCTTGATTGGAATACTGTCGTCTGGGAGGCATTTTTAATGAAAGCGCGCGATATTGCTGTCGCTAACCTCTAAAACTAACTTCCGAACGCGCGGGCGGGGTGCGACTGACTGGCGACCCGAGCGGCCGGCGCGCGGCGGCGCCGGCGCGCACGGCGGCGGCGGCATCCTTTGATAGGAATGGCAACAGTGTATGAACGGCGGCGGCGCGGCGGCGTTTTGTGAAATGTTTGAATTCGGTGCGGAGCGGCAACAGCTTATGACACGGGATGGTTTTATACTAATAAATCAATTCAAATTTATACGTTATTTTTTTTGTATGGAAAAAAAAAGATAAATAATCAATAATTTATCTTTACTATTGTAATCCATAAACACAATACTACCTCCCATTAAAGCCGTGGCAGATGTTTTTATAGCACCTTATATACTTCCATCTATCACCCATATAATCAACTTCTCCTTATGCTCGGGTCAATTTCCTTCCTTGTGGCGTTATGCTTACGTCCGTCCCCTTCCTAAAATCACAAATCCTACCCTCCCTTCCCATTTCAGACCTATATCAATCCTTCCTTTCCTCTCCAAAGTGCTGGAGGCCTGTGTCCACAAGCAGCTGTCGAGTTTCGTCCTCCAACAAAACCTGATTAGTCCCTTGCAATCTGGGTTCAGGCCAGGGCACAGCACCTCTTCAGCACTCCTCAAAGTGACTGGTGACATTAGAGAGGGAATACAGGACACCATGGTTACAGCCATGGTTTTAATCGACTTCTCCAATGCCTTTAATGTTGTCAGTCATGAAATCTTAGAATCCGTCCTTTCCCATCTTAAGATTTCACCCGGGGCTCTGGAATGGTTCTCATCTTATCTTCGAGGGCGCCAGCAGGCCGTTCGCGTTGACGAGACAATGTCAAATTGGCGTGTTCTAATGGCTGGTGTTCCTCAAGGCGGCATTCTTTCTCCATTATTATTTTCTATTTTCATTAACTTTATCACTCATAATCTTCAGTGTGCGTATCATCTGTATGCTGATGATCTTCAGCTTTACACTCAGGCACGGCCGGACGATTTGCATGCAGCCATTGATGAACTTAATGGGGATTTAGCTGAAATAAATCGATGGTCTAACCAATTTGGGGTGTCAGTTAATCCTACGAAGTGTCAGGCTATTCTCTTAGGTAGTCCTCGAATGGTGGGTAAGGCGGATATTGTTAACCTTCCCCCGGTTTTGCTGGATGGTGCTGCAATTCCACTTAGCTCCAACGTCTAGAATCTCGGCTTATATTTGGACACCACGCTAAGTTGGCAAACGCAGGTTGCCAGTGTTAGTAACCGGGTAACGGGAACTTTGCGCTATCTCAACCGGTTGAGAAACTTTTTGCCGCCGAAGACCAAAGCAATGCTTGTGCAGGCCCTAATATTCCCCATTATTGACTATGGTGACGTGTGTTACTACGACCTCAATTCGGACTTGCTCAGCAAACTTGATCGACTTATTAACAATTGCATAAGATTTGTGTTTAACCTGCGGAAGTACGATCATGTTTCTGAGTATAGGACCGAATTGAAATGGATGCCCATTCGCCAGAGGAGATCGCTACGTGCTTTGACGACCCTTTTTTCCATACTCAACTCTCCCACTCCCCCCTCGTATCTGATTCCTCATTTTCAATACCTATGTTCCGGTCACTCTAAACATCTCCGCTCTTCTCACAATCTTCTTCTTCACTGTCCTTCTCATACTTCTGACACTATCCACTCTTCTTTCCATATCCAAGCTATCCTTTTGTGGAATGCGCTGCCCTTGGAAATCAGGAAGTCCACTACTAAGCAATCTTTTAAAACTGCTGTTCGGAAATTAATCTATAAGAAAATGGCAGAATAATCATCATGACTGTTTGTATGTTTATTACTTATATATATATATATATATTTATTTATATATTTGTATGTATGTATGTTAAATATTTGTGTATGGATATTTATGTAGGTATATATTATTAAGTAAATATAAGTAGTGTTCAGTTTATAATATATTAAAATAATTAATTTCTCACTGAATGCACCTACCATGTTATCTCTGCATCACCTTAAGGTTGACTGGAAAGAATGCCTGTGGCATTAAGTCCGCCTATGTACACACTTGTTGCATAAAGTTTAAATAAATAAATAAATAAATAAATAAAAAAACAGTAACATCCTAATATGAACCTAAAAATCATTAGCAAATAGTTTAGTTTTGCTCGCGACAGCTTATTGTTATCGTTCAAGTTTACTCAAGAACTGTAATGTAATGCACAAAATGCAGCTCTCGTTCTATCTACTGCGCACGTCATGCGTTAGAAAAGGACAGGATATACCTTTTGTTTGTCTTGCTCGGATAGTTAGACCGACGCTAAAATCATAAATATAATTTTGGTTGTCAAACCATTGAGCCAGAATATCTTGTTGATACAAGGTATCACTTTTTAATTCGATTACAAACCGTCTTTTGGCATCGGCACTTATAAATGCATTCCCGACTTCCATATAGTTTTTTTTTGTTTAAAACCCTCTTGATCTTGATAAATAAGGTAAATAAATATTACCTATAAATGTTATGGATTCAGTAAAATTGCTACCTACACTCCTACTGCAGTAGTAGGAGTGTAGGTAATATTAAAATTACTACATCGTCAAACGTAGCCCCTTTAGCAATTTCGCCACCAATGGAGCTAGTCTAATTTGATATCCAAAATTACGATCATATTAACTTAGTTTAGTTCGTTGGTAGGCAGCAACTGACGCGCCAAAGGCATCTACTGGTGAGCGTAATAACGGTAGCTCTCATTTATTTTTAGTAATCTAGTAAATAAAAATGTATTTTGAAGTATCTAATTTGTTTTATTTTTTTATTCCTTACTTAAATAATAATATGCTTAGATAATATGCTTAGCTTATGCTTCAAGCCAGACGTTGACCGACCAGCAACGTCTCTTTATTGCACGTTTACTCCTTGTCATTAGCTAGTTGTCCTAGGTGTAGATTCAAACTTAAAAAATATTGCTATGGCAATTAAAGGCGCAACAAAATTCATACTCCAGACTCCATTCAAAAGAATACCTGCTACACACACAAGAAAAAGTGGTAAGGTTCAGATACTGGGTTTATAGAGTTGTAAATCTCAAAACTGGAGTATAAACGGTGATTTTAGTAAAAGAAAATAGCATTAAAATACTAATCAGATATTTTAAGTTTATATCTAATTAGTAATTAGTAAAACGTGGTTTCTTTCAACTTCAAAAATGTACGAGTGCAAAAAACAGCAATATACATTGAAATGAACGAGTGATGTTTGTAACTGCGTTGTGATGTTACCAGATGATGCCTGGTAGTCCGCAAACAGGTGATGCCTGTAAGGACTTCGTAATGTAATTAAACACGAGGCTTATCAGAGTGTAGATGTAGAAGCTATACGGGTGATGCCCTTAACGTGATATTGGCGCGGGTGATGCCTGTGACGTGTTGTTTTTACGGGTGATGCCCGTAATCCAAAGTTGGTACGGGTAACGCCCGTTATTGAAAATTTATACGGGTAACGCCCGTTTACTGAAGATTAATAACAGTTTACATGGTGTTGGAAAGAGAGGTTGTAAGGAATTAATAATGAATGTGTCAGTAACCAAAATGAGACATTCTTTATTTGTTTCCTTGTTCACAGATTAAATAATGTCAAGTCTTTCATTAGAAAAATTTGAGTGCGATGGCGAAGCAGGTTCTGTTGGAGCTAGATGGGAACGCTGGAAGAGGAGTTTATATATTTACCTGGAAGCTGCGGATGTTAGTACTAGTTCTAAAAAACGCGCAAGTCTGTTACATTGGGGAGGACAAGAACTTCAAGAAATACTGTTTAATATACCCGGTGGCTACGTCACGTCGGTTGAAGATGGTCAAGACAAAGATGTGTTTGAAGTAGCAATAAAAAAGTTGGATGAATACTTCGCACCCAAGCAAAACAAACGATATGAAAGACATCTATTCAGACAAATGAAACAAGAAGAAAACTAGAAATTTGAGAAGTATTTGGTTTGTCTAAGGCAACAAGCGTTAAAATGCCAATTTACAGATGTGGATGACAGTTTAATTGATCAGATAATTGAGAAGTGTTCATCGGAAGAACTGAGGAAGAAAGTACTTTGTGCAGAAGAAAAAATTACTTTAAATGAAGTGATAACCGAGGCGAATACTTTAGAAGTAGTGGAACGACAATTAGGTGATTTTAGCCAGAAAGGAAAGGAGCACACTGTAAGCAAAATTGAGACACGAGAGAAGGAAAATACATTTATAAAGAACAATAAAAAGGCGTTGGTGAAGCGTCTATGCCTTTTCTCACAAATAGATATTTGTTAAATAATCTATAAAATAGATTAGTTATTTTTCCCGCACTTAAGAACATTATTTTCCCTTATTTTTATAAAAAAATAGTAATATAATTGAATTCCTGTTGAAGTTTCCGACCGCCATTACCTGTCATCGCAGCGCCCATTGGTTACGTATCGAGTGTTTCCGGGAGACTCACGCGAATGACCAATAGAGGGCGCCTTCAGCTGTGAAAAAGATATAGTTCGTTCCGCCGCCATTCGCATTGCGTCGAGTGTACATCGCCCCGCTTTAAATATTCCGCATATGTTGAAATTCTCATGATTCTCGTGAATTAAATGGACTTCCTGCCGTGAGACTTGAATAACTTATAGTGCAGTGTTGATTTTACGAGTTTTCACCTGGCCACCGGTGGATGAATCAAGATTTAGCTCGCCGGCCGGCAGCCCACAACGCAACGACGCACCCTTGAACGAGGCATCTTCTCCGCACCCAGGTTCTAAGTGCGGTCCCTGGATTCATAAGGTACGTGGGCATTTGCTGCAATAGTTGTGATCGGTATTGGTGTCTGATTCGGAATCGGTCAACAGGTTTTCAATTTTCAATTTTTATTAACCGCCATTGGTAGTTCCTAAAAACACCACCCTAAACAGGGGAAGCTATTTACACGCTCCCCCAGGCGTGTTTCCGATGTGGTAGCTGGAATCATCTAGCGTATGATGCGAAGTGTCCAGCTAAAGGTAAAATTTGTAACAAATGTAAGAAGGTGGGACATTTCCAGGCTCAGTGCAGAGGAACAGGCCAAAAACGAAGCTATGAAGAAACGAACAAATCGGATAGAAGCGTAGATGCGAAAAGGAAGAAGTCAAATCACAAAGTCGAAGATATAAAACAGGCGAATGCGATAGAAGATAAAATCGATTACGTTTTTAATGTTCTGCATAATGATACGCTCGCTTGTCATGTAGGTGAAACTCAAGTAGAGATGCTCATTGATTCAGGATGTCAACATAACTTAATAACAGATAAAACGTGGAAAGAAATAAAAGAAAACGTTTTAAAGACAGGAAAAGAAGTAAAGAATCCAGGAAAAACATTCGTAGCATATGGATGTGAAGTCCCTCTCAAATTACTGACGTCCTTTACTGCGGATATCCGTGTTGGAACAAAAACACAAAACGCCACCTTCTATGTAATAGAGAAAGGGACACGTAATCTACTAGGCAAAATAACTGCGATTGCATTAGGTGTACTAAAATTAGGATTGGACATAAATCAGGTTAAGATGACACCCTTTCCAAAATTCAAAAATATTCAAATACAAATACCAATTAATAAGGATGTAAAACCAGTCGCACAGCCTTACCGACGTATACCAATTCCCTTAGAAGAAAAAATCAATGCTAAAATAGACGAACTACTTCAAAGGGATATAATAGAAAAGGTAGAAGGACCGTCAGAATGGATATCTCCTTTAGTACCGATTTTAAAAGCAGATGGTGATGTCCGTCTCTGTATCTACATGAGACGCGCAAATTTGGCAATCAAGCGGGAAAATCACCCTTTACCAACGATGGAACAGCTGCTACCAAAGATCCAAAACGCTAAAATGTTTAGCAAGTTAGACATAAAGGATGCTTTTCATCAACTGGAGCTTCTGCCCGACTCACGACACATTACTACATTCATGTCTGGCAAAGGATTATACCGTTTTAAAAGATTAATGTTCGGAATAACCTGTGCGCCGGAAATGTTTCAAAAAACACTCGAAAGAGTGTTAATAGAATGTGAAGGGGTTGTTAATTTCATCGACGACATTTTAGTTTACGGAAAGGACAAGCAAGAACATGACAGACGATTGCAAAAAGTAATAGAAACACTAAAGGCAAATGACATAATGTTAAGGGAAGATAAATGTATCTACGCAACAACGAAAGTCCAATTTCTAGGACACGAATTGTCTGATGAAGGAATTCGACCACTAGATAAATATTTATCGGCTATAAAAGATTTTAGAACCCCGATCAATATTTCGGAACTACAAAGTTTTTTAGGGCTCATTAGCTATATTGGAAAATGGATTCCAAATATGGCTACCCTCACAGAGCCATTGAAGCAATTGCTTCGCCAAGGATCAGCCAGAAACGCTGATATTAGGGATTCTTGGGGGAAAAGTCAGCAAACAGCCTTTTCTGCTTTAAAGGCTGCTTTGAGTGACATACCAAATCTGGGGTACTACAATGTAGACGATAAAACCATTGTATTTGCAGATGCTAGTCCGGTCGGACTTGGAGCAATTCTGGTACAGACAAATGAAAGTGGTCCACGTATTATTGCGTTTGGAAACAAAACTCTCAGTGATTGCGAACGTCGGTATTGCCAAACTGAAAAAGAGGCTTTAGCACTGGTGTGGGCTGTGGAGCACTTCCATATGTTTTTGTACGGCAAGGAATTTGACTTAATCACTGACCATAAGCCTCTTGAGGTCATATTTGGTCCAAAGTCCAAACCCTGTGCACGGATAGAACGTTGGATACTGAGACTTCAATCTTATAAATATAATGTTATATACCGTCCAGGAAAAAATAACATAGCCGACCCCTTGTCCAGATTGTGTACATTTAAGCATAATGAGACTAAGCAAAAAGATTACGTTCAGGATATAGTTGACCATGCTAGACCAATAGCCGTATCATTAAAAGATATCGAAGAACATTCAAAGACCGACTTAGACATACAAAAAGTAAAACAGGGCATATTTAACAGAAAGTGGGATGATTCAGTAAAGGGCTATAAACTATTTGAGAACGAGTTTTGTTTTTTTGGGGACATATTGCTAAGGGGCACTAGAATAGTTATACCAAAACAATTACGACGACTTGTTTTGGATGCTGCCCACGAGGGCCATCCTGGAATAGTCGCAATGAAGTTGAGACTAAGAGCGAAAGTGTGGTGGCCTAAGTATGATAAGGACGTGGAAAGCTTAGTACGGTCCTGTAAAGGGTGTACACTAGTATCGGCACCAAACCCACCGCACCCACTCAAAAGGAGAAAATTACCTACCCAATCCTGGGTTGATATCGCCATAGATCTTTTAGGTCCATTGCCAAGTGGCGATCACCTATTAGTAGTAATTGATTACTACTCAAGGTACAAGGAAATCAAAATTTGTCGAGACATAAGCAGTAAGGAAATGATCCGCTTACTAAAAGAGATTTTTAGCCGTCTAGGACATCCGGTTTCCATAACTTCCGATAACGGAAAACAATTCATTAGCGCAGAGTTCAAGACGTATTGTCGTGAAAATGATATAAAACTGTTTAATTCAATACCTTACTGGCCACAACAGAACGGTGAAGTGGAGCGACAGAACCGGGATATCCTTACGTCTTAAAATATGCCAAGTAGAGAGGAAAAGCTGGAAAGAAGCACTGATTGAGTATTTGACTATGTACAATCGGGGACACCCAGGCCTTATCACTTTTAAAAATATTTAGCTTGACGTTCGACGCAGGCGACTTGCGCGGAAGCTCCGCCCTCCTGTGACGTTGACCAATTAGGACATTGCAGTGACGAGATGGAAATATATATTTTGACTATTTTTGTGGACGTCAGTCGCATCTCACTGTTTGTTGATTATTGAAGTTCGATGTTTTCTCCGTGACTTTGACTACTGTTTACGAACACTCGCGCGTGTTTACCGGACTTTTATTTTATGTGATATTGAAAATTGACTATCGAAGAGCGAATAAAATATTTATATTAGTCAAATTGCGAATGACCTGAGAATATCTGTAAGTATAACATTTTAATTTTATTTTAAGTATTATGTTTTTTATCAGTCAGCCGAAAACCAGATAGATAAAGTGTATATGCATAGTAGTGGGATAGAAAAAGATTTTTAGTAACGCGAACTACATATACCAAATTCTAGTAGGTCAAAATTGTTTCATATACTTTTTATTATTGCACCAAACATGAAAACACAAGTTTCTTTTAAGTATAGATATAGATTATTAAGTGTTGTTCACGTTGATATTTTAATAATGTGTTTTAATGGTTTTAATACAAATGTATAAAAAATCCTGTTGTGCTAAGTAGGGACGTTTTCAGAATTGATAATTATAATTGATTGTGTGAGTCATCTGACACTAGTCTCATGTTTTAACATCTTAATCTATTTAGTGTCAAATTTTAAAGTTATCTTTGTGGCCAATACTTGTTTTTTTATATTCAAACTTCATTATTTCCACGTCACCTGTAGGAACACACACTCTTACAGCTTTTTTTACGCACTGTATAAAGTAACAGTAAGTCAGTGCATTTCCATTCATACTTTTGTTGGGATTTATTTAACTTCACCAAATGAGTGATATGTTAAATAAAAAAAAGTTCTAGTTAAAAAGATAGTTCATCTATATTCTTGTTTAGGGTATACACATTATTTTAAAGAATAATCTATTTATAATAGTGTTTTGTTAGGTGTTTTTTTAATCTTATTTCATTCCTATGGTTATCATAATATCGACGGTTGAAAGGCTAATTGGTCTAAGCGACATTTTTTACGATAATGAGTTATATACATATTCGGAATCAGCAAATTTTTCTCCGTCGTTTGAGACTACTCAAAATTATATTTGACCACTTTTTTGGCGCTTAACGCCCATAGCAAAACAGGCCTCATTTCTAAGCTCATTGAACTATACGACACAAGATTAGACAAATTTGAGGACTCGGTTACTTAAGCTATTTTGATTTTTTGAAGTTTTATAACGTGTCTGTTAAGGCATTTGGCTTTTTCGCCGCGGTTGTGAATTCGCCTATTTAGCATTAAACCAAAACATAATGCTATGTCGTTTGGCCCATTTTGCATTCAACTTCATTAAAAAACCACGTCGCTTGAATTATTTTGCATTAAGTTGTAATAATTAACTATGTATCTTGACCCATTTAGCCTCTATTAAAGATAATGTATAATGTCTCTTCGCCTTTTTTGCCCTAACAATCTCATTAGTGTTATGGCGGTTGAAACATTTTGATTAAATTCAGTATTTGTAAAATTAGTATTTCCACCATTTTTTCAAATCGGTTCAAACACATAGGCCATCCAATAAACTAATGAAGTTAGCTACTCCTTTGTCGTTTGAAACTAATTCAAATTATTGCGCGCTCTGTGTAAGTGTCCTTTACGAGTACCTTAACCACCCGCGCGGGCGCGTCAGTCTGCCGCCAACACTAAAGGAAGTGCGTTGTGTGTGAGCGAGTTGTGAAGATAGGCGCTTGATTTTTTTGGTAAGTACTAGTTATTTTGTTTCATCTAAGTGATAAATCAATGAAAAGATTTGTAATTACGCGAGGAATATAGTATAAGGAAGACATTGTTTTGATTTACAATAGGACCTACATTAAATTCAAGCTAGGTTCGTATCGTGACTTGTTCGCGAATTAACTTTTGTACGTACTTAATTGTAATAAATTATTAGTCTAGGTATGTATATAGAGAGAAAAAATATTAAATATTTACCTACTTGTAATAAGAAAATCTGTGTGTGATAATAGTAGGTATATACATAGTGAAAATACTTTGCAGTACTAATACAGTAGGTACTGCGACAACTTACAGTAAACGTTACGAGCAGGTAGGTAATTTTCGTTTATTACCTACCTATTGGTTTACGGTACTCTTTCTATTCTTCGAATTAAACATTTTTAGAATAAGAACTAATTCGTGCAAATTAGTTCGTGGGCCCGGCATGCAGGAGTGCAACCATAACGGCTGAACCCATTAGGGCTTCGTAAAATAAAGAGATTTATGAAAATTTAGTAAGTAATCACACACACAAACACACAAAAAGTCCCACCTCTGTCCGTTATCATGGCGAGTTTTGTTTGAAAGCGTCACGCTAAAAAACGTTACCTACTCTGCCATCACTCCTCGCCATGCTTTCTATTTGTCAAAGCCTTTTAACTTAAGGTACCTATACAGTCCTGAGCGTAGTGTCTTTGTTATTATTGTTGTTAGCTCATATTTACTTTTTAGGTCTTCTAAATTATTATCGGGCATTGTAGGTACATTAGAATTACTTATAAGTATAAAATGTTTTTAAATCGGTTTTGATTTAATTTCAGCAACAATGGAGTCACACCGCCGTTTGTATTTTAAGAAGCAGATAATGAAGGAGTTGTCTCAACAGAAGACTCAAGGCGCAGAAAATGAAAACGAAAAAAATAATGAAGCTGATGAAGTCTGTGTTGTTACACTATTAGGAAGTCAATCCTACTATGACCAAACCCACCTAGATAATAGCAATATGGAAAAAAAGTCACAGGCAAATAAAGCTTTAAACTTATTGGAATTTTATTATTACTACGTTAGTTCTCATTGATTTTTTTTTTTTTTCTTTTAGGATGATTATGACACTAGCACCAAAGTTCTATTTGATGATATTACTAACAGTAATACAGAAAATATAGAAGATAATATACGAATAGATATTGAATTTGAGTCGGTATGTAAATAATTAATGGTAATACTATCTTTTACCTACAACTTCATCCATGTGTTTTTTTTTTATTCCAGCCTGAGTGTACTGAATGCGTATGGAATAAAGAAAACTTGGGTGATAATGTTCAACAAAAAGAAAATGATGATTTACTGATACCTGAAAATGAAAAAAAATACGAAGAAACAGAACCTGAACTGATTTCTACATTAACGGAAGTAATTGCAGAGAGTGAGATGGAGTTGCTGAGGAAGTCTCTTGAAGCAGATGATGATGACATAGAAGCAAGAAGAAAAGAAAAAAACAAGAGAGGCAAAATTAATAAAAGTTATGTCGATTTTCTATCTGAGGAAGAAGACTTTGTATGGGATTCCTCTTCCTGGAAAGAAACTGGGGATGAATCTTCATCAAACGAAAACAATAGACCTCAAAAGAAGAAAAGAAAAGTAAGACCAGAAGACGGTAAAGTGGGTGAAGCAGGATTGAAAAAGAAAAAGAAGAATAAACGCAAAGAAGCAAAAGACTTGCGAGAAAAAGGAAAAGAGTATGTGAAAAAAGACGGAAGTATTGTAAGTGCAAGATCACTTAAGCCTAATCCATGTCTAGGAAAAAACTGTGGCAACGACTGTAATAATATTACCGAAGAAAAAAGGAAAAATATCTTTGATTATTTTTGGGGACTACCATCTCAAAGAAAAAAAGATTGGCTAGTAGGCATGACTGCTAAAACTGACATAAAACGAAAGAGGTCAAAGGACTCTGGTGTGAGACACAATACATACTTCTACTATATTAATGATGGTGAAGGCCGACGTAAGGTTTGTAAAAAGTTTCTAGTGGACACTTTGGGTGTTAGCCCAAAATATGTTAGTTATACCTTAGCCAATGCATCGTCTGGGTTGTCAAAAGAGGAGTCCAGAGGTAAAACTGCTCCTAAAAATAAAACGCCTCAGACAGTAAAGGAATCGGCCATTAATTTTATCAAAAGTTTACCAGCCCTACCATCCCACTATTGTCGTAAAGACAGTACCAAATTATATCTCCCCACTGAGTTTAAAAACATAAAAAACCTTTATAGGATTTATAAACAGTCAAAAACATCAGAAGGTGTAGATGTAGTTGGTGAAAAATTATTTCGGGACATCTTCAACACGAATTTTAATATTGCTTTCCACGTTCCAAAGAAAGACAAATGTGTCAAATGTATACGTTTTGAAGGCCAGAATGAAGAAGAAAATCCTGAAATGTTAAGTCATTTAAATGAAAAAAAGGCATCGAAAGAAAGATTAGCTTTTCACTGTGAACTAAGTAAGAAGAATAACACAATGCTTTGTACTTCTTTTGATCTTCAAAAGGTACTGAACTCCCCACATGGGGAGAGCATGCTGTTATTTTATTCTAGAAAATATACAGTGTACAACCTTTGTTTTTACGAAAGTGGTACCAGAAATGGTTTCTGTTATACGTGGGGAGAAACTGAAGGAAAAAGAGGAGGCAATGAAATTGCTACAATCTTAAAAAAGTATATTGCTGAAGTCGATTCACGCGGTTCTGTAACAAATTTAATTCTTTACTCAGACTCATGCCCAGGGCAGAATAAAAACAAAATAGTTTTAGCGGCCATACATAATGCACTGCTTGAAACCAAAAATATTGAAACCATTCAAATGAACTATCTGCTTCCTGGGCACACGGAAATGACTGTCGATAGCATCCATGCCACAATTGAAAATTCTGTCAGAAATACAATAATATGGGCACCGTCACAGTGGCCAACTGTTTTTCAGTTGGCTCGTAAAGAACCCGGTCCATATTATGTAGAAACTCTTACGCACAACGATTTTATGAATTACGAAGAGTTTTCAGAAAAGTACTTCAAAGGCAATTTAACCGGAAAGATTAGTAAGGTTCGGGTGGCGACATTCAAAAGGTCGTCACCAAATGTCATGACTGTCAAATACAGCATGGATAAAGATGCTGGGACCGATTCTATAGCCATAATTTCAAGACCAAAGGTCGTGCAGCGGAAGTATAAAACATCTTTGCCTATAACTACAGCCAAATACAAAGACCTTAAAAAGCTGTGTGATGTAGGAGTTATTCCCAAGAATTTTCACCTAGAATACACTAACTTTACGCACCGCGTAGGTAAAGATGTTCTGATAGATACAGATATTGAAGATGACATAGAAGCTTGAGGTTCTTGGTCATAGTCAACATTTAAAATTGTATTTTATAAAGAAACTGTTTAATTTTCTATCTGTTTGCTTGATGATAGATAATCTACCATTTTTTGTTTTGTTTTTGTTTATAAGGAATGTAAATTTTTCGTTATTTTTTAATAAGGAATGTTAACTTTTGTGTGTTTTATGACAGATTGTTTTTTTTCAACTCCTGATTTACTTGATAATACAAAAAAAATGTTTTAATATTAATTGTTTGATTGTAACATACTGACTGTTCCTGTTAAAGACTGATTTTTGATAAATTATAATTAATAACCATTAATTTGTTGTTTTATTTATAAAGTGACACTAAAGAGCAATAATTGTATTCCGTGATGATAGTTGATAATTATTATTCCTAGGTTTACGATGGTATATCACCTTATCTAATAATATTAATAAACCTTGTTCCAAGACACAATGGATTAACATTTTGATTGATTCCTATAAACAAAAATGTTTGTTTCAGTTGAAAAAATATACAAGACTATGTCTTAATTGTATGAATCGGCATATCAAACTCAAAAATATGTATGGACGTTGCAGGATAATGATGGCCTAAGTATCAATATCTACAATAACCTAATTAAGGTTAATATTGTTTCTTTCTGCAGTCCCTCTAATGGGCATCTGCATCAAACTACTTCACACCGGTGTAACACCATCATGTGGCTTATGCTCATTGGACATATTTAACTGTCAGTTAACTTGGCGCTAAATTCATTTTCTCTCGTTTTATTTTATTCTTAGTCAATGCTTGAGCCAGTTCACTTTCAGCTATTTTATTTAAAGTAGGCATTTAAACCAATTTGCCTTTCTCTAAAAATAACTAAGTTTGATGCATTTTGGGTTAACCAACATAAATTTTCTAAAATAATACAGGATTATCAACAGTAATAGCATAAAAAACTTTCTTTCATAATTAGGGATATACTGTATTAAATAAATAAAAGTCTAACAAATGATTGTTCTTTTATTTAAAAAAAAAACAAAAAAAGAAACTTTAATCCGTCCTCCTGTATGTTTTACAAAATGTCGCTTAGATCAATTAGCCTTTCAACCGTCGATATTAAACCTATCTTTAAAAGAGTAATTAAATAAAAGTCTTAATTTGAATTTTAAAAATTAAACAATAATTAGCAAAGCCGGCCGGATTGGCCGGAGCAAGGTATCGGTGCACCCGTGCACAAACCTACTCGTCACTATAACAATAGAATTCCACTGCTATAGATAAAAACTAGTCAGCTCACTTTTAACAAAATAGTCATAAACCCGAGCTTGCGAGGACTTGTTTACGCAAAGCGCATGTTAGTTGTTATGACCAAATTATATCTAAATAAAATGATATTTATTGGATTGAAAAAAAAAATGATTTTACTTGAATTTTGGTTAGCTCAAGTAATTACATCAAGGCTGGTCCTGCTCAGGAAGGAGGGGCGCCCCGCGGACTCGCCGTCCGCGTATCGGCCCATAGTGCTGCTCGACGAGGCGGGCAAACTATTTGAGCGAGTTATCGCAGATCGCCTCGTCAGCCACTTGTGCAGAGAGGGGCCGGACCTGGACGAGAACCAGTTCGGTTTTCGTCGGGGGCGCTCCACCATAGACGCCATCATGCGCGTGAGGAGCCTGGCGGAGGAGACGGTGTCCCGGGGTGGGGTGGTGTTGGCGGTGTCTTTAGACATCTCCAACGCTTTCAACACCCTACCCTGGAGCTGTATTCGGGAGGCGCTGGTATACCATCGCGTGCCTCCCTACCTCCGCCGTACAGTAGGGGCTTATCTGGAGGACAGATGCGTCACCTACAGGGGACGTGACGGTGCTGGTCAGCACTTCATGTCTTGCGGTGTCCCACAGGGATCGGTCTTAGGACCGCTCCTGTGGAACATCGGCTACGACTGGGTGCTGAGAGGCGAGCTCCCGTCGGGCGCAGACCTGACGTGTTATGCGGACGACACGCTTGTCACTGCCCGGGGGAGCTCGCACAGGGAAGCGACGTTGATAGCCACGGCTGCGGTGTCACAGGTGGTGAACCGCATCCGGCGCCTGGGCCTGGAGGTGGCCCTAAACAAGTCGGAGGCCATGGTGTTTCATGGCCCCCGGCGGGCGCCGGCGCCGGGATCACACATCGTGGTCGGTGGGGCTCGGATAGCTGTCGGGTTCACCATGAAGTACCTAGACCGGCACCAGCACCTGCAAGAAGTACTTTCTTCTTTTCAACAATGCAGTGATACACATGAAAGCGCTTTGAATCGCATATCTGAACTCGAGCATGAACTTTGTAAAGCCCATAATTCAATATTGTTATTAGAGTCAGTGAAAACTAATGAACAGGTCTCGAACACCCAGAGCCTATATGATGAGTTGGTAGGTTACTCAGCCTCGGCTGTCAGTCAGCCTGTAGTTATAGACCTTACCGGTGAGGATGTCATTACACAATGTCCTTTAATTAGTCATCATAAGATAAAAAAATACATAAAATGTAGTAAATTAATTAGGAAAGCCCATTTAGCCTTAAGAAAAATAAAAAACACTAAATTAAATAATATTAATAGTCATAAAAAGCACATTCACTTGGTAACTCAATTAAAATTATATACTAGTGAACTGGATCAATGTAGGGCTAAATACACTTCTCATCAAAAAAATCGAAACACTTTCGTTTTTATTGTTTTTGTCCTAATATTTTACAAAAGAGAATTAATTCCATGAAAAAAAAAACATTATTGTGTAGCTGGCAGTTTGGTCATTACAGTAAGAAAAAAAAAATCAAAATTCGAAATTAGAATTTCATTTGTTTATCCTATAAATGAAATTAATCACTGTTTTGAGACAAATGTGTATTTAGGGTTGGAGTACGTTTCTCGTTTAAAAACTAAAAATTAGCGCTTGTCTTTAAACTTTTTGTTTCTTATTTCGTTTACTGTGACTTTGGGACGTCTGAAATAACTTTTTTTTCTAAAACATATGGATACTTCGCCCGCAGAAGCCGCCCAAGTGGTGGCATTGCTGGATTCTGGACTTAGTCAGCGTGTTGTGGCTGCAAGATTGCATCTAAGCTTATCATCTGTTCATAGAGTCTACAAACGCTATCGGGAGACTGGTTCGTTCACGCGCCGTTCAGGTTCTGGCAGGAATCGGGTCACTTCTGAGCGAGATAATCGATTTATTGTAACAACTTCTTTACGAAATCGACGCCTTAACGCTTTTCAACTGCAGCAGCAGCTTCGCGTTGTACGAAGAGTAGCTGTAAGTGACTCTACAATAAGAAGAAGGTTGAAGGAACGCGGATTGGCACCGCATAAGCCAGCGAATGGGCCGAAATTAACTGCAGACCATCGAAAAGCGCGCCTTAACTTTGCACGCGAGCACCTAACTTGGTCATACCTTCAGTGGAGCAAAGTACTGTTTTCTGATGAGTGTAAAATTATGCTGTATGGTAACGACGGAAGGAACAAGGTCTACAGAAGAGATGGAGAACGCTTTGCACAATGCTGCATTGAAGAAAAGGTCAGCTATGGTGGCGGTTCGTGGACGGTTTGGGGAGGAATCAGCGCCGACGGTAAGACAGAACTTACCTTTGTGTCTGGGCCACGGCTGCCTGCACTAAACTCTCATCGGTACATCGAACAGTGTCTTGAACCTCATGTGATGCCCTATGCACATTTTATTGGCAACGACTTCATATTCATGCACGACAATGCTAGAGCTCACACCGCGGGCGTCGTACGAGATTATCTTACCGAAGTCGGTATCTCCATTATGGTATGGCCAGCAAGAAGCCCGGACATGAATCCCATTGAACATCTATGGGATGAATTAAAGAGACGAATTCGAGCAAGAGATCCAGCCCCAGAAACACTTAGCCAGCTGCAAAATGCAATCCAAGAGGAATGGGATAATATACCACAACATGTGATCGTGACTCTCATCCGATCGATGAAGAACCGTATGGAAGCAGTAATAAGAGCTCGCGGAGGGAATACAAGTTATTAAATAAACGTTTCTTACATTTTTTTTTCATTTACGCGTGTTGTTTTACCCATTTCCTTCATATTCCATACAGGGTAAAAATTACTCATTATACAAAATACGAAACCTATGAAGACTTAATTTGAATTTAGAACATTAACATTAGGATTTAAAAACCTCATACTACTCACTATTAAATGACATTTTACATTTATTCCTAAATATACACATTTTTCTGATAATCCTTATCAAATCATAAACTGCGAGGTGTTTCGATTTTTTTGATGAGAAGTGTATGACAAAGACACTCTATTGTTATATAACGAAATAGTAGTTAAAGAGAATATGTTGAAAGATGTCTTTGCTAAATATGTTTCCTGTGAGGAACAACTTAGTCAGCGTATGGTAGAGGCTAGTGAACTTCTAGACATAGTAAAAGGCAATGCAGAGAGATATGAGTCCCTGACTAACAATCTCTCTTGCAACTGTAGTAACTCTGTTTCACCATCTGAGCCTCCGCAGGTTCCTTCCTCACCTACAGTCTCTCAGCCTTTAATTGATAGTGATATTGATTTTTACTCAGACAAGTGCATAATCATTTCTGATAAAATAGGAGCAGGGTTTGGTTCATTGTTAAATAACAATAACAATCACAATGTTACAAACTACTGCTACCCAAAGTGTAATTTCAACAATTTGGTAAACAAAATAAAAAACATGAAATTAAATAAAAACACTAACATTGTTTTATTAGTAGGTAACAGTTTAGGCATAAGGAGAAAGGACATTGTTTATGGCATTGACACCTTACTAGGTTTAGATATAGGTAAAATTATGTTGTGTGCTTTGCCTTATGCAAACACATTAAGTAGCGAACATAATGAGTATGTGCATTACTTAAACAATACTTTGTACATGTCAACTTGTTGTCATAGTGACAAATTAGTGTTTTTTGACACTAATCAATTTATTACTGGGTTTCAACTAACCCATGAAACTATGTATCTTCCTAGAAGATATAAATTTTTAGTTGCTAGTTTAATAGCTTTTAATATTAACACAGTTATAGGAGATATAACGCTGAATAGGTTAAGTTTAGATTTAAGTAACAATGTAGATTGTTTAAACTCTCAACGCAGACAATAGGGAAGCACTCTGATAGCATTCTGCTGTATCATCAGAATATAAATCGCTTTTCTAGCAAAATTCTTGATATTGAACTTTTAGTAGATAAGTATTCAATTGATATTCTTTGTTTTTGTGAATCTTGGCTTAAACCAGATATGATGAATTTTAATGTAAATAACTTTGCGATTGCCAGTGCGTTCAGCAGACTTTCAGCTGAGGGGGGTGGGTGTCTGATTTTATGTAAAGATTACTTTAAGTTCAAGGAACGTCAAGACATCTCCTCTTTCTCTGTTGATCGCATATGTGAGGTAGCATGTGCAGAAATAGAATCTCTTATTGTTCTTTGCGTTTATAGGCCTCCCTCATCTAACTTGTTATCGTTTTTAACTATTATGGAAGAAATTTTAAGTAAATTATGCTGCAATAATAAATCAATATATATTTGTGGAGATTTTAATGTTAATATCTTGATTGATTCGCCGGATAAATGTAAGCTCTTATCTTTATTTAAGTCATTTAATTTAAATTATATTTTTAATGAACCAACGAGGATTACTGTAACTTCCCTTACTTGTATTGATAATATTTTTTCGAATAGTTCGGTGCTAAACTCTAGATTAATACCCGGTGTAAGATCTGATCATATGGGTCAATTAGTTACTATCAAAGCTAAAAGTAAATTACCTGTATCTAAAGTTATTTCAACCAGGCCCTTAACAAATCATACCCTAAATTCATTTAAAAATAATATTACAGCAGCCCTTAATTGTAAATATTCTTTTTCTGGAGTTCCAAATAAAGATTATAATTCCCTGTTTGGTATTGTACGGGAATCGTTTAACAAAACGTGTCCTCGAAAAGATGTTAAACTCAACTTTAAGAGTAAATTTAATGAGTGGGCTGCTAAAGGCATTAGAATAAGTAGGGACGTTCTCTACGGTCTTTATGATGAAAAATCATTCAACACTAATCCTGATTTTCATAAGTATGTTACAAATTATTCAAAAGTATTTAAAAAAGTGTGTTTAGCGGCAAAATCTAGACTTATCAGCAAGCGTATAGACGGTTCTGATAATAAAATTAAAACGGTGTGGAAGATCATAAATTCTGAAACTGGAAATAGTACTCAAAGAGATACAGACCTGTCTTTGAAAATCAATAATAAAATAATTTCAGACAAGACAGATGTTGCTAACGCTTTTGAAGTATTTTTTTCAAATATACCAGTAGAGGTGACGAAGTCTCTTCCTTCGTCTTCGTCAAAAGCGGAATCATTACTAAAGACGTCTATGAATAAAAGTTTTCCAAATTTTAATTTTACGCATGTATCTCCTAGTATTGTTAAGAAAACATTTAGTAAGATTAAAGTAAAGACCACTGAAGATTTATGGGGAATCTCTGTCAAAGTACTTCAATCCATAATTGACACTATTGCCCCTATTCTTGCAAATATCTTTAATGACTGTGTTGATTGTGGCACTTTTCCTGATTTAATGAAACACAGTAAAGTAATACCTATTTTTAAATCTGGATGCAAGAATGATCCATCTAACTATAGACCAGTTTCAGTACTTCCTGCTTTTAGTAAAATATTTGAAAGAATGGTCCTTGACCAAATGATGTCACATTTTAGCAAGTATAATATTTTTCACGAGCAACAATTTGGTTTCACTAAGGGAAGGTCGACGACCGACGCCGGGGTTAAGTTAGTCTCTCACATTTTGGGAGCTTGGGAGGGTTCACAAGATGCCATCGGCATTTTTTGTGATCTCTCCAAGGCTTTTAATTGCGTGGATCATAACACTCTAATCCTAAAACTAAAATACTACGGATTACGAGGACAATCTTTAGATCTAGTATTGTCATATTTGTCAACAAGACAGCTAAAGGTAGGCGTAAACGGTGTGACTTCACCTGGGTCCTTAGTAAGAATGGGCGTGCCTCAGGGTTCAATATTAGGCCCCTTTCTTTTCCTAGCTTATATAAATGATCTGCCTTTCATAATGTCTAAATTAACGGATATAATTTTATTTGCAGACGATACCTCTATAATTTTTAAAATTAATAGAAAATTGCACGACTTTACTAATTTAAATAGTGCGCTTAACGTGTTGTCAGATTGGTTTTCAGCTAATAATTTGCTACTAAACGCTTCAAAAACAAAATGTTTAAAATTTTCACTTCCGAACGTTCGATCGCATTTGGATCTAAATCTAATGCTTGATGGTAAAAAACTAGAGTTAATTAACGAAACGGTATTTCTTGGTGTTACTTTAGATTCTAAGTTACAGTGGGGTGCTCACATCAAAGCACTGTCGAAAAGGCTAAGTTCAGCTGCATTTGCGGTACGGAAAATTAGACAGCTCACGGATATTCCTACGGCAAAATTAGTTTACTACGCGTATTTTCACAGCATTATGTCATACGGCATTCTGCTATGGGGCTCTGCAGCCGATGTAGATTCTATATTCATCTTGCAAAAACGAGCAATTCGCGCCATTTACTGTATGGGCCCCCGTGAATCACTTAGAGATAAATTTAAAGAAATCGGTATTCTCACGTTGCCATCGCTTTATATTATGGAAAATATAATGTACGTTCGTAAACATTTAGATAGTTTTAGTGTCAACAGTGATTATCACAATATTAACACCAGAAGTAAAAATAAACTAGTAGTCCCAAGGTTTAGACTAACTAAAACAAATACTAAATCCTTCCTAGGGAATTCTATTCGCTTTTATAATAAATTACCAGATAGTTTAATTCATTTAACTAACAAAAAGTTGCGTTGCAAAAACATGCGTGAAATCCAAACTAATAGGAAAGGCCTATTATAAAATTAGTGACTACGTAGAGGATAAAAGTGCGTGGATCTAGGACCTTCGGCACATGTGGCCTCCCTGGCGGTCCGTCAGTTCATTTGCCTCATCTTGTTGTTGTATCTTACTCGACTAGCTTCCCCACGGTCTCTATTCGCAGAAACCTTTTGACATGCCTTGACATTCCTGTTAGGGTTTAGGTAGGACTACATATATATTGTATGTAAAGCTATTTACCTATTTAACTAGATATTTTTTCATATTTACTTAATTTAGTCTTTTAGTTTTATTATTATTATTTTCGCATACGCGACCTTTGTAAATGTGACGGCAATGTAAATTTAGTTGCGTGTACTACTTCATTTTTCTTCCATTTTGGATGACATCGTTTACCTTAATCTAAGCATTTTGCTATTTACGTTGTTGTCGCATATTTGTATATTTATTAAAATAATTGTATTTTTAACATTGATGTTAACCTTTTTTTCAAAAGAGTAACCAATGGAGTTTCTTGCCGGTTCTTCTCCATTGGAATGACATTTTGGAACCTGCAACTAGAGTCAGTAATTTAACGTTTTAAAAGAGCTTAAAAAGGCCTACTTAAAATAAAAATATTTTGATTTTGATTTTGATTTTGAGGATTGGTGCTCGACAGCCGTTGGGAATTCGGGCCTCACTTCCGGCGGCTAGCGCCCAAGCTCATGGGCGCGGCGGGCGCGCTTTCAACGTTGCTTCCCAACATGGGGGGCCCGAGCGCCGCCTGTAGGCGGTTGTACGTGGGAATCGTGCGGTCCATGGCCCTGTATGGGGCTCCCGTATGGGCGCTCGACCTGACGGCCAGCACTCTCGCCATTCTGCGCAAGCCGCAGAGGGCGATGGCCGTCAGAGTCGTCCGCGGGTACCGCACGATTTCCCACGAGGCGGCTTGTGTCCTGGCCGGATCTCCGCCCTGGGACCTAGAGGCGAAAGTACTCGCGTCATTGTACCGATGGCGCGAGGAAGAGCGGACACGGGGCTCGATGCCCGTGCAGCGGCAGATCGAGCTGCGCCGGGGAGAGCTCCGTCAGGTCTTGGTGGCGGAATGGCGGCAAAGGCTTTTGCGCCCTGCCGCCGGCCTCGCTACCGTCGAGGCGATCCGGCCAGTACTCGACGACTGGCTCGGGAGAAGGCACGGCTCCCTGTCGTTTAGGGTGACGCAGGTGCTGTCGGGGCATGGATGCTTCGGCAAGTACCTGTGTCGCATAGACAGGGAGCCGGACGCTCGGTGCCACCACTGCGTCCAGTGCGGGGAGGACACGGCGCAACACACGCTCGCTGAGTGTGTAGCTTGGAAGGAGCAGCGCCGTGTCCTCACCAATGAAGTAGGAGGCGACCTGTCGCTGCCGGCCGTAGTGCGGAGTATGGTCGGAAGCGCAGAGTCGTGGGACGCGGTGGTGTCCTTCTGCGAGGACGTGATGTCGCAGAAGGAGACTGCGGAACGTGAGAGGGAGATCTCGACTCCCTTCCCCGGCCGCAGAAGGCGCACCGGGCGCAGGGGAAGGGCGGACAACGCCCTTCTCCGCCCCCCATGAATGGGTCCAGGGGCGAGGGACTTGGGGAAGTCCCCGCCCCCTATTCGATGGACCCGAGGCGGAGGCGCGCGCGGGTGTCGGCGCGCGCCTCTGAGGCGGTGCACGGGGTAGTTGTACACCTCACTACCCCGTGCAGGAGCTGAGGCCCGGACAGACCGGGCCGGCACCAGTGTGGGGCTGCGGAAGAATCTGGATTCCCGCGGCCCCACGCGCACGTCAGGAGGAATTCCTCCCCAGGCGGAGGAAGTCCATGAGGATTTCCCCCCGTAAAAAAAAAAAAAAAAAAAAAAGTAATTACATCAAAGTCCGCCGGTATGGCCACTACAATGTATCAGTGCACATATTATTATGTGTCGTGCACTCGCGCTAGTAAACACATTTTCACTGGAGTAGATAAAACAACACTCGGTTTAATTTTAACAAAAGAGAGAGAACTTGTTATAATCGTGTATCAGGTGATTATGACCACCGAAGAGCAAAGTAATACATAGGTAGATGACCACATTAGCAGAGAGTAACGATAGCCTAGTAGGTATTACCGGCGACCCGTTAAAACTTAAGTCTCGAGTTCGAACCCAACTCGACAGATTTTTAGAAATCTATTTGTAATGACAGATAATCACAAAAAACTTAAAATTTCACTTGATTACCTATTAAGTCAAAACTTTCAATCTAGTTCGGTAAATTGTTATCTTACTACTTGGTATATGATACAATATAGTTTGTTCTATAGTAGGCAGTACTTTTCCTGCTTGTTGTATTCTACATAAGTAACCAAGTATAAAATAAAATATAAAACATCTTTCTAACGTCATGTTTTTGTAAACTTATTAGAATTTTATTATGTATGGATTCATTGTTTAAACATTTTGTTTGCAGCGCTTTTACAGTAAGGCTGTGGATAAGACGGTAGGAAGAGGATGGCAGACTAAATAACTGCCCGCGCGAAGTGAGGTCACGATTTTTCATCGACGAAGAAGACCGACAGCGGATGCTGAGAACCTATGAAGGCGAACCTTTTACTCCAACGAAGACCTTTGATCGACAATTTGTCTTTCTATGCGAACAGTGAGGAGAACATTAAAAAGAAAAGCAAAAAGCCTGCAAAACTAATAATATAATCTATATACGAGTAGGTAGAGACTTTTGCTAGAGATTTGGCGGTTGGCTTATTGGGAGCGTTATAATGTTTTTAAAACTTTCTTCGACCGCAGTATACTAATTATTTTAACTTTCAGTTATTAAATTAGGTCGTTGAGTCTGACCAGGATATGTAATATTATTGTAGCATAATGGTTAATTCTTAGCAGTCTTATTATATTTCAATCGTCATTCTAGGTATATTATCAGGCCCCTGACGGTTTAAAGTAGTTTTATAAGTTCCATCAATAATCTTCTTATTCACCTCTGATTTTATTGCCTCTCTATTAAAGATATAATTTAATTCGAATTGTTAATATATACTACTTACTACTATATACTATCGTATTTTAATATTAAAACACTAAATGGACGTCGGATCCAAAATAAAATCTACAAACAATCTATGAGAAACATTAAAAAAAACAGTAACATCCTAATATGAACCTTAAAATCATTAGCAAATAGTTTAGTTTTGCTCGCGACAGCTTATTGTTATCGTTCAAGTTTACTCAAGAACTGTAATGTAATGCACAAAATGCAGCTCTCGTTCTATCTACTGCGCACGTCATGCGTTAGAAAAGGACAGAAATATACCTTTTGTTTGTCTTGCTCGGATAGTTAGACCGACGCTAAAATCATAAATATAATTTTGGTTGTCAAACCATTGAGCCAGAATATCTTGTTGATACAAGGTATCACTTTTTAATTCGATTACGAACCGTCTTTTGGCCTCGGCACTTATAAATGCATTCCCGACTTCCATATAGTTTTTTTTGTTTAAAACCCTCTTGATCTTGATAAATAAGGTAAATAAATATTACCTATAAATGTTATGGATTCAGTAAAATTGCTACCTACACTCCTACTGCAGTAGTAGGAGTGTAGGTAATATTAAAATTACTACATCGTCAAACGTAGCCCCTTTAGCAATTTCGCCACCAATGGAGCTAGTCTAATTTGATATCCAAAATTACGATCATATTAACTTAGTTTAGTTCGTTGGTAGGCAGCAACTGACGCGCCAAAGGCATCTACTGGTGAGCGTTATAACGGTAGCTCTCATTTATTTTTAGTAATCTAGTAAATAAAAATATATTTTGAAGTATCTAATTTGTTTTATTTTTTTATTCCTTACTTAAATAATAATATGCTTAGATAATATGCTTAGCTTATGCTTCAAGCCAGACGTTGACCGACCAGCAACGTCTCTTTATTGCGCGTTTACTCCTTGTCATTAGCTAGTTGTCCTAGGTGTAGATGCAAACTTAAAAGTTATTGCTATGGCAATTAAAGGCGCAACAAAATTCTTACTCCAGACTCCATTCAAAAGAATACCTGCTCCACACACAAGGAAAAGTGATAAGGTTCAGATACTGGGTTTATATAGTTGTAAAACTCAAAACTGGAGTATAAACGGTGATTTTAGTAAAAGAAAATAGCATTAAAATACTAATCAGATATTTTAAGTTTATATCTAATTAGTATTTTAGTAGTAGTACAATGCATTATGCATCCTATATTTTGTATTAACTTAAAGTTAGGCAACAAATAATATAATAACATTTAAATTTTGGTATTGATGCAATTTTACTATTTAGTAAACAAGCTGTTAAAAGCATAAAAATCCCGACTAGTTTTTAATATTAATTCATTTCTCAACCCAAATTACATTAAAACATAACATTATGCAACAAAGTGCATAAATGAAAAAAAACAACATTTAAAATAATACTATAACATAATAATAATATCCTGGGACATCTTACACACGGCCATCTGATACCAAAGTAAGCAGAGCTTGTTTTATTGTAACCAGACAACTGATAAACATACTTATATATTCATTCTTAGACACAGAACAAATGATTGTGCTTATAACACATAGATTTGTCCTGGGTGGGAATCGAACCCACGACCTCCGGTATAGCGAACAGGGTCACTAACCACTAGACCAACAGGCCAGTCATTTATAAAAACTATGTTTGGACAACGCACTCGATAGGTGTAGTAAAAAAATCGCCAATTTTGTTTTAATCACCCATAGAAATAATTAAAAAAACGTAAATCTGTCCAGACGTTTAAAAAAAGAAATCTAGAAACTCATTATGAGACACGAGCAATAAACCTAACACTTCCTTGGCAGGCGAGTAAAAATAACGATAAATTACATAATTAAATGTAAACGCATTATTGTAGGCAAATCTATCATTTTTAGTTACTCTATTATTAATTTTATTTTCAAATATACTGCAAAATCAAATAAAAAATAATCATCTTAACATATTAATATTCTAGCATTTCTAGTTTACATAATAGACAACACACTTTTATGAAAATATTTGCATAAGAGAAACTTATTGCATAAGTCGTCAAAACATTCGTAGTATTTAGTGACGACGACGACGAACATTAATACGATGTAATGTTTCACTCGTGCACAGTGTTCAACAGTAGGATAAAATTGGGGTTTCCAGATCACATAAGATCTGAAAACCCCAATTTTCAATAAACACCTAATTTACATCATAGTATTCAAATATACGAAATATTGTTTGTTGCTTTTATGTCCTACTATTATTAATAAACCTTTCATTGAATTAAAAAAAAAACCTATTCAAATAGATTCTTATCTGCATTACATTCAAATTGAATAATGATTAAATGTATAAAAACTATGTGATTGGTCTTTGAGTGTCACAAGGTTTAATTCTGATAATTGAATGCGCTCACACATTCTCCGATGTTATCTTATATCGGATTTCTGATATACCTACTTACGTCATTGCGTTCTTTTATCTCACGAAGCGATGTATGTGCATTATTCGATGCGTCTTTCAACCTTACTGTCATAGACTTTAAAACCACATGTCGTCGCTTCGTGACGTAAAATACATATCTGTTAGATGAGAGTAAGTATGTGATAGGTTAAATAAAAATACTTTATCTTTTATTAAGTATTATGATTTATTTTACGGCATATTATTCAATACCTTTACAGCAATGTCTTTAACTGATTTATAAATGTCATCCATAAATATGTTTTTAACTACATGCTGCACACACAATTCAGCATCACAATTACATAGCGAACTTAAGATATCAGGGTAACTTTCCACATCATAAACTTCGATCCTGATCACTTTAGCACCACGCGTTAGTTTTTTTACACAGGTGAATGCAGCTGTTGAACTTCTCTTGAGCTGTTTGCTGCTGGGACCCTCCAGATTCAGTTGTTTTTCATTTTTCTGTCCTACTACAGTATTCATAGGCATGAAGTTAAAGAAGTCGTTTTCAGAGTCCTGAAAAAAATAAAAACAAACAGAATACAAATACTCATGCTGAACTAAGTGTATACTTACATACGTTTATATTCGAAAACTCTAATGTCAAGGGCTTATAGATAATTATGTTATATTTTAATTGATAGATAAAATATAGTTAAAGAAAATAATTATTAACACTTACCGACATTACGCAATGATCCTCGTTTTTTAGCCAGTCAGGACTCAGCAAGAGCACAAATTGAAATGATTGATTTAATATATTTTTTTCAATTTATATAATAATCGATTTTTAATCTATAGAGTTCAAAATCGTACAATTTTGTTAGATTATGTCGATAAGTAGGTACTCTGGACAAAAATGGCATGGTGAAATTGAAACCTCAAGACATCACGGCGCCAAACATTTTATTGTTTACTATAAATCTATATGATAAAACAAACACTTACTGTACGTTTGTTCACTGTATTTTTTTCATACATTTTTATTGAGAAGATTCTGCATGCGAAACCATCGCATGTAAGTAGTACGTCTAATTTGCAACGTAAGTTCTAATTCTATTTAAGGAGATGGATCAAAACAATAATATTGTATTGCAATATCGACATACTATTATTAGGTACTCCTGGTTCTGCCTGCTATTATTGTCTTTTTCTTCAAACTTGGAATTTTTAAATCAGCAAAAGAAAGGTAATAAAAACCGATAACAAGACCGTCTTTGGCTTGACACAGCCGGACACTTCTCTTACAGTGTATCCTATACATCAGCCACTTTAAAGAAATAATGAACGTGCTTTGGGATTATGAACCTTAATTCAATGACTAACAGTTCAGTTTCCATCACATTCAAATTACTTTTAGGCCTTTTTCGGTAATATTTGTCATTCCAAAATGAACTTAAACACATGTTGTCAAAGTTGATAATTGCGTAATTAGTAATAACGTTTAATTCTCTTTCCAGATTGGCGTTAGTATAGGTACTAATCCTATTATAAATGTGAAAGTTTGTGAGAATGGATATATGGATGTTTGTTACTCTTTCACGCAAAAACGACTGGACCGATTTGGTTGAAATTTTGTAGATAGGTTATACCCTGGATTAACACATAGGCTAGTTTTTATCCGGGTGCGGGAAATAGTTCCCTTGGAAGCGGGTGAAACCGCTAGCGGGGAGCTAATATTAATTAATATGGTAATGTTTTAATAAAATAAATATTACATAAACGAAGTCGCGGTATTTAACTAGTATGTAAGACATCGACTGTGGCTAATATACCTAGTCAAATATTAGTGTACACTTTAGGTATCATAATTTAAGGTTGAGATTTGTACATTTGGTTATGATTGCAAAGCATTTGCCCGTGAAGAAGTCCTGACTCAGGATTTTAGGTTAACGCGTGCATTACATATATGGAAAAAGCTCACGTGGATCCCTGGCTATTTAAATAGTGGACGGTGAATTAGGAGGCATCACTTCAGCTACCAGAAGCTCCAGATAAACATCAAGTACCTACCTACTTACCAAGAATCAACCTACTCTACGAAAAATGTAAGTATTCTAAGTTCTTTAATAAAACATAAATTATTAGACCTGCTCTGTATTTATAAATTATAGTTTTATCTAGCGTGTTATAGTATTGTGGTTTAATAGAGTAATATTTATGTGATGGTTATGTTTCAGTATTCTAAAAAGATGTACTTATTTCAATATTAGATGAACATAGATAGATAGATAGACAGACAATAATAAAATAATTAATTAGAGTAGTGTACCTAACTGTGACATTTCAATGTGGGATGTACGCTTGAATAATGATTTGATTGTATATTCTATTGTATTGTATACTCTATTTCAGGTCGCACGAAAACGCCGAGATCCTTTTTCCCTCTGACGTCGACGAGGAACCTCAGGTTCAAAAAAAGAAGCACGAATCATCACGTACGTCTTCACCATCGAGAGCAAGTCCGATGCCTGGACCGTCTACTTCTGCGATGTCTGCCGCCCCGTCGTCGGCGAAACCGTCTGCGCCGTCCCGTCCATCAGCTTCAAAGAAGTCGTATATCAAACCCATTCCTCTGAGGAAGTGCACGGCATACGATCTGTTTGGAACCGATAGCGAGGACGACGAGAAAGAGCCCCCTGCAGTTACTGGTAAAACACCATTAGCTTCATATATAACACGACGGCTTGCAAATGGTCATTCGCGCCAAACATTTGAAAAAAAGCCGGGAACGCACTATATTGATTTGAAAATATACCGGTGCGATGAAATAGAAAAAGTTCAGCCAATAAATAGATGGCGCCAAGCAATTGTCACGCTTAAAAATCAAACTTTTGACAATACAGATGCTTGGCGATATTTGTCTAATTTTATTATAGCTACACGAAAAGAGTACGTTAAGTGCCCACCAACATTTGTTAGTAACTACTATTAAAATAGTAGGTACTGTATTAAACAAGTACTATTATTCGGGTGCTAATTAAACAGGCTTCTTTTTAATATCATTATTCGCCCCCAAAAATGTATGTTACCTTCTAAATTACTAAGTCAGCCACAATTAACGAGCATCTAAATAATACTATCTTAGCCACTAGTTATCTTCTATGTAAACGACTCTAAATACAACTCAGCATAATGATTATTTTTTAGCATTTAAATTTTTAGCATGCCTTCTAACAGTAAACTTCTAAAATACTATTAAATGACATCAAAAAATATATTTATTTAGCTTCTAACTTTTTAACTCAGTACGTTTAAAATGTAACTCATCCCATATTAATTGATCGTCAAAATTTTGCTAAAAATGTCATCAAATAGTCGGTATATTGGCCACTAATATTATCAGGAGCTATTGAGGAGAGACAAAATAAAAGACTTTATTTTTAACCGACTTTAAAAAAAGGAGGAGGTTCTCAATTCGGATGTTTGTATGTTTTTTTTTTATGGTTTTTCGCGCATAGCTCCGTTGCTTTCCAACCGATTTGAAATATTTTTTCTTTGTTTGAAAGGGTATACTTCCCAAATGGTCCCATAGTCACCAAGTCGGGATCTGATGATAGAATTTTGGCAAAATCGAAGGAACTCTTCAAATTTTATAGGAAAACGTACAGCGATTTTGGAATTTTCTACAAGTGAAGCATTTGCGTTCAATAAGAACCATTCTACTATCAGATCTGATGATGAAGCCAAGATGACCTCGTGAATGTAGCGGGAATTCGTTGGATGTGAGATGCGTGGCACTGGATTTCGTTTGACGGAAATTATCATGAGGATGATGAAAGGGTGTCAGCTGAAGGCCTACCCATATTATCTAAGATTTAAAATATGTCACTAAAAATAAAAAAAAATATTTTTTTTTGCAAAAAAAAACCGGCTTCAAAAAATCGAAAAAACACTCAAAAGTTAAAAATAATTTTATAACCTACCTATATGAATAAACCTAACCTAAACTACGATTAACCTATAATACAATTTAACAATTTTTTGGAGTCGGGGCCGCTGTCGCCTCTCTAAATTATGCTTTCTGTAGAAGCTTGAATTATATTTTTTTGAGGACATTGCGTTGAAGCTGTAAAACGTAAAATGGTGACGAGATGTAAAATCCGAGGCAGAGTTAGTAAATTAGGTGGCAAAGCATAAATAAGAAGGACAAGTCACAATAATTGATGATCTTTACTTGACGCTTTCTATAGAATATTTAGTGGGCGTTGTAATAGATACGAATTATTTTATTAGAGGCTATGTCATTTTCCCGTTGCTTAGTTATAAAATTAGAAGTTTAATCACGTGTCCAATAAATAATTTTGTGGCTAGACTTATAATTTCCCATATTTATTCATATGTAGATTACAAAAATAAAAAGGATTTAAAAACTAAGCTAGTAGGTATAGCAATAGTATAAACTTGAAATATAAAGATAATAATACCTAATATTTGAATAAATGAATACAGGATATCTAATAGTTAGGATTACAGAAACACGAAAAAAAAAAGGGTTATATTTTGGGGGACAAGTAGCTTAATAATAGTAAAGTAAGTAATATAGTAGGTACTACTGAATAATAGGGGAAATTATAAGTCTAGCCACAAAATTATTTATTGGACACGTGATTAAACTTCTAATTTTATAACTAAGCAACTGGAAAATGACATAGCCTCTAATAAAATAATTCGTATCTATTACAACGCCCACTAAATATTCTATAGAAAGCGTCAAGTAAAGATCATCAATTATTGTGACTTGTCCTTCTTATTTATGTATTGACACCTAATTTACTAACTCGGCCTCGGATTTTACATCTCGTCACCATTTTAAGTTTTATAGCTATAACGCAATGTCCTCAAAAAAATATAATTCAAGCTTCTACAGAAAGCATAATTTATTATAACTTAGCATGTAAAATAATACATCATATTCTTTTATCGTGAAAATAGCCACTGCATGATTTGGCGCGAGTACGCGAGACGACAGCGACAGCGGCCCCGACTCCAAAAAATTGTTAAATTGTATTATAGGTTAATCGTAGTTTAGGTTAGGTTTATTCATATAGGTAGGTTATAGAATTATTTTTAACTTTTTAGTGCTTTTATCGATTTTTTGAAGTCGTTTTTTTTTGCAAAAAAAAAAAAATTTTTTTTATTTTAGTGACATATTTTAAGGGTGCTAATTAAACAGGCTTCTTTTTAATATCATTATTCGCCCCCAAAAATGTATGTTGCCTTCTAAATTACTAAGTCAGCCACAATTAACGAGCATCTAAATAATACTATCTTAGCCACTAGTTATCTTCTATGTAAACGACTCTAAATACAACTTAGCATAATGATTATTTTTTAGCATCTAAATTTGTAGCATGCATTCTAACAGTAAACTTCTAAAATACTATTAAATGACATCAAAAAATATATTTATTTAGCTTCTAACTTTTTAACTCAGTACGTTTAAAATGTAACTCATCCCATATTAATTGATCGTCAAAATTTTGCTAAAAATGTCATCAAATAGTCGGTATATTGGCCACTAATATTATCAGAAGCTATTGAGGAGAGACAAAATAAAAGACTTTATTTTTAACCGACTTTAAAAAAAGGAGGAGGTTCTCAATTCGGATGTTTGTATGTTTTTTTTTTTTTTTATGTTTTTTGCGCATAACTCCGTTGCTTTCCAACCGATTTGAAATATTTTCTTTGTTGGAAAGGGTATACTTCCCAAATGGTCCCATAGTCACCAAATCGGGATCTGATGATGGAATTTTGGCGAAATCGAGGGAACTCTTCAAATTTTATAGGAAAACGTACAGCAATTTTGGTATTTTCTACAAGTGAAGCATTTGCGTTCAATAAGAACCATTCTACTATGAGATCTGATGATGAAGCCAAGATGACCTCGTGAATGTAGCGGGAATTCGTTGGATGTGAGATGCGTGGCACTGGATTTCGTTTGACGGAAATTATCATTATGATGAAAGGGTGTCAGCTGAAGGCCTACCCATATTATCTAAGATTTAAAATATGTCACTAAAAATAAACAATTTTTTTTTTTTTTAAAAAAAACCGACTTCAAAAAATCGATAAAAGCACTAAAAAGTTAAAAATAATTCTATGATTCTACGATTAACCTATAATACAATTTAACAATTTTTTGGAGTCGGGGCCGCTGTCGCTGTCGTCTCGCGTACTCGCGCCAAATCATGCAGTGGCTGTTTTCACGATAAAAGAATGTGATGTATTATTTTACAAGCTAAGTTATAATAAATTATGCTTTCTGTAGAAGCTTCAATTATATTTTTTTGAGGACATTGCGTTGAAGCTGTAAAACGTAAAATGGTGACGAAATGTAAAATCCGAGGCCGAGTTAGTAAATTAGGTGTCAATGCACAAATAAGAAGGACAAGTCACAATAATTGATGATCTTTACTTGACGCTTTCTATAGAATATTTAGTGGGCGTTGTAATAGATACGAATTATTTTATTAGAGGCTATGTCATTTTCCCGTTGCTTAGTTATAAAATTAGAAGTTTAATCACGTGTCCAATAAATAATTTTGTGGCTAGACTTATAATTTCCCATATTTTAAATCTTAGATAATATGGGTAGGCTTTCAGCTGACACCCTTTCATCATCCTCATGATAATTTCCGTCAAACGAAATCCAGTGCCACGCATCTCACATCCAACGAATTCCCGCTACATTTACGAGGTCATCTTGCCTTCATCATCAGATCTGATAGTAGAATGGTTCTTATTGAACGCAAATGCTTCACTTGTAGAAAATACCAAAATCGCTGTACGTTTTCCTATAAAATTTGAAGAGTTCCCTCGATTTTGCCAAAATTCTATCATCAGATCCCGACTTGGTGACTATGGGACCATTTCGGAAGTATACCCTTTCCAACAAAGAAAAAATATTTCAAATCGGTTGGAAAGCAACGGAGCTATGCGCGAAAAACCATAAAAAAAAAACATACAAACATCCGAATTGAGAACCTCCTCCTTTTTTTAAAGTCGGTTAAAAATAAAGTCTTTTATTTTGTCTCTTCAATAGCTTCTGATAATATTAGTGGCCAATATACCGACTATTTGATGACATTTTTAGCAAAATTTTGACGATCAATTAATATGGGATGAGTTACATTTTAAACGTACTGAGTTAAAAAGTTAGAAGCTAAATAAATATATTTTTTGATGTCATTTAATAGTATTTTAGAAGTTTACCGTTAGAATGCATGCTAAAAATTTAGATGCTAAAAAATAATCATTATGCTGAGTTGTATTTAGAGTCGTTTACATAGAAGATAACTAGTGGCTAAGATAGTATTATTTAGATGCTCGTTAATTGTGGCTGACTTAGTAATTTAGAAGGCAACATACATTTTTGGGGGCGAATAATGATATTAAAAAGAAGCCTGTTTAATTAGCACCCAAATAAATATATCTCTCTCTCTCTCTCTATGGGTAAAATTGAATTAATAGTCAAGATGAAGTTGATCAAACAACACACATCACTTAATGTTAATCATATAAATCTTGGTGACTCCGATAACCACATTAGGCATAGCGTTCTGTTACCAAATACGATTCGTTGTATTATATGTGGTCCATCGAATTGTGGAAAAAAAAAAATTGGTTCTTAGTTTATTATTGCATGAAAATGGTCTTAAATTTCAAAATCTTTATCTTTACTCGAAAACTAACTTTCAACCAAAATACAGGTTCTTACAAGAAGTTATAAAGAGAGTGCATCAGGTTAAGTTTCATGAATTTAATGATAATAAAGAAGTCATAGCCCCGGATGAAGCACTACTCAATTCTGTATTTATTTTCGATGATGTTGCATGTGAAAATCAAATAAACATTCGTAATTACTTTTCTATGGGTAGACATAAACAAATCGATTGCTTTTATTTATGCCAAACATACTCTAAAATTCCGAAACAGCTGCTGCGCGATAATGCTAACTTTCTTATAATATTTAAACAAGACGATGTAAACTTGAAACATATTTATGAAGAGCATGTTAGTTCTGATATGTCCTGGAATCAATTCAAGAACCTTTGTAATAAAGCTTGGAGAGAGCCATATAACTTTGTTAGTATTTGCAAAGACTCTTCATTGAACAATGGAAGGTACAGGCAGAATTTAGATAGTTTTTTTAAATTTTGATCTAAAAATGTGTACCTATATAAATCAATAACGTATAAATCTGATTTAGTATTATATCTTCTTTGGCTGAGTACACTTGTAACAATACAACATGGAAAAGAATATTAAAATAGAATTAATGAAGTCAGACTCCATAAAGAATAAAATAAAACAAATGAAAAACCAGGAACACTCAATGAACTTGTCACTTGAAAAAATGTTAAAACCTGTCACAGATCCCCTTAAAACCCTAGTTGATTCGAATAAAACAAAAGAAAAAATACAAAGTTTAGAAAAAACACACTCTAATTTTGAAGATATGGAATGGGATGACATTTATACTAGCTCATCTACAAAGTTTGAAGAATGCTGCGATCCAGAACTGAATTCTGTGCAGTTCGTTAAAAAGTCGCCCCAAAAAGAATTACGGGAAGATTTAGAAATATCATTAGAGGGCGGTGATATCCATGATATTTTTTCGGCGGTAGGTGCAAATAAAGTATAGACGTGTCTTACGTTTCGGAAATTTATTAAACTCATAATAATTAGTTAATTACTAATAATTGATTAATTTTTCTTCTACATAATCCTTAAAAGTAGTGACTTACGTTTGTAGCACATTTAATGTAACAATAGTTATATAAAAACCACCTGCCAGCTGTTCACCTGCACTTCACAATAGTCACATCACAACACAGAAATGTCGCAATTGGCAGAGATCATCCAAGTACAAAAAAGCCTTGAAGACACTTTCTTGAAAAAGATGAGTGACCTAGAAGCACAAATCCAGGGTGCTGGGCCGGCCAAGGACACAGTGGCAAAAGTTGCCGAAGAGTTTCGCACGTTCCGAGAGCTAATATTCTCCATGCTGGGTCTTCTGCGGCAACAAATAGCTGAGTGTGCCAAGCAGCTAGATGTGTTGGAGACTAGACACAGGCAAAAAGCTCTGGTCTTCCTGGGAGTTCCTGATGCAGATGGTGAGGACTGCAAAGCTGTTATAGTAGATATATTAAATAACAGGCTCGCACTTAAAAGTTTGAGTGTGAGTTCAATAAAAGTCTGCCATCGGCTTGGGGCGCTCAACAAGGACCATCACCGGCCCATTCTCGTTCGGTTCTCTAGTACTGATGACAGGAGCAATGTTTGGAGAGCGAAGATGGGTTTGAAGGAGTCCTCTATATCAGTAAAGGAGTTCTTGACAAGGACCAGGAAATCCACATTTAGCAAGGCGAGGCTCCACTTTGGGATGAGGTCCTGTTGGACTCAAGACGGGGTCATTTGCATAAAGACTCCTGACGGCACTCGCCATAAAATAACATCCGGGGAGGAGCTGGCGTCTTTGATCGGCAAATTCCCAAAGTTGCAGTGTGTGGCGTCATCAACGGGTAGAAACGCGACTGGGCTTGCGACTGAAAGAAGCCGGAAATAGTAATGTTACTGGCTGCCAAACTAGAAGTGGATCATTTTGAGCGACTTCTAAAAGATAAAGGACTGGTTGGTTGGAAGTTCGCAATACTGCAGAGAGGTAACATACTGCGCTGGTGTCTGGGTAAATAATCAATATTACCTTCAAATTGCAACTAGAGTTATTGATGATATAAAGGTATGATTTTCATTTGTTTTTGGCTTGCGCCGATTGCCTTCGGGTACGGAAAAGAAAACAAAAAAAAAGATTTCGAACACTGTAGAGCATAACCCATTGTGCCGAGTGTGGGCAGAAAATAGGTTGTGGGTGGTGCATTCTTTGCTGGTTTGGGTTGTTTCTGTGTAACGACGGAAAGGCGAAAATATCGATGGTTCTGATAAATGTAGGGTAATATTAGATTCTGAGATAGCTAACGATGCTCTGCTTTCATCATTAGTGGTCATGGCCTCAGCGGCATAACACATGGCCTCAGCGGCATATCACACGGCCTCAGCGGCATAACACATGGCCTCAGCGGCATAACACATGGCCTCAGCGGCATATCACATGGCCTCAGCGGCATATCACATGGATCTAATTAAAATAACATTTATATATATTATGGATATTATGGATTTAAAATAACATTTTTTTCTACCAGTGAACAGAATGATAAAAAGTAGCAGTAGTAGTTAGTGACATTTATTGAAGCACTTTTTAAATTGAGATCACCCATTATAACTACAAAGCCTTTAAAATTGTTTAAGAAACTTTCTGTTTTACAAAACCAACGCATATATTCCGCGTCACTAGCGCTGGGTTTGATGTACACAATACACACAAGATATGAACGACCGTGCCAGGCGAAGGATGCCCACAAATCCTCGCCACAGTCGGTTTCATACTCCATTCTCCTGTGTAGTACAAGAGGAGTTCGTGCTGCTAGTAAAACTCCACCACATGGCGCATTTCTGTCCCGACGTATAACATTCCAGTCACCTGTTGCCAGTTCCGATACCCCTACCGAAGAATCAAGAAATGTTTCAGTAACAGCAACAAGGTTGTGTTCAAATAAGGAAAGGTTGTTACGCCATATAGGAAGCTTAGTTTTTAAGCCGCGGACATTCTGGTAGAGAATACTAATAATTTGAACATTTTTAGATTTGCTGTGAGGTTTTAGATTGACGAAAGGGCAGTGGCTGGCCCGATGACATGTTTGCTGTATCGTTAGTCTTAGTATTGGAAACACGTTTTCTGTAGTTAATCCATGGCTTTATTTTTGCATTTACTGGCCAGTAGTACGTCAGCAGAATAAAGTATGTCGTAGAACACAGCGGTAATACCAATTTTGTACGACTTATAGTCTCCACGAGTGGTAAGTTTATTTACTGAAATGTTGGCTGCAGGACACAGGTGAGTAATATATTGCCGCACTTCATCAACACAGGACGCCATGTTCCACAGATGGAAGTATTTTCGGATTTCCACAGCTTTTAAGTTGATCCTACCTGGATCAGCAGTTCCGCATAGCGGGGACGGACGCTGCCTGCTGTTGCGTTTTTTCATAACAGTCCACTCCCCATCACTATTATCGTTTTCTGCACCAGATGATGGTCCCTGGCTAACAACGACAGTTTCTGAACCGTCTGATGTTTGTTTGTCAGATACTACATGATCGACCCTAGGTATATCAAGTTGGAGACTTAGGTGAGATTCCTGGTCATTGTCAACCTTTTTAGCTTGTCGTTTCGGCTGCTGCTTTTTTCTTGGCTGTTGGACAGTTGCCCCAGTGACGTTGGATAGAGATGCAGGGTTATCTTGCATTCGGGAAATATCGTTGAATTGCACACCATATTTTTCATGTTTCTCAAGCCTTTTATTCAACTGTTCTACTTAAAAAGCGTAATTTGCTAATTTTTCTTCATGACTACTTATCAGTGAGAACGCCTTCGTGAGTTCTTTCAGGACAGACATTTCGGAGCGCAGAGCATGCATATCAGAAGCTAATTCTGCATCACTCTCAACTGAGTAGTTTTTTATTTATTTTTTATTTTATTTATTAGGGACAAAAAACAGTTACATGCAAAAACATACATATGAACATTTCTTATCCTAAATTAACATACATGTAACCCACATCAATGTCCACAAATTAACATTGTAGGTACATAAAGAACAAGAGTGTATCACTAAAAGCTAAAACTATAAAGTAATGATAGCATTTACAACTGTGAATTTCAACTCTTTTTTACAGATAACAATTTAACTGCTTCTCTTTTAAACTGGAAATTGGATAGATAAAAAATATCAAGTTCCATGAAATATGTGTTATACGTATCTACGAGACGAAGAATCGGTGCACGAACTCCGGCGTTAGTTTTACAGAAATCTGTATGAAATAGACGAGGCACACAAACATTACGCCGTATAACCTTTCTTGGTACCTTATAACAGAGTTTGTTGCTTATAACAGAACAATCGAATCGATTATTACACAATCCATGCAGCATCATAGCAACTAGAAGAAAACGCCTAGACTCTAAACTTAGAATATTGTATCTCTCCAATAACTGAGCGTAATGAGCTTTCGAACGATAACATTTATAATTCATACAGCGTAAAAATTTTTTTTGAACCATTTCAAGCCTGGTAACGTATTTTTCATATAAGGGATTCCAGACTGGAACGGCATATTCTAACTGAGACCGTATTAGAGTCTTATACAACAACAAAAATGTAGAGGGTCGCACAAAGTCACGGAAGGATTTCATAACAAAACCGAACATTTGATAAGCTTTGTTGATGGTATTGTCTAAATGCAGCTCAAAGTGTAAACAGGAATCTAGCATCACGCCTAGGTCACGGATTGAATTAACTTTATTTAAAACAGTGTTATTAATGGAGTTGTTCAGGCCGATCGGCATAACTCCTGTAATAATTAGAAGAGCAATAACTCAACGGACAACAAGGCTTGCGATTGACATTCGGGACGAAGATTAGTGCGTAATGAGTGACAGGCCTATCAAGACCACTTCGTACAAAAATTTAGTTTCCATATATTGTAATTTCTGAATTAGTAAACTTTTATGCAAAATACCTGGATCTCATTTACAAAGTCCTCAAGAAATTGAAGACCTGCGCATTCATTTGGTGACCCCGACGTGATCAAGATCGACGTGGCTTTGAAAACTCGCCACGGTCGTCACGCAGTTTAAACATTGAGACAAGGACTCATCCCTCAGGAACGCGCCAGTCCAGCTGCAGCAATTATTTCCGAGGGAAGTGCATTAATCCTTTCTTTACTATCATCCTTTCTACTTGATTTGCCTAAGTAAAGTTGATATTAACTTACCCACAAGATAAAAATTCATTAAAACAATTTAAAGAATTTCCTTTTAATTCTTTAATACTACATATAAAATACCTTATTTGGTGTTTCGCAATTCCTAATAACATAAAATAATAGTAATTCTTCAAGGATTAAATCGTCAATCTGCAAAAATATTTAATCTGAGACACTGTGTTTCACAACTTTAAAAGATTAAACATTAAAATTTTATTTCCTTAGGTTTTACCTGTACTCAGTGATTAAACAAAGTGATTAACGTTGACATTAAATACAATTTCAGTTAAATTTCGGCAATACACTTGAGGAAGTGCGAGTTAAATCATTGTGAACCGGTGCCGTGCATTCCAACAAGGCGACACAGTGTACGCTTTGTCGAGTCATCGTGCAACGAGCAGCGAACGGCTGGCCGGTACAAGACCGGTTTGTTATCACTTCGCCCGGCTTCAAACGTATTGTATTCACTGTTTTGTTTTTTGTTTTCTTTCTATAATTAAGTATATTTTATTTACGCATTGAGTAATTAGTAGATTATATTGCAAGGTTCATTGTTGCATCGACAGAATGAGTAACTTAAAGGACCTTATTAGACAAAGAGGCCATATAAAAGGTCGATTAACGATGTTTGAAAAATATTTACAGCCTTTAATAGAAAATAAAGTAATAAATACAGTAACATTGAATGAGTTACGGTTACGCTCGAGTAAAATACGCGATCTTTCGTGCAATTTTGAAGAGATTCAGTCTCAGATCGAAATGTTGGATGAAGATATCACTAAACAAATGGACGAGCGTGAAGTTACTGAAAATTCGTTTTTTCATTTATTAGCCGAGGCTCAGTCGTTAATAGAATTTTCCGAAAACTTGTTAAAAATGGAATCTTCATCTAACGTAAGTCACAAGAGCACTAATTTAAAGTTGCCTCCCATTAAAATACCTATTTTTAATGGAGATGCAAATAAGTGGCTTTCATTTAGAGATACGTATTTGTCGTTAATACATGAGAATGAATCAATCGCAGACATTAACAAATTTCACTACCTTAAGACATACTTGGAAGGGTCGGCTAGCGCTGTCATTAACTCTGTTACGGTATCGTCTGATAATTATGCAATAGCGTGGAAGTTACTTTGCGAACGTTTTGATAATAGGCGCCTGCTGATAAATGAACACATTAAGTGCTTGTTTTCGGTCGAACCGTTGAGTAAGGAATCTCACAATGGAATTCGTAACTTAGTTGATACATTATCTAAAAATTTAAATGCCTTGAAGTCCTTAGGCGAACCCACTGACCAGTGGGATACTTTGATCGTTTATATGGCCTCGGCGAAGTTGGACAGCGTCACCTCTAGAAATTGGGAGGAACATAGAAGCACAAAGGAGTCGCCCACATTAGACGATTTTTACACCTTCCTTCGTAAACGTGCTATGGTCTTAGAAACTATGAATGTTAGCAAAATCAACAAACATGATAAGCGTCATAGTTTGCCCAATTTGAATTCGTTTCTAAGTTTATCTGCCGATTCTTCACCTTCTAGTCAGTGCCCTGTCTGTAAACAAAATCATAGATTATACGAATGTGCTACTTTTAAATCAATGTCCGTGCCTGAAAGGATTGCCAAAATTACATTATTAAAATTATGCAAAAACTGTTTACGCAAAGGTCATCAGTCACATCAGTGTAAGCTGGGTGGCTGCCGAATATGTCACAAAAAACATAATACTTTAATACATAAGCAAACTTCTATACAATGCAATACGTCTAATACTCAAGGTCCAACTGATACAAATAAAACTGAGAACTTACCTAGTCCTACCACTGACTCTGCTGCACCAGGTTGTTCCACTTCCGTGTCGATGGCTGCAACGTCCATCAATAAGGCACTACTTTCTACAGCGCTAGTCAAGGTGACAAAGAACGGAAATACGTTCATTCTTCGAGCATTACTAGACTGTGGTAGCCAGTCTTCCTTCATCAGCGACAAGGCTCAAAGGGAAGTAGGTATTGATAAATACAATCACGACTATCATTGCGTATCGGGTATAGGTAGTACTGTGCTGAGTGTCACAGAACATTGTTATTTGGAACTTAGTTCATTGAATAGTTCATACAGTATGCGTGTTAAATGTTTTGTGCTACCTTACATTACTGATAAACTGCCCCATGTTGCAGTGCATATGCAAACTTTAGACATTCCTCATTATGTCCAACTTGCTGATCCCAAGTTCTATGAGCCTTCTAATATTGACCTTCTATTGGGCGCCGATACATTTTGGGATTTGTTGGGTCCAGGCAGAATTAAATTAGGCCCGCAAAGGCCGATCTTGCAGGAAACGCAGTTAGGGTGGATTGTAGCTGGTCCCACAGCGGTTTATAGTGACCAAGAAAATCGGAGGCTGCATTGTCATTTATCTCAGGATCTAAGTCAGCAGCTGTGCCGGTTTTGGGAACTTGAAGAGGTACCTGCTTCTGTTGAATTTAATACTAATGATTATTGCGAAAAATTGTTTACTAATACTACTTACCGAGATAGCGATGGTAGATTTTGCGTGCAAATTCCCCTCAAGGAATCTACTCAAAGTTTGGGTGATTCATACAATATAGCTGAGAAAAGATTGCTTAGGCTAGAGAAAAGCTTAAAAAACAATCCAGTACTCAAACAAAAATATCGCGACTTCATTAATGAATATGAGTCCTTAGGTCACATGACAGAGATTGCTCGACCCGTGTTTGGTTGTTACCTGCCCCATCACGCCGTCATAAGGGAATCAAGTGAAACTACAAAGCTTCGTGTTGTCTTCGATGCTTCTTCGAAAACCACTACAGGGGTCTCATTCAATGACATTCAGTATGTTGGCCCTGTGGTACAGGACGATTTATTTTCGATCCTTTTACGATTTAGACAGCACAAATTCGTAGTGTCAGCAGACGTAGAGAAAATGTACCGCCAAATAATGGTCGATCCAAAGCAACGTAACTTGCAAATGATTTTGTGGCGCGATGAACCGACACATCCAATTAAAACATTTCAGCTAAATACAATTACTTACGGAACAGCCTCGGCCCCATTTTTGAGTACTAGATGCTTACTCCAACTATCTAAAGAATGTGATGATACGCTAGCTCATATCATCAAGGAGGACTTTTACGTCGACGATTTTCTTTCGGGAGCTGAAACCGAAAATGATTTGCAAAACTTAGCTTATTCAGTTAGTTCAATTCTTAACTCCGCTTGCCTTCCATTGCGTAAGTGGCGTACAAATCTATCATCACCTTTTCAATGTGAACAGAGTACTTGTCAACCCAAAACTTTAGATCGTCAGTCTCACGCAACTGTTCTGGGTCTAAATTGGGATCCGTCTAAGGATACATTACAAATTTCTGTTCACATGGAATTAAATCAAACGGTTACGAAAAGGACAATCTTATCCAATTCGGCTAAGCTGTTTGATCCTCTGGGTTTGCTTAGTCCATGCACCATTGTTCCCAAAATGATTCTACAAAGGCTATGGCTATCAAAATTAAATTGGGATGACCCAGTGGATGATACTATACTGAAGCAATGGAAAGGATTTGCGTCTAACTTAAATACTATATCCAATTTTCAAATACCGAGATGTGCTCTAATACCCGGGGCAATGACAATTGAACTTCATGCATTTTCTGATTCATCACAGTTAGCATACGCATCTGCCATCTATCTTAGATCGGTGAATGAATCAGGTCAAATTCTCGTGAGACTTCTCTGTGCTAAAACTAAAGTTGCTCCAGTTAAGACTACCACTATACCTCGACTCGAACTTTGCGGGGCATTACTGTCAGCTCGACTTACTGTAAAGGTCATGAAGGCACTTCGTTGCAAGATTGACACAGTCTATTGCTGGACTGATTCAACAATAGTTTTGAGTTGGCTTTCTCATCAGTCTCATGATTTAAAACCTTTTGTAGCGAACCGTGTCAGCGAGATCCACGAACTGACAGCTAAGGCCATCTGGAGACACGTATCAGGAGATACGAATCCAGCTGATTTGGCATCTAGAGGTGTTTCGCCTAAGTCCATTCAGTTGGCTAATCTATGGTGGAATGGACCCTCATTCCTGACTGAAGAAGTTTCTGACTGGCCTCAGAACATAGTAGCTCATAATCTCGCGCATCTACCTGAAATGAAGGTTTCTAAAAATACAAATATTATTACTACATTACAAATTACTAACGCATCTATGAATATTATTGATTTTAGCAGGTTCTCAAAGTTTACACGCTTGCAGAGAGCTGTGGCTTATGCCATGCGATTTATTTACAACTTACGAAACAAGAATTCTAAATTAATTGGCCCTTTCAGTACTGACGAATTAAATGCATCTTTAAATATACTAGTAAAACAACATCAAAATGAATGCTTCTCTAGTGAATTAAAGGTACTTAGAAGCAACCAAGTTCTACCACATAAGTCTCGTATTCTATCTTTAAGCCCATTCATTAATGACGACGAGGTTCTCTGTGTAGGTGGCAGATTACAAAACTCTAAGGAACCTTATAAAAGGAAGCACCCGATTTTACTAGACACTAACCATATTTTTACCAAATTGCTTTTTGTTTATTACCATTTAAAACTTTTACATTGTGGACCTCAACTTTTAATGAACGATATAAGAAATAGTTTTTGGCCTCTAAGAGGCAGAGTTTTAGCAAGAAGTACAGTTAACAATTGCAAATTATGTCGAATCTTTAAGGCTAAATGTATTAATCCCATAATGGGCAACTTACCTTCTAGTAGAATCACTCCGAGTAATCCATTTCATATAAGCGGTGTCGACTTCGCCGGTCCATTTCTCATCACTGATCGCAAGGGACGTGGTTGTCGAATTACAAAGTGCTATATGTGTTTATTTATCTGCTTTAGTACAAAGGCCGTACATCTTGAAGTTGTCAGCGATATGACTACCGACTGTTTCATTTTATGTCTGCGACGCTTCATAGCTCGCAGAGGCAAACCATTGGAACTTTGCTGTGATAATGGTACTAATTTTGTCGGTGCAAACAATGAGCTCACAAATTTTTTACGTCACAACAGTGACTGCATTACGGGATTTGCGGCTGACGAAGGGATAAAATTTAAATTTTCACCGGCTTATTCTCCCCACTTTGGCGGTCTTTGGGAATCGGGAATAAAATCCGCGAAACACCACATAACTCGAATACTACGCGATAGACATTTTACGTTCGAGGAACTATCAACTTTATTTACGCAGGTTGAAGCTATCCTAAATTCCAGACCCCTCACTCCTCTCTCATCAGATCCAAGTGACCTCGATCCCTTGACCCCCGCGCACTTCCTGATCGGCAGACCACTTACATCACTGACTTCAAATGATTTGATGGACTTAAACCCCAATCGACTCGACCGATACCGACTTCTTGAGAAAATGCGACAACATTTTTGGGATCGATGGCGACATGAATACTTGTGCGAACTGCAACAAAAATCTAAATGGAAAATACAGCAAAGGGGATTTCAGGAAGGCGACTTGGTCGTGATAAAGGAACCAAACACACCCCCACTGAAATGGCGAATGGCACGTATCCAAAAACTTTATCCCGGAGCTGATGGAACCGTCAGAGTCGCTGATCTCTTCACTTCAAAGGGCGTCGTCCGCAGAGCCGTGCACAACCTCTGCCCGCTGGAAACCACAGCAACTACAACTCGAAGGTCCAACGACTTCGAGGGGGGGGAAGATGTTCAGGCCGATCGGCATAACTCCTGTAATAATTAGAAGAGCAATAACTCAACGGACAACAAGGCTTGCGATTGACATTCGGGACGAAGATTAGTGCGTAATGAGTGACAGGCCTATCAAGACCACTTCGTACAAAAATTTAGTTTCCATATATTGTAATTTCTGAATTAGTAAACTTTTATGCAAAATACCTGGATCTCATTTACAAAGTCCTCAAGAAATTGAAGACCTGCGCATTCAGAGTAGTTGAAATTAATTAGATTTTTATTTTTAGTAAAAGATATTGTGTGACATTTAGGGATACTGAGAGCGAGCTTATTTTTTTTGCAATATTCATTAAGCCTATCAAGATCATCTTGAAGCAGTGAGCAATGCTCTAGATTCTTACACGAAATCAAAATTTTTATGTCATCTGCGTACATTAAGAAATTGGAATTCAAAAAACAACTTTTTATATCATTAATGAATATAATAAATAACAGTGGACCCAAAATGGATCCTTGAGGAACACCAGATTTAACAATAACAAATTCAGACTCATGCCCGTTAATAACAACCTTCTGGGTCCTATTAAAGATATAAGACGCACACCATCTAAGTAAATTGCCCCGAATACCATTAAAAGCAATTTTTTCCATAAGCAAAGTATGATCCACTTTATCAAATGCCTTCTGAAAGTCGGTATAAACTGCGTCCACCTGAGTTCGCTGATCCATGTTTTCAAATATATAATTCGTGAATGTCATGAGATTGGTTGTGGTGGAGCGCCGTTTGACAAAACCGTGTTGCTCAGGTATTATGAGCTGATGGATATGAGGATATATGGCACCATGTACGAGTTTCTCAAAAACTTTCGATAGTACAGAAAGGATTGAGATGGGGCGATAATTCTCGATGTTACTTTTGTCACCGCTCTTATATATAGGAGTAATAAGAGCTCGTTTCCAAGTAGATGGGAATACACCTTCGAGCAAACACTTATTGAATACCATGTGAACAACTGTAGATAGATTATCAGCAAGTTTTGTCAAGAAAGCAGGAGGTAATCCATCAGGACCAGCTCCCTTAGAAGTATCTAATGATTTTAATGCTGAAAGGACGTCCTCTACCGACAAAGAAATATTTGAAATGCAGGCTGAGTTTTCTGCAAAATCGTCAGGAGGCTGCCAAGTGTTTGGATCAAAGTCCGAGGGTTCATATACGGAACTGAAGTGGAATGAAAACAGGTTACTTATTTCAGTAGGGTTATCGGAGCAGTTATTTTTTAAGTACATGCTAACGGGTAGATGTGATTTACGCTGTCTCGCTGAGATGTAGGACCAAAAGCATTTAATGTTTTTCGGAATGTTATCTTCAACTGATTGCATATAAGTTCGATAACACTTTGCCGATTCCCTATGAAAAAGATTACGATAATTAGAAAATTCAAGATAATCAGACAGATTCTTATATTTTTTCCACTTGACCCATGCATATTCTTTAGATTTAAATATTTTTATGAGGGAAGGGGAAAACCACACGGGGAAATTTGCGTTCCTGCTGCGCGTTAGTGGTACATTCATCCTAATTATTCTATAAAAAATTTCATAGAATGCGTTTACGGCGCCTTCCGCAGATAAATGCGATAGCTCCATATTCCAATCTACCTTGCAAAGTTCGTCATTTATGGCATCGTAGTTAGCTTTGTGGAAATTATACCTAGGAACTGAGTGACGCGTCTTAGGTTTAAATTGCATTTCAAGGCTAGTTAATGCGGTGAAAGGAGGGTGATGGCTGTCCGGTTCCAGGAGCGGATTGCAAGAAGTTGTCTGGGATTCTAAATTGGAAATGAATAAATCTAGTATTCGGCCTAATCTGTTTTTTAGTCTGTTAAACTGTTTTCCGAGAACTAAGGAAATAAAATTTAATAAAATTTGTCCTAAGGAGCTTGAAATCTGAGCCGTTGCATAATTGCCTTGGTCAAGCCAAATAATATCAGGCAGATTGAAGTCTCCGATAAAAAAATATGAATCGCTGGACGGGTCATTTGCTACACTCTGCAAGAGATCCAAGTAGTTTAAATATATGTCTTCGCGGGTCCGAGGAGGTATATAGGCGGCACTGATGATATGCCGAGCGTTTCGACGCGATGATGGTAATTGTAGCAGGATATGCTCTATTTCAGGGTGAACATACTGCGTAAACAATAAATTGGTGGGTCGTAGTTCACGTCGAACAGCAACTAAAACTCCGCCACCTTCGCGTTTATAGGTAATCTGTCGGTCCCGGTCATGTCGAAAGACAATGTAACGGTCATCAATAAATTCTTTGTTTTCAATGCTGGGAATAAGCCACGTTTCGGTGAGCACGATGACATCATATGAACATGACAGAATGTTCATATAAAGTGTGTGTAACTTTGTACGAATCCCTCTACAATTCTGGTAGTAGAATGTTATATTGTTAGTAGCCATATGTGAATATACGACAATGAATCAGTATAACAAATAGTATTAAAATATAGATGCGGAATTCAAGAATAGTTCTAAGCATGTTCCCCGCCACAGTCTCCCAACAAGATAGTACTATAAGAAAGAAATACTGCATTATTGCGATGTACTCAGGGATACTTGAAGCAATATTTACAGTATTACCATTAAGCAACACAGTCTCAAAACATAGCCACAATAAAAGCAAAACAGTCTTAAAATATGACCATAATACAAGAAAAGCAAAACATGATTCCATATTTGAGAAAGCAGCATAAGTGAAAATGACAATTGCACAGATCTTGTAAGAGTAATTAAAATATAAATCAAAATCAAAATCAAAAAGTTTTTATTTCTTGTAAACCAAAAAAAAGGCGCTTAAGAAACGTTACGTTATAAACTACTGACTCTAGTTGCTCGGTTCCAAAGTGTCCTTCCTATGGAGAAGAGCCGGCAAGAAACTCCATAGGTTACTCTTTTAAAAAATAATAATTGTTACAATTATTTGTACATTATTGTTAAAATATTTGCGTCAAAAACGCAGTACAAACTACGTTATAAAAAAGAAAATTTAAAATAATTTAATCTGTAATAGAATGATCACTGATCACTCTGACAACCGAAGAAGTCAAAGAAACCAATCTGTTAAATAGTGAATAATAAAAACTACGCTGTTGACGCATTCACATAAAAAACAAAGTACAAAATATGAAAATTTAAAAAGTAAAAAATAAAAATAAAAAAGTAATAATAATAAAAGGTAAAACAATTTTACATACAATACATATGTAGTCACAAAAAAAAAATACCCTAACAGGAATGTCAAGGCATGTCAAGTGCCTTTAGGAAATACAGGCGGCTTAAGAACTCATTTAAAGTAAACAAGCAAATCTTGAGGACCGCCAGGGAAGCCACATGTGCAGATATTAAACACTCCACGCCCTTTTGTCTTCCACGTAGTCCTTAACTTTATAATACGCTTTCCTTAAATGAATAGATTTTACACAAGATTTGAATTTCTTACCAGGCAGATCAGTAATGGCCTCTGGTAGTTTATTATAAAAGCGTATTGAATTCCCTAGAAATGATTTTGAGTTTGTTTTAGTAAGCCGGAATTTAGGAACTACTAACTTATTCTTATTCCTAGTATTAATATTGTGATAATCACTTTTAACTCTAAAACTAGAAAGATTTTTACGCACATACATAATATTTTCGAAAATGTATAAGGAAGGCAAGGTTAGAATGTTAATTTCTTTAAACTTTTCTCTTAATGACTCTCGAGGGCCCATGCCGTATATTGAGCGAATTGCCCGTTTCTGCAAGATGAAAATGGAATCTACATCGGCCGCGGACCCCCATAATAGAATACCGTAAGACATCAAGCTGTGAAAATAAGCGAAATAAACTAATCTAGCAGTGGGTATATCAGTAAGCTGCCGAATTTTCCTAACCGCGAATGCAGCCGAACTTAACCTAGACGACAGTGCCGAGATGTGTGGCCCCCACTGCAACCTAGAGTCAATCGTTATTCCCAGAAATACGGTTTCATTTATTAATTCGAGCTGGTCGCCATCAAACATCAAACCTAATTCTGATATTGTATGAACATTGGAAAGCGAAAACTTTAGACACTTAGTTTTACTTGCATTGAGAAGCAAGTTATTAGTAGAAAACCAATCGGAAAGAACATTAAGGGCATTATTAAAGTTCGATAAATCTGGTAATTTTCTATTAATTTTAAAGATAAGTGAGGTATCGTCCGCGAATAATATAATATTAGATAAATTAGCCATCATATAGGGAAGGTCATTTATATATTATGCCAAGAAGAGAAAAGGGCCAAGGATAGAACCTTGCGGCACCCCCATTCTCACTGTAGACCCAGATGATGTTACGCCGTTTATACCTATTTTTTGAAGTCTAGTTGTTAAATATGACTGAATAAGTTCAAGGGATTGACCTCGCAGTCCGTAGTGTTTTAATTTGAGGATAAGCGTCTTATGATCGACACAATCAAAAGCCTTGGAAAGATCACAAAAAATACCAATGGCATCCTGTGATCCCTCCCAAGCCTCTAAAATATGAGACACTAACTTAGCCCCGGCGTCGGTTGTTGACCTTCCCTTTGTAAATCCAAACTGGCGTTCATGAAAGACATTATGTTTACTAAAATGTACAATTAATTGATCTAATACCATTCTCTCAAATATTTTACTTATAGCAGGAAGAACTGAAACTGGTCTGTAGTTTGATGGATCGTTCTTGCAACCTGATTTAAAAATAGGAATTACTTTACTGTGCTTCATTAAATCTGGAAAGGTGCCACTATCCACACAGTCGTTAAAAATGTTTGCAAGAATCGGAGCGATAGTGTCAATTATTGATTCAATTATTTTGACAGATATGCCCCATAAATCTTCAGTGGTCTTTACTTTTATATTTTTAAATTATTTCTTTACAACGCTAGGGGATACATGACTAAAACTAAATTTTGGAATATCTCTATTAAAATGTTGCTTGACTAATGTCTCTGCTCTTAGAGAAGACGAAGAGAGAGATTTTGTAACTTTAATTGGAATTTCCTTAAAAAATGATTCGAAAGCTTCAGCTACATCAGACTTATGTGAAATTAACTGATTATTATTTTTTTATGAAATATCTGTATCTCTTTGTTTACTACTTCCAGTTTCAGAGTTAATAATCTTCCATACTGTTTTAATTTAATTATCTGATTTACCTATACGGCTACTTATAAGTTTAGACTTTGCTAATAAGCATACTTTCTTAAATATTTTAGAATAGTTCCTAACATAATTGTGAAATTTTGGATCAAAATTAAATGATTTCTTATCATAAAGGCTGTAAAGTATGTCTCTGCTGATTCTAATGCCTTTTGTGGCCCATTCATTAAATTTACATTTAGTGTCTAGTTTTATATTTTTTTGAGGACATACTTTATTAAATGACTTACAAATGATGTGCAATAGTCTACTATAATCAGAATTAGGTTTTCCTAAAAACGAATACTTGCCACAGTAAAGATCTCTAGCAATGATATCCTTCAATGAACGCAGTCTGTGATTTGTTAAAGGCCTTACAGTAATAGATTTATTTAATTCTAATTTGTTTTTAGTTCCTATGGACACTAGTTGACCCATGTGGTCTGATCTAATACCTGGTATTAATTTAGAGTTTAAAACCCCACTATTTGAAAAAATATTATCAATACAATTCAGGGAAGTCGCAGTTATTCTAGTGGGTTCATAAAAAATATTATTAAAATTAAATGATTTGAATAGCGATAAAAGTTTACAAGTCTCCTGCGAATCTATTAAAATATTAACATTGAAATCTCCACAAACATATACAGATTTATTATTCCTACATACTTTAATTAATACTTCTTCCATTGTACTAAAAAAAGACAAAAAGTTTGATGCTGGTGGCCTATACACACAAAGAACAATAATACCCTCTATCTCTGCACATGCTACCTCACATATGCGGTCAACAGAGCATAAGGTGATGTCTTGACGTTCCTTATACTTAAAATTACTATTACATAAAATTAGACATCCGCCTCCAATAGCTGAAAGTCTGTTGAACGCACTGGCAATCGCAAAATTGTTAACATTAAAAAGCATCTTATACATATAATATTACGCAAGCAAAGACATAAGTTGAAAATAAATACAAAATATTACAAACCCGCATTACGCGGAATGACCAGAAAACAAAGCAATTAAACGGCAGTATCAGTTTGCTTTTTAGCAGTAATTTTTTTAAGGTCACTCTCAGATCGAATAGCAAACGCCGAAGTTCCTTCGCCCTCTCGCACAAGTACAGTGGCATTCCTGATCCATATATATTTGAACCCTTTTTTACCAGCAATTTTCTTAGCCTCACGAAATAAAGCCTTATTTTTAAGTGTAAGATGTTCATTTATATAAATGAAATGAGTAGCGCCAGAGATTCCGATTTTGTCCGACTTGAGACTCCTAACTTTTCGAAAGGCGATCAGTACGTTGTCACGAAGAATCTGTGACTTCAGTTTGACTATAATATTCTTCGGTTTAGTATCACTTTGTTGCGCGTGCGGTACTCGGTGAATGGATATAATGTCATTCTGGGTTAAGGGTAACTTGATTGCTGTGCCTATTGTCTCCATAATGGAAAGCAGGTTTTCACTTCGTTTCTCCGGCAAGTTGCAAATTTCTATATTAGCTAGTCGCGCCTGCTGCTCCATGGAATCAATTTTTGCTTCCAAGTTAGCAATCTTTTGCAAGTTGTTATTGCTCGCCATTTCATCAAGGCGCTTAACGCACTTTTTATGTTCGGTCTCTAACACTCCAAGTCGTGTTTTCATCTCTTCGTACCCTTCGTTGAAAACTTGAATCGATTTTTCGATCTCGGAAGTAACATTTTGGATGAGAACATATTGCTTTGTGAGTTTAGAGACATCAGCAACTAATTTATTTAAAACGGTTTCTTGCTCGGCTTTCCAGGACTCCAGCATGTTCTTTAATTCGTCAATTTTGTCCGACTTTATGCAGCTATCATCCACTCGAGATCGTTTATTGCAGTGTCTTGTTGCAACATTGATGAAAGCGAGGGAGGTCATATCCGAATCCTTAGCAATAGGAGAGAGTTCAGGATCTGACCGTGCCTTTATAAGCGTACTGCTAGGTGAACTCTGCGGGGGTGAGCGCAGCACACGAGACATGTTTTGATGAAAATTAAGAAAGCAGCGATTACGTAGCTGAAGAGATACACGCAGAAACTGCAAAGTGCCCGAGCGGATAAAAGTGGTCACTTATTTGGGTCAACTCCTTAAGTGACCGATTAGTCCAGTTCGCCGACGCGCCGCCTCACAAGTCAGGGGTCTCAGGTTCGCAACCGGGTCGGGGCAATTTCTTTTTCTAAGTTTTTCGAATTTTAATTTAACGAGGTAGCCCACAGAAATACTCTATCCCTCTCGAGCTCCTCCCACTGGGCGTAGATCACAGGTATAAACACTGTACGAGAGACAAGGAATCCAAAGTCAGAGCAACAGCCAATAGCACACTTGATTTCAAAAATCCGTCACAATTCACAGCGCGATCGGCAACACACGTCCGTTCAATACCGAGTGACTAAACTGACTAGTTGGTTCTCATGGTGGTATTCGTTGCAGCTTTATTTCTTATCGTTACATTTGGGTCTTGTTTTGGACCGACCGGGGTGAGAGAATTATCTCCACCTTTTTTAATAGCACAACAACACTCAGGGCACATCCACGAATCGATGTCCATGGTCAAAAGGCTTTTTTTGCCCGTACATATGGGGTGATATAATTTTCCACAATTGTCACGTGTGCTTCGGAGACCTCTCTCGACATTATCAATGTTATTATGACAAGCAGAGCAAATCATATTTTTTTGCAAAAGCGTGTTTTATAGCGGAAGAAAAATAAGCGTTCTTATTATTTAATATACAATTAGCAGGTTGGCAGCGGCGCTACAGGTGCATGCGAGAACGAGCGAGTATGTGTGCAACAGAGATAGCAGCGGTGGCTGACCGCTAGTGCACGCAAGAACGAGCGAGTATGTGTGCGGCAGAGACAGCAATGATGGCCGACGTTGCCGGCTCGCGTAGGCGTCAGTTGTTTAGCCGTTTATAAGAATATTTTGAAATTGTTTTGCTTATAACTTCAACTACACTGCACAGATTAACGTTACAACACTTCGTAAAGTACCAGTACTTAACAAACTTCACAGAACTATAGGAATCAAACGTAAATACAGACTTTAAACTACGTTTTATCGAAAAAAAAATTACGGAGGCGAACCGATACGATGTTGCCTTCACAATTTGTTGTATCCAGATTAGGAAAACAATTTTAGCTATGTACTTACGCTGGCAGTAAAAACATAAAAACAATACGAAAGCGTGTAACTCACCTATTCCTTATCGTGGGATGATTTTACCTTCTCAATATCGGCTATCGAGCGAATTGTGGTTATTTTTTTTCTTGTTCACTTTTACGCACTAGTATATTTCTGTGTTTGCACCATATGTAGCAAAACAATCTTTTTAGTTCTTCTTTTGTTTTCCATAATAAATAGGCCTTAGATGGTGTCAGACACTCCCGAAGATAAATCTTCTCAGCTCCGTCTTGCCCCATGCTAGCAGCAGATATCGTCGTGCTTTTGGCAGCGTCAATCCACTGATCACGGATTCCATCTCGCAGCATCACGGTTATTGAAGGCTGGTTTTTCTTTTTCGCCACATTTGATGGGTTTCTCCTTTTCCGGTAAGCTTTTACGACGTCATTCGGGTTCTGCGTTAAGGCTATGGCAACTTTTTTGGCAATTTCTTCAGGATTGTCTTTCTCGGATTGATTGATGCCACATATTTCGAGTTGGTTAGACAACTTTGCTTGCTCCATCTGATTTTTTGGTTTCCAGAACTTCATATTTGACGTTTGTGTTCTTGACATGGTTTTGTAAGTCGGTGCATCGATTTTCCAAATCTTTCATGGACTTCTCATATTTGTGGATCATAGCCATCATCTCATCTATTTTATCTGAGTAGAATTTGAGGGTACGATGTAGTTCTTCCCGAATAACTTGCCTTACTTCCTTGCATAGGTGGTAGCGCCATCTATGTTTTCTAAGACGGACTAAGTCGTCTCATCAATATTTCGCACTATTATATTAGTTCCGCAATTGACCACATTCGTAGTGAGCGATGTGACCCCCGCCCCTTCCTTAGATTCCTTCCGCACGCCTGGCGCATAACATCGAGTTCGCGCCTGTGTCGCTCCCGCCGCCCGTGTCACCCCGTGCTGCATCGCTTCCTTACCGCCGCTGTTGGATAGCGAACTATTGTGATAAACCGCCCGCGGGTGTGAACGTGACAGTTTTGTGATCGAGAAGAAAGAACGCCGCAGGAAAGAACGCCGCCGGCCGCCATCTTGTACAGCCCCACGCTGGAGAGCCAGGTATGCGTGCTTTCCCCTAATAAATACATCGCTCGCTCACCTCTTGGCGAGAACCGCCATCCTCCAAAAAATACAGTCCACTTAATCTATACTTTGTTTATCGCCAAGCCATTTTTTTGGTCCAATCGACCCGGATTCATATATCCATATCATATTCCCGCTCGCGTAGGTATCTTCTAGAAGTGCCTATCTAGGTAGTTGTAGCACCTAGCTGCACTCCTAGTTCACAAATATACCCATTACGTAGTTATTTCCCGCACCGCCGGTAGGTAATATTCTCTTACGTAGCTACCTACTGACTTACAATTTATAAATTATTCAAACTATCATAGTCGTTTTGTAAATTCATATTTCAAGCGCCTTTTAGTTCCACCGCCTTTAAAGTCGTTGCCTTATTAGGTACAATACATACTTACCGCATTAATTAAACTACAGTAGTACTTTAGGTTATTTACTTCTACCTACATTAGGTATATAAAATGTCGCAACAAAAGAAATTATGTACTTCTGACGATAATGAGTTGGCAATCTTAGAAGCTAAACGCAATGTTTTATTTGAGCGTATGCAAAACATTTTCGAGCGTTCAAAAACCGCCAAAGTTTCCGAAGTCAACAAAGAGTCATTTCTTAGTTATTGTATGACAGTAGACGATATTCGAACCGATTTTCATAAATTATTAGACGCTTATAATGCACAATTACTTTCTATTAATCCTGAATCTAAACCAAATTATCAGGCGTACACCTCATTCGAAGATCTTTATTGTATCATAAAACGCATACAATCGCAGTTAGAGAATCGACAGTCCGCGAAGCCCAGCGCTGCCGGACCGGCTGTCCGAGCACCGAAACTGCCCGCGATTGAACTCGTGTCATTTGACGGCGATATACGAAACTGGCCATTATTTTATGCAAGTTTCAAGTCTACAGTGCACGATAACGCCTCGCTGACGGACGCTGACACGTTGTACTATTTAATAGGTAAGCTGTCGCCGAAAGCGCAATCTACATTCGCAGGTGTCACACCAAGTGCTGAGAATTATCAGGTCATATTTCAGTCACTTCTTGATAGATATCAGGATACTCGCATCCTCGCGTCTACTTACTTTGATCAAGCTTTAAATCTTAAATTGTCCGGTCCCGCGTCAGTTTCAAATTTACAACTGTTTATTGATAACTTTGTTACCGCAGTAAATTCCCTTAAAAGCCTAAATTTAGAAAACCTTGCCGACTTTATGTTATTGCAACTCGCATTAAAAAAGTTCGACACGGAAACCGTTCGTGCATTCGAAATGACCGAACGTCATAATAAAATACCCACCCTAAATAGTTTTCTTTCATTCATTAAAGATCAGTGTCGAATATATCGGAATACGCAGCCTAGTTCGTCTAGCTCGTCTAGTAATAATAACATAAGTAAACAAAACTTTAATAAATCGCGAAATAGTAATAATAAGTCGGCCCCTAACCCGCAATCTTACGTAGCATATTCGGAATCCGCAAATAATTCACACAAGTGTCTGTGCGACAATATTGTACACGACCACCTTTTTAAATGTCCCGCCTTTCATAATTTAAATCCGACTGCTCGTTTTAAATCCGCAAAAGAAAATAAAGCTTGTGTCAATTGTTTGAGTATTAAGCATAAAACAAGCGATTGTTCTAGTAAAACCAAGTGTCGCTCATGCAATCAACAACACCATACGTTATTGCATTTTGAGAAAAGGTATCCGTTATTTGACCCCGGTAACCTTGACGTAAACGTAAATCCTAGCCCAGCTGTTTCGTTCTCGTTATCGCAGGCGCAGGCCGCTCGTACCACGGCGCCTGTTCCCCCCGCTTCTCAGTCCGGAGTTTCATTGTGTACAAAGTCCGTTGCGCTCGCACGCAGGCAGTGCGCGCGCACTCACCACACTCAGCGCGAAGCCGAGCGTCAATGTACCGCAACTACGATATTATTAGCGACCGCGCAAGTTATTATTTACGATTTGAACAACACGCCGCGCGTGGTTCGTTGTTTACTTGATAGTGCATCACAAAGTAGCTTTATTACTTCGGATTGTTTCAAACGTCTTGGACTTTTGAATAACTTTAAAAATACTAACTTAGTAGTTAAAGGGATCGGTGGTTCAGAAAAATCTTGTAAGGGTTCCGTCGATATTAAAATACATTCGCGTTTCAATAACGATATTAATTTCAACGTTTCATCGCTTATTGTGGAACGTATTACGGACACGTTACCTAGCGCTCACGTGGACGTTTCGTTACTCGCGCACCTCGAGACATTGCCGCTCGCTGATGCTCACTTTGCTCAGCCGGGTAATATCGATGTCTTGATCGGGGCTTCAGTTTTTCCGCACTTACTACTACCTAATGTTGTACGTAGTGAGCAATATAATTTACCTCCCGCTATTGAGACGGTATTTGGCTATGTAGTTATGGGGGCCGTACCTACGCTGCATAATATTCATTATACTACGTCTTGCTGTTCTGTTCTTCAAGAAAATAGTATTAATTCTCTTCTTAAGCGATTTTGGGAGCTTGAAGAGGTCTCCGCACCGCCCTCACTGAGCCGTAAGGATCTCGAGTGTGAAGAACATTTCCGCGCTACCACTGTTCGCGACGATAGTGGTAGATATGTTGTAGCGTTGCCGTTCTGTGGCGACCCGTATTCTTTAGGCGACTCGTACGCTGCTGCACTTAGGCGCTTTTACTGTTTAGAACGTAAACTCGACGCGTCGCTTAAATTACGCGGTGCATATAATGACGCTATGCGTGATTACATAAATAAAGGTTTTTTAAGCCCGGTTGTAAACGACGAGGGCAATTCTCTTCCCGCGTATTATATACCGCATCACGGCGTGGTTCGCGAAGATAAGACCTCCACTAAACTTCGTGTGGTTTTAGATGCTAGTTGCCGAACTACATCGGGTCAGTCGATCAATGACATTTTGCATGCCGGTTCTGATCTACAGGGTGATTTATTTAACATCTTAATTAAATTTCGCCTTTTCGAAATTGCTCTTTCAGCTGATTGTCGACAAATGTTTCTCAATATCGGCATTCGAGAATCCGACCGTAGATTTCAACGAATTTTATATCGCTTTGACAATAGTGAGCCTTTAACCGTGTATCAATTTAATCGCGTTTGTTTTGGACTTAAGTCCAGTCCATATCACGCGTTACGAGTTGTCCGCCAGTTGATCGCTGATGAAGGCGACAACTTTCCCGCTGCAGCAGCTGTTGCTGCTTCCGCTTTATATATGGACGACATCGTCTGTAGTGTCGCAACCGCTCCGCAAGCAGTTTCGCTTTGTGAAGAGCTTATTCAGCTTTTCAAACGAGGCCAATTTGACCTTGTCAAATGGACAAGCAATTCCAAAAAGGTTCTCGCGCACATACCTGATTCGCATAAAGCTTCTCCAGATATTGAGTTCGAGAAGTCCGCACATCATAAGGTTCTTGGATTACGCTGGGACAGAAATTATGATAACTTTCGCTTTGACATCTTATCACCAGATGATAAATGTACCAAACGCACTATGCTATCCACAGTGGCTCGTTTATGGGACATAATGGGTTTTGTGGCGCCTACCATTTTGTACGCCAAGCTCTTGATCAAAGAGCTTTGGTTAGCAAAATGTGATTGGGATGACACTCCTCCCGACCATATTGTCGCTGCTTGGAAACAAATTTGTGCTGAACTTCCCGTACTCAATCAAATAATTGTGCCGCGCCATCTAGGTTTAGTCGATGGATGTACTGCTAACTTAATAGGTTTCGCTGACGCCAGTGAACGCGCTTATGGCGGAGTCATATATCTGCAAGTCCGCATTGGATCTAACTACTCTGTGCAGCTAGTTTGTGCCAAGTCTAAGGTCTCGCCTGTTAAAACCATTTCGGTTGCGAGACTGGAGTTGTGCGCGGCTCTGTTGCTGTCTCAGTTGCTTCGCAAGGTTCAAGACACAATTGCGTCCCATCACTACATCAATAAGATATACGCATTTTCGGACTCCAAAGTAGTGCTCGCTTGGATTAATTCTTCTCCGCACCGCTGGCAGACCTTTGTCGCCAATCGCGTTACTAAAATAATTGAACTTATTCCTGCTACTTGTTTCAATCACGTCGCGGGTATTGAGAATCCTGCGGATTGCCTGTCTCGTGGTGTTACTCCGGCTAATCTTCTGGATCATCCTTTGTGGCATCGTGGCCCTTCTTGGATTTCGCGTGATCCATCAGAGTGGCCTATACATCCATCTGTCCACGATGCCGAGGACGAGGATATACCTGAGCGGAAGTCTGTCTCTCATCCCGTGACTGTTGAGGTTGCGGAATCTCCTATTTACGCACTCGCGCTACGCATGTCATCGTGGTCTAAGTTACTACGTGTCATCGTTTATGTCTGTAGGTTTATTAAGAAATTACCTAATGGAACTTCTGTTTCAAGCTCTGATCTTGAGGTCGCAGAGTATACATTATTGCGCGCCCTACAGGCTGTTCATTTTAGTAAGGATGTTCAAAATTTGAAAAATAACATTCCTTGTTCTCCCGCTCTTCTTAAACTCAAGCCGTTTCTCGATGAGCACGGCATAATACGTGTTGGCGGTCGTTTGTCAAATTCAGATGTACCTTACAACTACAAGCATCCTTGCATCCTGCCGCGTCACGACCATGTAGTCAACCTTCTTGTTGATTTTTATCACAAGAAGCATCTCCACGCAGGTCCAGAGTTACTCATGTCCTTACTTAGGCAAAACTACTGGATTCTTGCTGCACGACGAATAATTCGCCACATAATTCATAAATGTAACACCTGTTTTAAATTCCGTCCGCGTCCGATCTTTCCTCCAATGGCAGATCTTCCTAGCCAACGTGTCAATCAGGTAGATAAAGCGTTTACACATACCGGTTGTGATTACGCAGGACCACTGCAGTATACACCAGTTCGTGGTCGAGGCATTAAAGGCCGTAAGGCTTGGCCATGTATTTTCACATGCCTAACAACGCGCGCTACGCACATCGAAGTTGCGACGGATTTAAGTACGGTTTCATTTCTCGCAGCTCTAAAGCGATTTCTTTCGCGACGTGGTCCCGTACAGTGTTTATACACGGATAACGGCACTTGTTTCGTGGGTGCAAGTTCTTATCTACGCGATCTCTATAAATTTCTCAATAAAGAGTATAGTTCACGTCTTCAGGAGGAACTTTCCATTAATCACATTGATTGGAAGTTTATTCCGCCTGCTTCACCCCATTTCGGTGGATGTTGGGAAAGCATGGTCAAAGTAATTAAAACGCATCTCTTCAGAGTCATAGGCCAACAAATCCTTTCTTATGAAGAGCTCTTAACTGTCCTTGTGCAAATCGAGGCACTTGTTAATTCGCGCCCGCTAACAGCACTGAGTAGTGACCCTGCTGAACCATCCGCGTTAACTCCCGCGCATTTCTTAAATACAGTGCCATTGTCGTCACTTCCCGCGCCTGAAGCCGACTCTTCTAGCTTGCTTCAGAGACATACTCTTCTTGATAATCTCGTACAGTCGTTTTGGCGACGCTGGCGCTCAGAATATCTTCACCAACTTCAGGCTAGATCTTAATGGAATAGTCCTGCATCCCCTATACAGGAGGGTACGTTGGTCATTATTATAAACGATAATTCAGCACCGCTTTCATGGCCACTAGGCATTGTTGAGAAGTTACATACCGCAAAGGACGGCACAACCCGCGTCGTTACTGTAAAAACCGCGAAGGGTAGCTACGTGCGCCCTGTTGTACGTCTCTGTCCGCTACCGACTCAGTGAGATCTAGCTTGAAGTTGGATCTCTTTCTTAGTTTAGGTGTTTAGTTTGTAATTCGATTATAATTGGTTCCGCTTTGTTTACGCAATTAATTTAAAAATATTTTAACGCTGTCTTAGACTGTGTATAGGTTATGCGGTAGTACACCTTACATAGCTAGATTATATTTCTTTTAAAGGCAACCCTTTAAGGCCGGGGGGAAATGGTAGCGCCATCTATGTTTTCTAAGACGGACTGAGTCGTCTCATCAATATTTCGCACTATTATATTAGTTCCGCAATTGACCACATTCGTAGTGAGCGATGTGACCCCCGCCCCTTCCTTAGATTCCTTCCGCACGCCTGGCGCATAACATCGAGTTCGCGCCTGTGTCGCTCCCGCCGCCCGTGTCACCCCGTGCTGCATCGCTTCCTTACCGCCGCTGTTGGATAGCGAACTATTGTGATAAACCGCCCGCGGGTGTGAACGTGACAGTTTTGTGATCGAGAAGAAAGAACGCCGCAGGAAAGAACGCCGCCGGCCGCCATCTTGTACAGCCCCACGCTGGAGAGCCAGGTATGCGTGCTTTCCCCTAATAAATACATCGCTCGCTCACCTCTTGGCGAGAACCGCCATCCTCCAAAAAATACAGTCCACTTAATCTATACTTTGTTTATCGCCAAGCCAATAGGTCTTGTAGTAATTGTTTAATCGTACTGTCAGCGTAAACACTATGGGTATGAGTGATAGGAGACTCCGTATCGGTATTTTCATCTCCATCGATTTCGGACATGATACATGATAGTCGTTTAGGCTTACTGCTTCCAGCACAAGTTTTGCATTTCCAGTCCACTGAATCTGTATCGTGTAATACACTTAGTTGTTACACACCATTATCAAGTCGTCGCGATGCGCGGTCGAGTACGGTCGCGTGTGCGCTGCTACGTCTGAATATTATATTCGCGAATCGCCCGGCTTATAACCGCTGCCCGGTTTCCGCTATGAGTACTCAAACGCTCATAGCCAATGAAGTTCTGGCATTTATCAAGCATGCCATTGACTACATGGACGAGGTCAGCATCTTGCAGATCTGCAAGTCATCTTTTAAGGAGGATGAGATTTGCAGTGCCAAGTTGCTGCTGTTCACGACGCTTGGCAAACTCAGCCAGATGCCGTCTCGTCGAAGGGACGGTACAGAGAAGAGCCTCCAAGACATCGTTACGTTGCTGAAGGAGTCCGACCCGGACGACGTGCCTGAATTTGTGGCGAAGGATCTGCACAAGCTGCCTCCAGTCACGTTCGACCACGTAGATGTCACCAGGCTGCTGAAGGATATAACACTCCTGAAGCAAAGCCAGGTCGAGATGCAGCATCAGATGGAGGTGACCAACAACACCATCAGTGATCTACGGGCAGAAGTAGTGTTATTGCGCAATGCAATTTCTGCAAGTAGGTCACCTAGCAACGCGAATGTGAACACGCGTCGCGGGGCACAAAACGCCTCCATCTGCAGTTTCGAGTCGGCGGGCTCGAATGCGTCACCAGCTGCCGAGAATGCACGCGTTGCAACGTGTGCCGCGGCCGTCCCTGCCTTGACACCGGTGGAGACGACGACGTGTGTAGGTTTGACGACCCCCAAACGAGCCTACGCAGCAATTGCAGCCGCCGCGAAAAAGCCTGTTGAGCCACAAAACTCGCAGGTTAAACTAGCGGATAAAGCAAAAGGGGGTAAACGGAGCCTGTCAAAACCAAAACAGGTTCTGAAAAGGCAGGGTCCAGAGAAGGACACGGGCGACAGCGATGGTTTCATCAAGGTGGAGAAGAGGAAGAAGAAGAAGCCTCCTTGTCGGAACCAGTGCGGTACTGCGTTGGCAGGACCCAACATATTGCTGCGTCCAGCCGTAGCGACAACGCTGCTGTACGTGTCCAGACTGCATCACTCCACGAAGATTGAGGAGGTCGTGGAATACATGCGCGTGAAGACCAACTGGACTTTGAGGGTTGAGCTGTTGGAGCCGCGTCACAAAACGAACTTCAAGTCGTTCGTGGTGCGCGTTCCGACACATCACCTCGAGAAGTTCCTCATAGAAGAGTTTTGGCCGAAAGGGGTTATGTACCGCCGGTTTCGTGGCCAGCTACGTGACACCAGTCAGCGAAACACGACGCCGATACTTCGTGTGCATTAGTATTAGTTCATTACATTCATGTATTTAAAAGCGGTAGATACGTTACTTAGTCACAGCGCCTGGTCCTACTCAACTAAGTGATTGCCCGTAGTTGGCACTCAGTTGCGCATGGAACGTCGTTATGATCACACACCTCAATAATTTTAGTTTTTTTCGATAAATACGCATCAAAATGACTCCTTGTGCAGCTAAACAGTGTTTCAATAATACAAGGAAGAAAAATAAGACACATGGGATTACTTACCACTCGTAAGTACAGCCAAAAATGATAATTTGTTGAAAATTACAATAATATTTAATGTTTGCTTCGCCATGTTTGTGAGAGCGAGATCGATCTTACAAACATCGTAAACATTCGGCAACGTTCGGCGGCTAATGCGATTTCGCTCGCACGACAGCGCCGGCTCATAACTCTGTCCTTGTCTATCAGTGACTGTAGGTGTGCGACTGTGATGACCGAGTCCAGGTTTTTTGATTGCAATGTTAGCGCGTAACGTATCTTCCTCCTTTTAATATATCAATGGTTCATTATGTTATATATATTTATAGTATTTTTAAGTTGTATTAGTAATAGTATTGTATATATTTATATGGGCCTTGATGCCTGAAATAAATGGATTATTATTATTATTTAGTATGTGGGGTAGATGAACAACAATGTTAGCGATCGGCTGCGTATGCGACTGCTCTCAATCGGCGCGCGTGAGCGACTGAGCGTAATCGGTAGCGCCGGATATGTCCAAATTTGAAGCTGTATTTTAAGAGGGATTGTAGAGAAGATCGCTAACAGTTTTGACATCTTTGATATTACATAAATTGAAATATGTAGCCTCTTTTTCTGGTTCGTAGTAATTTACTGTTATGTTGGGTTGTATGCATTGCAGATTATTGTTTAGGATATCTACTTTCTCATCAGAAAGAATAATTATTTTGGGTCGCTTTTTAGGTGGCTCTTGTGTTTGTTCACGATAAATGTAGCTGTCTATTTTATCGAGTCCAGGTACTCGGAAGTCTGTGCTCGTATCCGACAAATCATTACAAAATGAATGAGTTAATTGTAAAGATACTGTCGAAGTGATAATTCATCAAGATTAATCAAGTTACCGTGCGATCGTTGCCTTGAACACAGTGTGTTAACGTCAGTCCTAACAAAAATATTAATATAAGTGCTAATTTCTGCCAAATTAATATAAACTTTTGTTGTGGAATAAACAGTGTGGTAGCGCCATCTATGTTTTCTAAGACGGACTAAGTCGTCTCATCAATATTTCGCACTATTATATTAGTTCCGCAATTGACCACATTCGTAGTGAGCGATGTGACCCCCGCCCCTTCCTTAGATTCCTTCCGCATGCCTGGCGCATAACACGTGTTCGCGCATGTGTCGCTCCCGCCGCCTGTGTCGCCCCGTGCTGCATCGCTTCCTTACCGCCGCTGTTGGATAGCGAACTATTGTGATAAACCGCCCGCGGGTGTGAACGTGACAGTTTTGTGATCGAGAAGAAAGAACGCTGCAGGAAAGAACGCCGCCGGCCGCCATCTTGTACAGCCCCACGCTGGAGAGCCAGGTATGCTTGCTTTCCCCTAATAAATACATCGCTCGCTCACCTATTGGCGAGAACCGCCATCCTCCAAAAAATACAGTCCACTTAATCTATACTTTGTTTATCGCCAAGCCACAGTGACTACAGTGAAACTTTATTAAACTTAAAAATCTGCAAATGAACACATTTAATATCAGTTTTACACCAGAAACATTTTAAAACTTGAACGTTACGGAGTGCTAAAACGACCGAGTCCGAACAAAGGAGCTCATTAGTCATCACAGTCACGAGCTTAAAGCGTGTTATCCACTCAAACGTCCGGCTCGCGCGACCGTTTGTCTCTCTAACGTCCAGCCGCACGCGGCATCCGAACCGCGCGCGACGTCGCAACTTCGTCGTAACAAAAAACCTACATGGCTACGGAACCGTAATAGCTAGAATAAAGAAAAAAATACGAAAAAAAAGATTGAAGAATACAGATCAAACTTAACTATTTTTTTAAATCGTTAGTTATAATGTTTGATACTAAAAACCGGGTTAAACATGTAATTCGAAAAAAAAAAACATATTTATTTCTATCTTTTTAAAATATAAGGCACAACTATTGCATATTTTATCAATAAAATAATTTCACAACAAACTAGACTTATTACCCTTTCTTCTCATGTATATATGATTATATTTGGTTAACTCTAAGTATTTTAAATAAATCGAAACAAAACACTACTCCTCGTAATTTTACCGCGATGTCTCGAGCGAAATAATAGCAACATGGCCGCCCGTCTAAGGTTTCCCACACACGTTGTAATTTTAACCGACTGAAAAAAAATGGTATCTATGAATTGGTTTTACGCAATATTTATATTTTATTTATGAATTGGTTTTATGCAATATTTTATTTATGAATTGGTGTTATGCAATATTTTTTTTTTGTCATAAGCTTTAGAATTTTTATTAAATTATAATTATTCAACTTAAAATATTTACAATAATATAAAAACTAAGCCTACACAATAAATAAGAAAAATTATAAATAATACAATAATTATATTTTTTAAGTTGTTTTTTTGTTCCAGTGGGGTTTTTTAAATGAAAACAAATAAAAAAATCAATATATGCTTTAATTTAATCCAGCCGCACAACTTATATATGGTAATCCATAAAACAATTTTCAATGCACAGATTTACGTCGCATTGTAGACACTTCCATGTGTCCATACGGTCCTGGCAGTGACCTTTCTCTGTGCGCACATCCAACAACGACTCTGTTTGAAGCCGGTTCGAACCGGAAAATGACGGTGCTCGAGTTGAGGTCTGTTGGTCAGTCTCCTTTGTTGGGTCAGGTCAATCTGTCGGTTCGGACGGGGCCAGTTTCCCAGTGTATGGAAGGAGGGGAGGCTGGTCCTGCTCCGGAAGGAGGGGCGCCCCGCGGACTCGCCGTCCGCGTATCGGCCCATAGTGCTGCTCGACGAGGCGGGCAAACTATTTGAGCGTGTTATCGCAGATCGCCTCGTCAGCCACTTGTGCAGAGAGGGGCCGGACCTGGACGAGAACCAGTTCGGTTTTCGTCGGGGGCGCTCCACCATAGACGCGATCATGCGCGTGAGGGCCCTGGCGGAGGAGACGGTGTCCCGGGGTGGGGTGGTGTTGGCGGTGTCTTTAGACATCTCCAACGCATTCAACACCCTACCCTGGAGCTGTATTCGGGAGACACTGGAATACCATCGCGTGCCTCCCTACCTCCGCCGTACAGTAGGGGCTTACCTGGAGGACAGATGCGTCACCTATCGGGGACGTGACGGTGCTGGTCGGCACTTTATGTCGTGCGGTGTTCCACAGGGATCGGTCTTAGGACCGCTCCTGTGGAACATCGGCTACGACTGGGTGCTGAGAGGCGAGCTCCCGTCGGGCGCAGACTTGACGTGTTATGCGGACGACACGCTTGTCACTGCCCGGGGGAGCTCGCACAGGGAAGCGACGTTGATAGCCACGGCTGCGGTGTCACAGGTGGTGAACCGCATCCGGCGCCTGGGCCTGGAGGTGGCCCTAAACAAGTCGGAGGCCATGGTGTTTCATGGCCCCCGACGGTCGCCGGCGCCGGGATCACACATCGTGGTCGGTGGGGCTCGGATAGCTGTCGGGTTCACCATGAAGTACCTAGGATTGGTGCTCGACAGCCGTTGGGAATTCGGGCCTCACTTCCGGCGGCTAGCGCCCAAGCTGATGGGCGCGGCGGGCGCGCTTTCAACGTTGCTTCCCAACATGGGGGGCCCGAGCGCCGCCTGTGGGCGGTTGTACGTGGGAATCGTGCGGTCCATGGCCCTGTACGGGGCTCCTGTGTGGGCGCTCGGCATGACGGCCAGCACTCTCGCCATTCTGCGCAAGCCGCAGAGGGCGATGGCCGTCAGAGTCGTCCGCGGGTACCGCACGATTTCCCACGAGGCGGCTTGTGTCCTGGCCGGATCTCCGCCCTGGGACCTGGAGGCGAAAGTACTCGCGTCATTGTACCGATGGCGCGAGGAAGAGCGGGCACGGGGCTCGATGCCGGTGCAGCGGCAGATCGAGCTGCGCCGGGGAGAGCTCCGTCAGGTCTTGGTGGCGGAATGGCGGCAAAGGCTTCTGCGCCCTGCCGCCGGCCTCGCTACCGTCGAGGCGATCCGGCCAGTACTCGACGAATGGCTCGGGAGAAGGCACGGCTCCCTGTCGTTTAGGGTGACGCAGGTGCTGTCGGGGCACGGATGCTTCGGCAAGTACCTGTGTCGCATAGACAGGGAGCCGGACGCTCGGTGCCACCACTGCGTCCAGTGGAGGGAGGACACGGCGCAACACACGCTCGCCGAGTGTGTAGCTTGGGAGGAGCAGCGCCGTGTCCTCACAAATGAAGTAGGAGGCGACCTGTCGCTGCCGGCCGTAGTGCGGAGTATGGTCGGTAGCGCAGAGTCGTGGGACGCGGTGGTGTCCTTCTGCGAGGACGTGATGTCGCAGAAGGAGACTGCGGAACGGGAGAGGGAGATCTCGACTCCCTTCCCCGGCCGCAGAAGGCGCACCGGGCGCAGGGGAAGGGCGGACAACGCCCTTCTCCGCCCCCCATGAATGGGTCCAGGGGCGAGGGACTTGGGGAAGTCCCCGCCCCCTACTTGATGGACCCGAGGCGGAGGCGCGCGCGGGTATCGGCGCGCGCCTCTGAGGCGGAGCACGGGGTAGTTCAACACCTCACTACCCCGTGCAGGAGCTGAGGCCCGGACAGACCGGGCCAGCACCAGTGTGGGGCTGCGGAAGAATCTGGATTCCCGCGGCCCCACGCGCACGTGCGAGGAGGAGACACCGGGGTGGTTTTAGCCGGTAAGAGTCCGGCACGCCCCTCCGCCTCTCCCCAGGCGGAGGAAGTCCATGAGGATTTCCCCCCGTAAAAAAAAAAAAAAAAAGGTCAATTTGTCGGTGTATCTTGAGTAAATCTTCTGCCAATGTTATCCTGAACTGTCTATGCGAAATTTTGTCATTGGTGGTCTTGAAGATAGTAAAGCATTAAATATGGCATTGCTAAACAAGCGCCGGAACACTTTTTTGTACCATATTTTGTTTTTTGTTCGCTCCAAAGGCTGAGCAGACAAGAACTGGTCTTTCCGGTCCACACCTCCCATTGATTTGTTGTAGTTCAGGACAACACTTGGCTTATAAGTCAGTCGGTTATATTTTTGTTTTGTACCGATTTGTAGGTTATGGTAAGTCGAGATCATGCTAACTAGGTTGGAATCTCGCCATACAATTACCGACAAATCGGCACAGTAGCTTGCCATTACTTCCCCTTGTCGAAGATCCGTCTTTGTTAATGTCTTTAGTGAATCGGGAACGAATTCCCGATTCAGTCTTAACGTCCCGTAACAATCTGTTTGTTGCCGTTTTAGACATCGCGCTAATAATGGACTATTATAAAAATTTTCCATTATTAACGTATGTCCACGGTGAAGTAATGGCTCTACCAAGTCATACACAATTTTGGCAGTAGCATTGCTGGGACGTGCATCGCTACTGCCAGTTAAAAGTTGGTCAGTCGTTTCCGTCTCTGCAGGTCTGTCGTCTGTGTCATCAATGTTAAAATCGTCAGTCGTAGTTGCGTTCGCAGTCCTGGTCTTGTCTTTTCCAGCATATATAAAAAACTTTCAAAGATAGCCGGAGGCAGACTCACACAACTCGTATGTCTTCACTCCGACTTGTGCAGCCTTCGACAAAATCTTCTGAGCGAAACCTAGTCTCCCATGCCACTTCAGAAGGGATTCGTCTATGACTATATCTTAGGAAGGATAATACATGCTGGAAAATTTGTCGTTAAAATAGTCGGTCACAGGTTGTATTTTGCACAGTTTACTAGGTTCAGTTATAGTCTCATTGTCAACGAAATGTATCAGTGATTTAATTAAAAGAAACCTATTATAGGACATAATTTTAGAAAAATAAGGCATAGTGCCGAAACCGTTAAAACGAAAGTAGGACTCCTCTTCCGGTAGGGGGTATAGCCCTTGTAAAATAATGATAGCAAGGAAACTGATCATTTCGCTCCTGTCAGTCGGTGTCCATCTATGAAGTCGTATAGTCGGTAGGAATTTGTTTTGGTCTTTCAACATTTTTATTTTTTGGTCAGCGTATCGGTTGGTCTCTGTACAAATTCTGTCAATAAAGTCATTGTCTATCGTTTTATAAAAAATGTCGACAATTTACGTGTCTGGTCTGTGATTTTAAAAGGGAAATTATAAGTCTAGCCACAAAATTATTTATTGGACACGTGATTAAACTTCTAATTTTATAACTAAGCTACGGGAAAATGACATAGCCTCTAATAAACTAATTCGTCTTTTTTACAACGCCCACTAAATATTGTATAGAAAGCGTCAAGTAAAGATCATCAATTATTGTGACTTGTCCTTCTTATTTATGCATTGACACCTAATTTACTAACTCGGCCTCGGATTTTACATCTCGTCACCATTTTACGTTTTACAGCTTCAACGCAATGTCTTCAAAAAAGTATAATTCAAACTTCTACAGAAAGCATAATTTATTATAACTTAGCATGTAAAATAATACATCATATTCTTTTATCGTGAAAATAGCCACTGCATGATTTGGCGCGAGTACGCGAGACGACTGCGACAGCGGCCCCGACTCCAAAAAATTGTTAATTGTATTATAGGTTAATCGTAGTTTAGGTTAGGTTTATTCATATAGGTAGGTTATAGAATTATTTTTAACTTTTTAGTGCTTTTATCGATTTTTTGAAGTCGGTTTTTATTTTGCAAAAAAAATAAAATATTTGTTTATTTTTAGTGACATATTTTAAATCTTAGATAATATGGGTAGGCCTTCAGCTGACACCCTTTCATCATCCTCATGATAATTTCCGTCAAACGAAATCCAGTGCCGCGCATCTCACATCCAACGAATTCCCGCTACATTCACGAGGTCATCTTGGCTTCATCATCAGATCTGATAGTAGAATGGTTCTTATTGAACGCAAATGCTTCACTTGTTGTAGAAAATACCAAAATCACGTTTTCCTATAAAATTTGAAGAGTTCCCTCGATTTCGCCAAAATTCCATCATCAGATCCCGACTTGGTGACTATGGGACCATTTGGGAAGTATACCCTTTCCAACAAAGAAAAAATATTTCAAATCGGTTGGAAAGCAACGGAGTTATGCGCGAAAAAACATAAAAAAAAACATACAAACTTCCGAATTGAGAACCTCCTCCTTTTTTTTTAAATCGGTTAAAAATAAAGTCTTTTATTTTGTCTCTCCTCAATAGCTTCTGATAATATTAGTGGCCAATATACCGACTATTTGATGACATTTTTAGCAAATTTTTGACGATCAATTAATATGGGATGAGTTACATTTTAAACGTACTGAGTTGAAAAGTTAGAAGCTAAATAAATATATTTTTTGATGTCATTTAATAGTATTTTAGAAGTTTACTGTTAGAATGCATGCTACAAATTTAGATGCTAAAAAATAATCATTATGCTGAGTTGTATTTAGAGTCGTTTACATAGAAGATAACTAGTGGCTAAGATAATATTATTTAGATGCTCGTTAATTGTGGCTGACTTAGTAATTTAGAAGGCAACATACATTTTTGGGGGCGAATAATGATTATAAAAAGAAGCCTGTTTAATTAGCACCCATTTTAAAAGTAGGTCCTGGAGTTCCGGTAAAATTCTCACGTCGTCTTGTAAAAATCTGTCGGTCTCTTTTCCATTTAAAGTCGTAACAGTCAATTGATACAAACTCCCTGATTGCCAGGTCATTTTGTCGGTCTTCTATGTCCAGTACTTGGGTCTCGTGAGGAGTCAAGTCGGCGAAAACTAAAGGCTCCGCCGAAGCGTTGCGTGAGGTTGTCTGTGGGAAGAAGGATTCCTCGTCTTCCATGTCCATGTCACAGTCGCTTAGCTCATCGGTGAGTTTTATCCACTCGTCAATTGCCACGTCAAATTCTTTGTCGTTAATCCCTAAAAACAAACATCTTACCGTTAATATTTTGCGGTCTTTAAAATTTGACTTCTAGTTGAATAAATACCAATATGCGTACCAATCGAAGTACGTTGTGTACTTGTGGAAGGCGCTACAGAAAGGAGAAAGAACCGACTTCATACATATCTGGGCCCAAGTGTTAACTAAAGATAGGATAAAAGACAGCCGCCATGTGGAAGATCTTTATCTTTACACCAAACCGCACTTAAAACGGTCCTAGATTGAATTAATACGTCAGGATAGTAAAAAAACATTTATTACAATAAGCGCCTACTACAGAATGGCTACTCTTCTGAGATTATGTTAACTTAGGTATTAAGGTTCGTGTGAGCAATAAAGACTGCACGCTTTTTACTTGCTATCACACCTACTATGGAGTTTTATGCATGAACATTAGAAGAATAAAACGGAAGATTTTGTCTTGTAAGTAAATAATAACAGATAAAATCGTCTTATCATCCAAGATTCTTCTTCCAATAGAGTTATTGCGACCAGTCGCAATAGAACAATTTACACAGCGATCCATGTCGTTATAAAGCAAAGGTCGTAGGATTACACAATAAAACATGAAAAATACGTACGGTGCACTCAGAACGAAAGCCGAACGAGTGGCGTTTTTTATTGCTGTCATCTGTCAAACGGTGACTAGTGTTGCAAACTGTGAAATAATTTAAAGAAACACGATTCGTTATGAGTAATCGATTCCTCATCATGGCACAGGATTTCCAATTCCACCATACACAATTTGAAATCTAATCGATAAAATCAGTCTCGATTACTATTTTATGATTCGAATATTCATGTTTTCGATTATTTGGTTACATAAACTATCTTTTCTCGCTTTCTAGATAGAAAAATGATACTGTATTTTTTTTAAATACACGTTTCAACTAGTTAACTGCTGGGCCCACAAGTTCCCTTCTCCTTTCGACGTCAGCGTTCGCTACCATATTGTTTTCTGAAATAAAATTCTACTTAATTATATTGTGTAAGTCAAGTCTCAAAGTAACCTAAACTTGACAAAGAATGACTGAAAAGGGCGCGTAGACAATATAAACAAAGAATTTTGACCAATTTTTTTTTAGCTTTGTAATGTTGTATATTTAGGTGTATATGTATAGTGTGCGAATGTGTCTGTATAAAAAACAACAACAATTTGGTTCGTTCCTGAACCAAATTGTTGTTGTTTTTTTTAGAACCAAATTGTAGGCGTCTTGATATAATTATGAGATTTGATTAAAATAGAATAATAGAAAGAAGAAAAGAAAGAAAGAAAGAAAGATGAGTTTTTTTGTCAGAATATAGTACAATTAGGTATTCATATTATAATAATAAGTTTCTTATATTCTACCATTTCTGGTGTACAAATTTCTTAATCTATTTAAGTACTTAAATCTACCTAGTAGTTATTTAGTAACATTTAATACATTTTTATCATTAATGAAATCGCTAACAGAATAATAACATTTATCTAAAAGTATTTCAAATAATCGGCGCTTGAACAGTGTTAGGCGAAGGTCTTTTAAACAATCTGGTATTTTATTATAAATTCTAATAGCCATGCAGTAGGAGTTTCTGCTATATAATGTGGTGCGTTGTAGAGGTACATTTAATTTATTAGGGTATCTGCTATTTCTGTTCGTGGTTACCACCTGTTTTTCAAATAATGATGGGTGCTTATAAACGAAGATACAAATTTCGTAAATGTACAGGCAGGGCAATGGCAGGATTCTGTGTTTTTTAAATAAAGGAACGCAAGAGTCTAAATATTCTGCACCGCTTATAGCCCTCACGCACTTTTTTTGGGTCCTGAATGCTCTGATTAAATCGACAGAGTTGCCCCATATGACTATTCCGTAACGCAGAACCGAGGAGACATAACCATGATATGCGCAGAGAGTAGCGTTTGTTGTAGCTACTTGTCTTGTTCTATTTAAGACATAGACATAGCTTTCTAGCTTACTACATATTTTGTCAATTTGTTGCTTCCAGGAACAATGTTTATCTATTTTCAAACCTAAAAAGTTAGTCGATTCTACTGTGTCTATATTTTGATTATTGTGAATAATATTAATGGGAGCCTGTTTACTATTATAGGTTTGGAATTTTATGACATTTGTTTTATTGAAATTAACCATTAAATTGTTTTCGCTTAGCCATTCATGTATGTTACTTAGACTTTTGCTTATTTCTTCTACATATGTGTCTTTGTTATTACTGTTTATTAGTAACGTAGTGTCATCAGCATAAAGCAAACATTTATAGTCAGTTGAGTCAGGTAGGTCGTTAATATAGACTAAGAATAATAATGGCCCCAGAATACGACCCTGTGGTACTCCACAATCATTTAACATGTATCCTGACCTCTCTAAAGATTTGTTTAATCCCGAGAAACATCCAATTTCAACACACTGATATCTATCTGATAGGTAGGTTTTTATCCAGTTAAGTGCATTACCCCTTACACCATATTTGTCGAGCTTTTTTAATAAGATATCGTGTGATACAAAATCGAACGCTTTCGACATATCAAGGAAAATAGATATTATTGGAATTTTTTTATCTAAATATTCTGTAATTATTTTGACAAGTGTAAAACACGCAAGCGTAGTTGAAGAATTTTTCCTGAAGCCAAATTGTTCCAACTTCAAGATTTTATGCTTCTCTAAGAAACAGTATAGTATGTTGTGCATTGACTTTTCGAAAATTTTGGATATTACTGGTATTAAAGTTACTGGTCTATAATTATTCATTTCAGTTTTATCACCCTTTTTATGAAGGGGTATAACTATAGAGTATTTTAAACGTCTAGGATCCACATTATCAATACCTCATTTATGCAAGGTAGATTACCTTGCATAAATGAGGTATTGATAATGTGGCTCAATGGAGCCGCTATAGTCTTTGCGCATTTTTTTAGAATTTTTGTTTTGATATCGTCGTAACCGGTAGAGTTCGTATCATTTAATGAATTAATAATTTTATAGATATCTAATGTATCGACTGTTTTTAAGAATACTGTATTCGGGTTGTTAGGAATATTTTTTACAATATTTTTTTTTGTTTTTGAGCGTTTCTGTGTTCTTAGTTAAATTAATATAAAAATTATTAAACTTGTCTGCTATGTCCTTGGGATCAGAGAATTCGTCATCATTTATTTTAATTAGGTTTATATTAGTATTTTTTATGTCATTTTCGACATTGGTTTTAATAATTTTCCATGCTGCTTTACACGTGTTTTTAGATTTAGCGATATATCTAGTATTTTGAAGTTTGTGTGCCTGAAGTGTACATTTTTTTAGTATTGTCTTATAAATATTGTATTGTTTAAGATGAGTAGCTTTCTCCAGAGATGACTGAAGGTATTTTAAGTAGAGTTTCCTTTTATTAATGTATGCTTTTCTTAAACCTTTCGTAATGAATTTTAATTTTATTGGTTTGTTTGTAATTTTTACTTTTAGTATAGGGAAACATAGATTATAAAATAGTGTAAAAATGTCATGGAAGAGTTCAAAAGCTTCGTCGACGTCATTACTTTCATAAATATCGTGGAATGACAAAGCATTTATGCAGGATATAAATTTTACGGTATTTTCACAACTATAGTCTCTTAATCTCTCGAACCAGAATTTGATAGGTCTATTTTCTTTAATATTTTTTATAGTTTCAAAAGAGATACTTTGGCCAGTTTCGTGATCCGATAACGCTAAGTAGTGTGTTTTAGACGAGACATTCGTTAGGTTACTAATTATTAAATCCAGACAAGCTTCTTTTCTTGTTGGTGTGTTTATGTGATTTGTTAAGTTATAATTTTTTAAAATATAATTTAGTTCTTTAGTCGTATTATTGTTAGTTTTTAACAAATCAATGTTCCAATCACCACATAGGATAACATGTTTGTTTTTTTTTGCTTAATTTCTTTATAAGTTCATCAAGGTTTTGAAGGAACAGCACTGCATTTGTGTTAGGTATTCTGTAGATACAGATGACGAAAAGCTTGAGTTGCATAATTTCTGTCGCACAGTATTCAAAATGAAACGGTTTAGGTTCGATAGGGTTGATAAGAGTTTTCGTTTCATATTCTTTTCTAACAAGGATGCAAGAGCCTCCTCGGCGTTGATCTGGCCGGAGCGACGACAGCTTGTGGATGAAATAAAGCACGAGTGGACTGTATAAAACGTTATAATGTTTACTAAAGGACTGTTACAATTACAATTACACAAATGAATAGAAGGTTAGAAGGCGCGAGCGCGGGTGTACGTCGTCGCGTCTCACAGCTGACTGGCGGGGACGGGGAACGCGGGGCGAGAGGAACTCGCCGCTCGCGCAGTCGCCGGCGGCCCCCGATGGACGATGCTCGCAGCGCGCAGCAGCCGCCGGTGGCTCCACTCCAGCGCGCAGCGGAGATATTCGAGTGTGTGACTCAACATCCTCCCCCCGTTGAAGAGTCTTCAACAGAAACAGGTAGAGGGCAGATGGTGTTAAAGGCTCGCCGAATGACACCCCTTGGTGTGCGGATGTCGGCGACTCTTGCTACACCATCTCTGCCAGGAAGCACCCGAGTGATGCGCCCTAAAAGCCAGAGTAAAGGTGGTAAGCCTTTGTCCTTGATTATAACGAGTGTTCCTTCCTTCAGCTCTCCTGATGACCGGTACCATTTCGCCTTCTCCTGCAGCCACAGAATGTATTCCTGAGAGAAACGATTCCAGAAATGCTGTTTCAGGTATTCAACTCGTCGAAACCGTTGCAGATTGGTGATGTTGGTACTCTCGATCTGTGGATGAGGCAACATAACGAGTGAACGTCCAATAAGGAAGTGTGCTGGAGTTAAGGGAGTAAGGTCTGAAGGGTCGTTGGAGAGCGGAGTTAAGGGCCTCGAATTCAAGATAGCCTCCACTTGAATGAGACATGTTGCCATCTCTTCAAAAGTAAGATTGGTTAACCCTAGAACTCTTCTGAGGTGGTGCTTCGTGGATTTAACTGCGGACTCCCATAATCCGCCAAAGTGAGGAGTGTATGCAGGGATAAAGGAGAAGTTAATGCCCGGATCAATAACATTTAAGTTTAAGTCCTGTGAAAGTAACTTAGCCAACTCATTGAACGCGCCTACAAACGTTGTACCGTTATCGGAGAAGATGTTACGTGGCTTCCCCCTTCGAGCAATGAAACGGTTCATGGCAGCCAGGAAAGCCTCCTTCGTGAGGTCCGATACAAGTTCGAGGTGGACGGCTCTGGCAGCTAGGCACACAAAAACACAAATAAAGGCTTTAATGAGCCTACACCCTCGTCCCTTACGATCAGCTATCATGACAGGTCCAGCATAGTCGACACCGGAGTCTAAGAAAGGAAACTCTAGGTGCAAGCGTTGCTCTGGAAGATTTCCCATCATGGGTTGGATAGTGCTTGCTTTGATCCTGCAACATCTCACGCATTGATGTGTGACCTTCTTTGCCAAGTTCCTGCCCCCAATAGGGTAGAAGTGGTGACGAATCGTGGCAAGTAAGAGCTGAGGCCCTGGATGTAAAAGACGTAAGTGAAACGCATTAAATAATAATTTACAAAAAATATGAGAACTAGATAAGAGAATTGGATGTTTAACATTGTAGTCATAAAAGGAATTACTTAACCTGCCTCCAACACGAACTAAGTTAGATTTAGTGTCAAAGAATGGAGACAAGGAGAGAAGTTTATTTTTAGCAGGTAATTGTTTGCCTGCTGACAGCAAATTATATTCTTCAGAAAACGAATCCTGTTGAGATAATCTACAAAGAAGATGTAAAGAATTGTTCAATTCTGTAGAAGTGAGTGCACCATAGGCAGATGCCTGTTTTCTACATTTATTACAGAACCGTAACACGTATGCGATCATACGTTGTAGTTTGTTAAGACTAGATGCGTATTTAGGAAATAAGGAATTAATGAGATTTTCTGTTTTACTTAGGATGTCACTATGATGAGAAGAAACTGTTTCAGGAAGATTGATGTCATTATGATTATGATTTGGAAATTGAGGCCAAGAAGATGTACCTTCAAAAAGATATTGAGGTCCTGACCACCACAACGAAGACGACAGTAGTTTGTCCGCCCTAAGTCCACGCGAAGCGAGGTCTGCGGGGTTTGAAAGAGAAGGAACGTAGAGCCAAGGCATTCCCGCAGTCGTTTCCTGTATCTCAGACACTATGGCGAACAAAGGTCTTAAGCTGCGTTGGTGATGCAGACAACCAGCCTAACACTATAGTAGAGTCAGACCAGAAGTATACCTCGTCAAAATGTAATGTCAGTGACTGACGAACCTTATGATAAAGACGTGAGCCTAGTAATGCTGCACAGAGTTCGAGGCGGGGAATGGTCGTGGACTTGACTGGAGCGACCTTGCTTTTGGCCGTTAGAAGATGAACGTGAACCTTTCCGTTCTCCGATTCACTGCGAACATATACGCATGCACCGTATGCCTTTTCAGAGGCAACAGTTGGCAAAAGTGGCGCTGTTTGAGTAGTCGGATTTCGTTGTGCTCCTAAAGTAAATATTGATTAAAAATAGAAAAGTGTCCAATATTAACCCAAATTTGCCTTTATGATTGGATTCTGTTTAAATGCTTGCTGTAGTACGAGTGAACTAAGTTAATTAAGTGTAATCTGGACGTTTATTAAAGTGATATAAACATTGAAATTTATGCCAATATTCTCATCTTTCACGTTAAATTATTACCGGAGTGTGTTGTCTAGTGTGATTCTGAATCTCAGTTACAGTGTTTAAACAGGTGTGCGTCAAAAATAAAAAGTGATAATCGTAAATCGTAACTGGATACTTTCAATTCTGCATTGTCACTGTACTCATCTACAAAGTTATTAATAACGCCATCTATTTGTTGATGCCCTAACTACAGTCAAATTATCGTCATCTAACATTTCACGACTGCAATCCTCGATAGTCATACATCGATCAAGTCGCCGCCGAGTCCTACGTTATATTGTTTACTGCCAAAAGGTGGCGCTACTAGTAGTAGTAATTAGAGTTACTACAAACTACACCGTTTCGAACAATATGAACTGCGCCGGTTGTAAAACAATTTGCGTGTCTGGGGTGCGGCTGCTGAAGTGCCATGGCTGCAGAGGAAACTACCATATTGAGTGCTTGAATATTAAGCCTCGCCAATATTCTTCACTGACAGAAGAATTTAAGGCTACTTGGAAATGCCCCTCGTGTAATAATGTTACCCGTCGTGGTCGGTCAAACCTACTTACACCCGTGCGAGCCTCGCAAATCCCTACAGATGATAACATGAACATGTCATGTGAAATGGTGGAACAAGCCCTCATCTCGGCGCAAGATCCCAGTACCCCTACTACATCTGGTGCCTCGACCCTGGACTGCGTTGCCCGGGAAACGGGTGTTACTCTTCACACATTTACACAGGAATTACATGATACCCTAGCGGGTTGGCGAAGCGATATGAACAACACGCTTACTGTATTCAAGGAGCATATCGGAAGTACATTGCATGGCTGGCGTGATGAAATGGATGAGAGTATAAGTAAACTGAATAATGATTTGAAGTCCGCTTTGACCGGAATCAGAGATGAAATACGCACTCTGCGCACTGAACACGATGGTCTAAAGCAACAAGTTACAAATTTATCCCATGATGTTTCGGAACTGAAAACATCCATGCAGTTTCATTCCGGGGAACATGATGATCTCAAAAAACGAGTAGATGACATAATACATTGTTCTACCGAGCAATCCAGCATATCCATCTGCGCACTAGAATCTAAAATTGACTATCTTGAACAACAAGCCAGACAATGCAACATTGAAATATGTAACGTTCCAGAAACTCGCAGTGAAAATTTGTTGAACATAGTGGAGTCAATTAGCGCGGCCATAAATTTTCCTGTTTCCCAAAGAGATATCCTGTCAGTTCACAGAGTTCCACATGCTCACCGGCAGACAAATAAGCCGAAGAATATAATTGTAAAGCTTTCGTCACGAATCCTTCGGGACAATCTTCTTGCGGCTTTTCGCAAGGTGAAATCCTTCAAGACCGACCGGCTAGGTCTCTCCGGGTCACCAATAACCATATATATGAACGAGCATCTCACTCTTAAGAAAAAACATTTATTTCGTAAAACCAGAGATGTTGCTACTATCCACCAATACAAGTACGTTTGGATTCGGAATGCCACTATTCTTGTACGCGAGCGCGACGGTGATACTGCGCTTGCTATACGTAATGATGATGATCTTCGCAAAATCAAAAGTAGTACTAAAGGCGATGATAAACGCACTGATTCCAGTCAATCTATACATTAATCATCATAATCTTCAATATGGTTATTTTTGTTCCCATAACTTGTGCTCCTTTGATTGCTTCTTTTATGTTCTGTATTGCTCGTGTTTGTTATTGGTGCACACTGATCTCACGTCTAATCATGTAATCAACACGTTAAATATAATATATCTTAACAGTACAATAAAATACATTAGTAATTGCTTTCTCAACTCAAAATTTCTATTATATGCAGATTACCTCAAGATACTTAAGTCTATCCACACTTTACATGACTGTTTGCTTCTCCAAGAGGACCTTGATAGACTAACGGACTATTGTCACAGAAGTAAGCTCCAATTAAGTCTGCCGAAGTGTAACTATCTCAGTTTTACTAAGAACAAAAATATTATCAAATATACTTATTCACTGTGTAATGCTCCTTTGACTAAAGTGAATACTGTGCGTGACCTTGGTATACTGTTTGATTCTAAAATGTGCCTAGACTTACATATTGAACAAATTGTGAACAAAGCTTACAAATGATATGGTTTTATTATGAGATCAACTCACGACTTCAAACGGACCTCTTCATATCTTTGTTTATATAATACCCTGGTGCGGTCACAACTTGAGTACGCTGTGTCTATTTGGAACCCTTATTATAATAAATACGTAGATATGATTGAAAATGTTCAACGCCGGTTTCTACGTGCAATGCATTATAGATGTCATAAGTCTTATCTACCATATGATCAATTGCTCAGTAGATACAAGCTTCTAACCCTCCATTCTAGACGTATGCAATTAGAGGCTATGACACTGTACAATATTGTTAGTTGTAAGTTTGATTGTATTGATTTAAACAATGTGTTATGTTATGCAGTCCCCAGAACTGTCCATAGACGGCAGGTGCGTGCGGGCAAACTCTTTGCCGTAGGCACTGCTCGATCTAATACTGGTCTACGTTCACCAATTCGACGCATGGTTGCCACATATAACGAGACCTTTGAACATATAGATATATTCATTTGTTCTACAGAAATGTTTCGAGGACTTTTATACAAGACACTCTTCAAGTGATAGCTCTTTTTCTTCTACTAGGTATAATATAAACTGCATAATTCATACAGCATATTCAAACAGCTGCTTTCTTAGCGTCTTAATATTTAACCCTAAAGGTAATCTGTGAACAGCGCTGTGGGCTGCATTATTGTCTACATTAAGTTAAATTACTCTTCTTGTAAAATATATAATGTGGCTGTTAGCTGTTCCTATTTGAATAAAATAAAAATAAAATAAAATAAAATCAGTGAAGACATGCAACTGCACAGAACTCGGCGATTGACAGGTGACCCACCGGGGTATGTTGAATTTATTCAGAAGAGGTAGAGTGTGTAGGAAGTCACTCCAGGTATGCTGAATCTCTTCAGGAACGGGTTCATCCCAAGAGCAACCTGAAAGCCACAGATGCTGCATTAATATTTTAGCCTCTACTATGCAAGGAACAACTAAGCCAATGGGGTCAAATATTTGGGAAATTGACGATAAGATTTGACGTTTCGTAGTGCTGTTACTGGGAGTGACGCTGATGGAGAAGGAAAATGTGTCTGTAGAGCACCTCCAGTTTAGCCCGAGTGTCTTTGACAATTCATTTTCGCTAAGGGTGACGAAATCAGAAGTGACCTGATCTTCACAAATGGCCTGTAATACATCGCATGAATTGGATTGCCATTTGCGTAGATTATACTTACCCGTTTTAAGGACAGCGATGACATGCCGACACTTATCTATCGTTTCCTTAACAGATGAACTTCCTGATAGGAAATCGTCAACATAGAAGTCATGCTCTATTGTAGAGCGCGTTGATGGATCATCACACTCCCGAGCAAGCTGCGTGAGACATCTAGTTGCTAGGAACGGTGCCGAAGCAGTGCCATACGTCACTGTGTTTAATGTGTACGTTTTTAAGGGATGAGTCGGTTCTGCTCTCCAAAGGATCTTTTGCAGAGGTTTATGAATATCGTTCACGAGAGTGACTCTATACGTTTTCTCGATATCTGCGCTGACGACTATCATATGTTGACGAAACCTAAGCAATATGGAGAATAAATCGTCTTGAAGAGAGGAACCCACCATTTGTATGTCGTTGAACGACTTACCTGTTGTAGTACGAGCCGAAGCGTCAAAGACAACCCTTAGCTTGGTTGTAGACTTTGACTCGTTCAATACTCCATGATGAGGTAAGTAATTAGAGTAAGAAGACGTAGTGTTCAGATGAATATACTCGGACATATGGCCTAACTCTGCATATTCAGTCATGAAGCTGACATAAAGTTGTTTTAAGTAGGGGTCTTTAGCCAAACGACGTTCAAGTGAAAGAAAGCGACGCTTGGCCATTGAATATGAGTCACCTAACACGTCAGGTGATTCTTTAAGAGGAATTGTAACAACAAACCGTCCATCCGTATCACGATATGTGGTCTCTACGAAAATGTCTTCGCAGGATCGCTCTGCGAAGACATTTGATCGCTCTGCGTCTGTTTGTGTTGTGGATGTACTGAATCTAGCTCCCAAAAGCGATTCAGGCCCATCCGTAAGTCATCTGTAAGAGTTACAAAGGAAGAAATGTGAGGGGATGAATGATTAGGTTGCTGTAGAATGCCCGTTACGAGCCAACCTAATTTCGACTCGACTAACGTAGGCATGTTTTTACCTAGCGGAATGCGATTCGTACCTATGATACCCCAAAATATTTCCGCTCCGACAAGGATGTCGATGGAAGACGGAGTATAAAAGTTAGGGTCGGCAAGAACTATGTTGCTAGGCAAACAGATGTTATCCGTATGAACATAAGTGTTAGGAACGGATGATGAAATCTTTGATATGACGTAACAATCTAATTGTATTTCGAAGTCATTATGGCCTGATTTTAATAAAATTGTACAACCATTTGAACAAGCCGAAGACTGGTCGTTTATGCCTTTCACATGAGATGTAATGGAATGAGTATGGATACGTAGCTTGCGGCAGAAGTCTTCAGATACGAAGTTCGCAGTGCTTCCGTTGTCCAGTAACACCCTGGCATTGTGAAGATTGCCTTCAGCGTCTGACACCTTCACGACCGCTGTGGACAGTAATACAACCCTTGATGTATTAAGATGATTGGCAGAAAGAACTATGTTTTGTGTCCGAGGAGATTCTTTGTCTGTATGGAGCAAAGTGTTGTGTTTTTCAGGACAATATTTACAATGACCTAATTTGCAATTTTGTGCGTAATGACCCGGACGAAGACAATTCAGACAAACGTTAGAAGAGTGAGCTTTTTTGATCCTATCCTGAACGGGCAAAACTCTAAATTTATCACATTGAAAAATGAAATGTTTTTCCTTGCACATGGGACAAGATAAGATCTTTGAGTGAGAGGACTCGAACGACAATGTAAAAGATTTGGACCTATGATTACTCTCAGCAGTACCTTCATTTCTGGATTTTAAAGGTCTAGCCTCTTCGAGTGTCTCCAATAAGTCAGCTCTATTGCTGATAAACTTTATGAAAATGTCTAATGTTGGAGGGTCAGTTAATGAATTCCTGTGCTCTTCCCACTCACGATTCGTAACCTGATCAAGCCTACTGGTCATGATGTAAATAATAAGAGTGTCCCAATGCTGAACTGGCTGACCAAGAGTAGACAAGGCTCTTAAATTTTTATTAATTGTGTCCACTAAATGACGTAATGCCTTACTAGACTCCTTGCTGATGCTATTCACATTAAAGAGTGCTTGCACGTGGTTATTGACAAGCAGTCTTTTGTTGTCATACCTAGAGCAGAGCAACTTCCAAGCAGCGTCATAATTGTCTGACCTAAAATCTAAATTGTCGATGATAAGTGAGGCGCTACCTTTCAACGAGGCACGAAGATAGTGCAGGTTATTAATTTTGTCTATGCCTTCATTATTATGAATGATAGAAATAAAAGTGTCCCTAAATTCTAACCAGTCATGATAGCTGCCGGAGAATTTTGGTAAATCAATTTTTGGTAACCGAACTGATGAGTGTTTGTGCGTATGAGAAGAACCAGATACCACCTCGGACGCGGAGTCTCCCGTAAGATGCTTGCGAGCGCTGCTTACTAGCTGACGTGCAGAAGCAACCAACGCGTAGTAGAGGTTCTCGAATTCCTCGCGTTCCGCATATTGGTCGCTGGGTTCGTCCACTGCTTCCTCCAGGTGAATCTGTAACGTGTCGTATTTCTCATATAAGTTTTCGAACGTATTCAGCCGATGTTCAATTTCAATGAGCTGAGTCTCACTCAACTTTTCGCAGGATTTGACTACATTTAAATAGGTTGAAAACTGCGTAAGCTTAGCTTTAATCGAAGCTCGCTTCTTAATGAGGCTTTTAATATCGGCCATGCTTGATGTAAGTTACGATTAATAAATAGCAGTAACCTAAAACTTGATAATAGCAGAGCAAAAAAAAAAATGTGAAAGCCTGTTGAAAATTTTAAATGAAAGCCCCAAGTGCGATTTGCTATAAAAAATTGACAAGGCGTTAAGAATGGCAGAGCGCCTGGCGAAAAATTAGCAAAATGCAGAAGCGCGCCTTGCTATAAGAAAATGTCAAGGCGTTTAAATATGCATTAAAATTGCTTTGTCATTCTAGACACAAAATAAAAACAAGTTGAAAACAAGAAAATTAATTGTAATTATATTAAGTATGTATGTAATGTATGTAATTAATGACTACGATGGGCACTAAAAGCAATCTAATGAAGAAATAATGAACTATGGAGTGAATTGATGTAACAGTCTAAATTCAATGAAGGTCGAAGAAAATAATTTGAATGATTTGCAATACTAATGCGATGAAACTAATCAAATGGATGGATAAACTAAGGAAATAGGATGACTAAGATGATGATTATTATGAATGTAAGGAATAATTAGAACGATCTCACGGTTTTGTTGCCGCAAACCACTTATGTTGATTGTGACGAGGAGATTCTTCACGTTTCTCGATGCACGACGACAATCTCAAGATTTGTATTTGCAACCGCTGAGTTGATGAAGTCCAAATTATTTGTTCGTTGGCTTGAAATCGGCTAAGACGGTTTAAGTGAAGCCGTGCCGATAATCACAATGCACCAATGCGAACGAAGATGTTTAAGTAGACACGATGAAAATGCTGGCACGATGTATGAAGACCGCAGAAAAAAATCACTGCTGGATGACTTGCATAACCGTTGCCGAATTTGAATTATCCTTTGTCTTCACGTCGGTTCGTTCAAACGAAGCGCGGGAGGACCATAATGGAGCGACGACAGCTTGTGGATGAAATAAAGCACGAGTGGACTGTATAAAACGTTATAATGTTTACTAAAGGACTGTTACAATTACAATTACACAAATGAATAGAAGGTTAGAAGGCGCGAGCGCGGGTGTACGTCGTCGCGTCTCACAGCTGACTGGCGGGGACGGGGAACGCGGGGCGAGAGGAACTCGCCGCTCGCGCAGTCGCCGGCGGCCCCCGATGGACGATGCTCGCAGCGCGCAGCAGCCGCCGGTGGCTCCACTCCAGCGCGCAGCGGAGATATTCGAGTGTGTGACTCAACACTGGCCTAGAAAAATATGCTGCTAACTTATAATTAGATAACTTGAGATTTTTTTCCGTACCTCTTTTCATAAATGTTTCCGTAAAACATATTATATCGATTTGCCCCTGTTTTTCTTCTAACTCTTGAATTGTAACTTCCAATAAATCTGTTTTATTTAGTACTCCTGCTATATTTTGGTGGAATAATGTGCATTTTGTTTTAGTTTCGAAAAAAATTAGACATATTATCACATTTGTCAGTTCGTTTGCAATGTATGTTTACTATGTTTGTCAGTATTTCGTTATTTTCATTAGTATTAGTGTTTTCTGTAAATAGTCTCTGAGTATATTCATTTAAAAATTCTTTTAAATTTTGAAATATGTTTTTTTATACCGTTATTGTTTAATTTACCATTGCTTGTTTCTTAGAAACATACTATAATCACATGTTAAATGAAAATTTGAATCTAGTATTGTAGCATATTTATAAATCTCATGATCACTGTATATCATATCATTGAAAGTCTCCACTCTCGAGTTATACATTACAGAACAGTCACTGTAGCGATAGGTAGGTAAACATATAATAATATATGTATGATTAATCGTTTTTAATATATCTCTAATGTGTGCAGTCAAAATATAATAATTTTTAGTTTGTGAGAAGTCCTCCTCTCCTATAAAAATTATGCAATAGTCGTTAAGTGTAAAGTTTTCAATTTTTTTATTAAGGTTTTCCATTAGTTTTAATATCCCAGTATTAGGAGTAAGATAGTGACATACTTGATAATTTTCAAATGTATTTTCTGCTATTTGGATTATTTTGTTCGTTTTGTTACTACTTATAATACACATTTTATTTAATTTTTTACAGGTTTCTATCAAATTATTCGATCTATTTGAAGATAAATAATCTTGTTTTGATACATACTTATCTGGTTTTGACTTAAATAGGTAACTACTACTAGCGTCTAAATTACAACATTCCTCCTTTTTGGGCGTTGAGTTGCTTGTGCGTGCTATATAAGGATGATTTGCTAGAATACTGGTGACGTCGTCTATTTTCGTTGTGATGAAATTATCCTTCGTCAGATGTTGAGTTGAGATACTGGTGGCATCCTCAGTTGTCACTTCAATGAGCCCTAAGTCCGAACAGCTTGTATTGGCTTCGTCTTGCTCTAGGCTCCGGTTTTTTCTGGAGGAATTTTGCTTTTTGTTTTGTTTTATTGAACTAATAATTTGTCTATTGGGTTCAGAGCATATCTTTCGTAATTTCTTTGATTTATTCGTTTCTGTATCTAAAGCGTTTTTTAGCGTCGCGTTTTCTTCGAGAAGTTTTTCAATTTCGTTATGAGCGCTTGATAATTCCTTAGTAAGTTTTAGAATCTGTCCTTCCAGTTCCTCTCTGTAACTTTCATCGTGTCTCGTTGATATGTCGGGCAAACTTAGGCATTTAAGCTCAGACTTTGTTGATCCAAATGACAGGTCGAGAGATTCATTGAAGTTTGTTTGCATTCGACTTTGCCGTATTGTAACATTTTCATAATCCATTTTTTAGGTATTTGATTAGAAGATAAATCAGTTAATGAGTTAATGAGTTCAAAGAAAAATTGTTTTTATGTAAGTCCAGGTTGTCTCTTTTCAATTTATTTTTCTACCATTGGTAAAAAAATGTTATGTACTGGTATCCCCAATAACTACCAATCGCCCTCGGGTGGGCAGTAGCGGTACTATTTTAGTTCACTTTTCTACCACCTGAACCGTTTAGTACGATGTTATGGCGCTAGTGGTCGTCTTCAATTGTTGTTAGGTTGGTAAGACTGCTAAGTCACTGTAGTTCGTCTATTCGCCGCTTGGGCAGTTGTATTATGTTGTTTTGGCGCTAGTTGTTCCCTTTAACTGCGCTGATACTGGTAGCACTGGTAGGTAGTTGTGATTTTAAATAAAATTAACGAGTTCATTAAAAGGTAAAGTCTTACTTGAGGATAATAAGTGTTTTTTTTCACTATTTATGGTTGGATTTTTCTTCATTTAATGCACCAAACAGTATAATTGTTGATAAAAGTCCAATATGTCACATTTCCACCGTTTTTTAGTTTGTTTTCGTATCCACTTTATATTTTCTGTAACTGTCTTTGAACCCGATAATAACACAAGAAAACGATGTCACTTGATAAATAAGTTATTAAGACTTTAAAGATAGTATTTATAGATTTTTATTAATTTTTTATTACGGAGCCAATGTTTACAGTAGCCAGGGTTGCCAGACTCTCTAGACATTGCTAATAACACACAGGATGTGTGTGTGTCGGGGATAAATAAAAAAAAACAGTAAGGGGACGCTTTACTCATCATCTGAATAAACATGGTCGACATAGCCCTTTTTCTGGGGAGTTTTTGCCATCAAGGCCCTATTTGCCTCTGTATTAAAACGGCCTGGATCTAGGCTATCTAAAGAACTGGGAGAATTGGGGGCGGTATCTAAATCTGGCGTACCGATACGCTGGATGTCTTCAGCTTCTCCTTGTCCCCCAGCTTCTAGCTCCTCTGTAACAAACAGCATTAAGTTAACTTTTGAAATACAAGATTATTTATAGATCTTGTAAAGCATTTACTTACGGATTTCGACTTCCGGTATAATAATACCTTCATTTTGCCTGGGGGGCACCAATTGAATATTCTCTAAAACAAATAATTTCAATTCAAATACTACAAAACATATAACAAAAAATAAGAATTAACTTTCGGTTTATAAAATCAATCATTACCTAGAATTATAATTCGATTGGCTTGCGGTTGCGGCTCTTCAAAAATACATGCCTCGCGCTCCGGAGAAGGTAATCTACAAAAAAAAAACGTTACCAAGGCGTGATGCAATGTTAAGTTGTTGTAAATATGTAATAAATAAATTTACCGGGCGCGTCTTTTGCGCGGTGGCGCGTCAGGCAATATACATCGCGATCGCGAGGTTTCGGCTTCGCGCTTCCGTGACAAAAGCTCCTGCCTAACCTGTACAGGCAGCGCTGCAGCGCGCCTCTGCGTTATTTGGCGCTGGGCGCGGACGATGTCTAGTTCACTGTTAGAAAAAAATACTATAGCATTAAGAATAAAAGCCATACAATAAATCCGTGCAAAATTTACTTGCCTCCCTATTTGAGAGGCAGACTATCGTGTCCGCGCCCCCTGCGGCCTCCCCGGCTGCCACGGCCTCCCCGGCTGCCACGGCCTCCCCGGCTGCCACGGCCTCCCCGGCTGCCAGGGCCGCCACGGCTCCCGCGTGTCTCACCACTTCCACGACTGCCACGGTCACCGCGACTGCCATGGCCTGTCCGACCCCCACGTCACCTGTTTCCCCCGCGCCCCTCAACACTTCCATAAACTACATAAAAGCTTTCGTTTGGTGATCTGTAATTTATGTATGAATTAATTTAAAACATAAGTATTATCAAAAGAATCAAATAAAATTTGGCGACTAAGCATTAAAAATATATGCGACCATGAAACACGTGCAAGTGCAACAGTAAAAAAGATGCATTTTTTTTACATTTAGCGCAAATTAACCATCACGAACAAACATGTAATTAATATTTCAAAACCAAAAAAAAACATTAGAACATTATACATATCCAACGGAAACCAAGCGAAAAATAAATGAAGAATATTAGTCCAAAACCCAAAAGTGCATTTTATATTCAATATTAGTCTCATCTCAAGCAAAATATAAGGTGCTATAAAAACATCTGCCACGGCTTTAATGGGAGGTAGTATTGTGTTTATGGATTACAATAGTAAAGATATATTATTGATTATTTATCATATTTTTTTTCATACAAAAAAAAAATAACGTATGTAACGAGGGTTCTTAATAAATGATAGACCAGACAGCTTACTAATAACCTATCTTCTAAATAAACACAAGTTTACAGAAAATTAAATAAGTGTGACGGAATGGTAATATAAATAAAAAAAAAATCAACAAGTAGTGGGTAATCACTAAATTACTTTAGCCAACAAAACAATAAATTAACTATTAACTACTAATGATCAGAACAAAAAAAAACAAATTCAAGTGCGTGAAGCGCCACAAACAAATACGAAACTAGTCTAAGCTATGCTAACAAACAATAAGTCACACCGATAATATTCCGTATTACGAAAGCACTAAGGGCGTGACGTATTGCGTGCGCTCGATCAGCGAAGGTGTTGTTCCGAGTCGTCGGAAGCAATGCCCGCGCAGAGTCGAACTCCCGTTAGGGTATATATGTTCTGTGGTCGAACTGAACTAGCCGAGACGGGAGGGGGCTTTTATAGCCGTGCGCGGTGCATCAGTGTGCATACGTACAGTGCGCGATAACTTGTGTGGCACACTAAGCAGGCAGGCTCACGGTTTTACGTCGTGCGCCTGACCCACTCATTACAATCTCCCCCTCTGGCTCCGAAGACGTCTCGACCAGGTAGGCAGACTTGAATGTGATTTTGGTGGTCGTCCTCGAGCTGGTTTCGGAAGTTTCGTGGTGGAGACTTCGGCAGAATTTAGTGGTTCAGCTCTTTTAGGTGGTCGTCCACGCGTTCGAATTGGCAGAGCGGGTGCAGGTAGTGGACTTTCGGCCGTGCTTTGGAATGGGCGTAAGGCTGATGAGTGATATAGCCCTACGCTTTGATTTGGTGTATTAGGGTCAGCAATATAGTAAGAGCTTGGTCCATGACTTTTCAGAATTATGTAGGGGCCATCTCGGCGTGGAGCAAGTTTTGAGCTGAATCCTTGGGCGGTCTTGCTAAGAGTGTGCGAGTCAACAAGAACTTTATCTCCGGGTTTGTATTCTGGGCTATGTCTTCTATTTTTGTCTACATATTCCTTTCGCTTCTCTTCTTTACTTTCCTGTATTTCTCTAACCCTTTTCAAAGTTTCAGCGAGGGTCAAGAGCTTGGGTGTAATTTCAGGAATGAAATTTTCTGACAAAATAATCTCACGAAGATCATGCTCATTGTCGTCCGGGGTCCTTAATTCTCGGCCGAAGGTAAGATAGGCCGGAGTATGTTCAGTAGAAGAACAAACAGCAGTATTCATGGCGAATCGGATACTTGGGAGTTTATCTGGCCATGTTCGATGATCATCTCCAACAAGTATGGCAAGCTGAGTTTTAAGGTCTCGGTTTCGACGTTCTACCGGATTTGTTTCAGGATGGTAAACCGGCGTGAAGGCATGCTTAATGTCGAGACAAAAGGCTACTTGCTGCATAACAGCACTAACAAACTGAGTGCCATTGTCGTACCGAAGAAATATATCATTAATGAGAGTCATTGCACAATTTGCTGCAGTAGCTTGTTCCAGGGGAAATAATTCTACCCATCTAGAAGCGAGATCTTCAACAATTAATATCCAAGTCATTCCTTTGGAAGAAGCGGGTAAGGGACCAAACAAGTCAAAAGCTACAATTTCAAATCTTTTGTTCATTGCAGTCGTTTGGAGAAAACCTGCGGGTTTTAAGTTTGATGGTTTGTATCTTTGACATAACAGACAGTTCCGAACGTATGCTTCAATGTCCTTCCTCATGCCTTTCCAATAATAACGTTGAGTTATTCTGGCGTATGTTTTTTCTGCTCCGTAATGACCGGCAGTTGGTCCGTCGTGATATGCCGATATTACGTCAGTTTGTTCTTGTGCAGGGACAACCAGTTGACTACTATCACTATCACCATCAGGATTATAGCGATATAGTAACCCATTATTCATTATGTAACCCTTTTGACTCCAGTAGCGTGCATCTTCCTCAACAACTCCTTCCAATGCTCTTACTATCTTTTCTACATCTTTATCTTTTAATTGTGTTTCCCTTATTTCTTTTGGGCTCTTCCTGGGCGCATCCACCACTATACTGCATATACCACAGCTTTCTTTAGATTCATCGTTACAAATTGGGCGTGACAAGGCATCAGCTACAACGTTCGTCTTGCCGGTTATGTATTTTATAGTAATGTCGTAAGGCTGTAACTGTAGGGCCCATCTTGCTAAGCGACCAGTTGGTGACTTTAATGACATGAGCCATTTGAGAGCCTGATGATCCGTCAGAACTGTTATAGGGGTCCCTTCGATATAACCTCTAAATTTATTAATTGTCCAAACAACTGCGAGTGCTTCACGTTCTGTCGTCGTATAGTTTCTTTCAGCCTGCGTAAGTAATCGGCTTGCATATTCGACGGGGTGCTCTTTTTCATCCTCCCCCTGCACTAGAACTGCACCGATAGCATAATTGCTGGCGTCTGATTTTATAAGGTATGGTTTAGAGTCATCTGCTTGAGCTAATACAGGTCCAGTGACGAGGAGATCTTTAAGCTTATTAAAAGCTTCTTGCTGTTCTTCTTGCCTTATCCATTTTGTATTTTTCCTGGTAAGTCGTGTTAAGGGTTCAGCAATTATTGAGACCGAACCGTTGATTTTTTAAATTTAAAGATGTCCGTTTGTCCGCGATGTCCGTTAACGGTAGAAGGACCATTCCTTTGTTCTAAAACTTTGCCTAGTCATTTTGCCTATCCAAATTCATTTTCCATTATTTTAACTAATTTAATAGTAACACTTCAGTTTGTAATCCCGTCAAGTCATGATCTTCAGCCAATAAACTTGTTTAAGCAATTCCCTTCGTTTTTTAAATATGTGTATGGTATTAGGTTAAATCACTGTTTAATATTTTTTTTCCAGCTTCCATTCAGAATTGCACAATTTTAATTTATAGGCAGAATATCAATTATAATATATTCACAATTATTTCGTATAGTAGCATTTTATACATTGTAGTGTGTTGTGTAAAGAAAATATTGCGTCATCCTCTTAGTATTATTCAGCAAGTTCGATCTGAAACGCCTAACGCTTTTTAATAGCAATCTTACGTCCCACTGCTTATCTTTCGTGCTCATTTGCAACTTATTGCTAATTGATTTTATAACGTCAGTAACATTGCAATAGTATTTCTTTTTATTTATTTATTTTTTTCTGTCTCTTACTGCAACTGCTAAATCTTTCGTTACTATGGCTGACTTCAAAAGCTATATTAAGAAGCGAGCTTCGATTAAAGCCAAGCTTACGCAATTTACTAGATACTTATTTAAATATATCAAGGTCTTGCGAAAAGTTGAGTGAGTGAGCTTATATGAGAAATATGACGCGTTACAGGATGAATTGGAGGCATTGGTGGATGACCCCAGCGAGCAATATCCAGAACGCGAAGAGTTTGAGAAGCTGTACTACGGCTTGGTGGCTTCTGCACGTCAGCTGATCAGCGGCGCAAGAAAGCTTCTCGAAGGGGACTCCGCAAACGAGGTGGATTCTTGTATTACCAATACACACAAACACAATTCAATTAGTTTACCTAAAATTGATTTGCCTAAGTTCTCAGGCAGCTATCATGATTGGCTGGAATTTAGGGACACCTTTCTTTCTATAGTACACAACAATACAACAAAAGACAAAATAAACAAATTACACTATTTGCGTGCTTCCTTAAAGGGTAGTGCGTCTCTTGTTGTCGATAACCTTGACTTCAGGTCAGAAAACTACGACGCTGCCTGGAAGTTACTCTGTGAGAGATATGACAACAAAAGATTGCTTGTCAACAATCATGTGCAAGCACTCTTTAACGTTCAACCTATTGATAGAGAGTCAAGTAAGTCATTACGTTACATTATTGACACTACAAATAAAAATCTTAGGGCTTTAGCAACACTTGGTCAACCAGTTCAAAATGCCTTCGTCGATGTCCTTATCATTTACATAATGACCAGTAAGCTCGACCACGTTACAAATCGTCAATGGGAAGAGCACAGAAACACTTTATCAGAACCTTCATCATTGTCTGCATTCATTAACTTCATCAGTAGCAGGGCTGACTTACTGGAGACACTGGAGGAGTCCAAGGCCTACAGCTAAGAGTGAATCCATCACCCCTGTGGCTAAACCTAAGAGCAGTACTATGCAACCTGATAAACAGCTAAAACCTTTGTCATGTCCCATGTGTCGTCAGAATCATTTTATCTTTGCATGTGAGCAGTTTAAAGGGCTATCAGTACAGGCTCGTATCAAAAAGGCTCAGGGTTCAAATGTATGTATGAATTGTCTTCGTCCAGGTCACGATGTTTCTAAATGTAAATTAGGTCATTGTAAATATTGTCGTCAAAAACACAATACCTTGTTACACATTGACAGTGACAATGTTCTTCCTAGTACACAAAACACTGCATTATCAGCAAATCAATCGTTTACATCTCGAGTGATTTTCCTTTCAACAGCGCTCGTGAGGGTGACCGACGCTGACAATAATCATCATGCAGCACGAGTCTTGATGGACAGTGGAAGTACAACAAATTTTATCTCGGAGGACTTTGTTCGTAAGCTGCAGATTTCTACCTACATTACCAAGTCCAAGGTAACAGGTATCAATTTCCAAACTTCTAATTGTAGTCAGGGGTGCTCAGTATCATTAAAATCAATTGATGACAGTGGGTACGAACTACATATCGACTGCCTCGTATTGCCAAAGGTATCAGGATTAGTTCCTAATACTTACGTTGACACTAGCAACATACATATACCTACGAACGTGCGACTTGCCGACCCCACTTATTATGTTCCGTCTTCTATCGACGTCCTTGTCGGTGCGGAAGTCTTTTGGAGTATCATAGGCAATGGACGTATCGCATTAGGTACTCATAAACCCATTTTGCTTGAATCAAAATTCGGTTGGCTTATTTCGGGTGCATATTATCGGTCTTGTTGTGAATATAAGAATGCAATCATAGTTAATACATACATATTTTAATCTGTGGTAATTTTTCAATATTATTATATGGTCTATGGTTTGTCGTCCCTCTTTCTAGAACTCTCGAATGTGTAACAAGACGAATCCGTTGTGAATTTATTTAGTTAATAAACATATCTAATATTGCAACTTTGTTTAGTTAAATCCTTCATGGTAGCAGAGCGTGGTTAGCTAGTAAAAAGCAATATCAGTGATACCGAAGTTTATCTGAAAAGTTAGCCGGTTTTAATTTTGAGGTTAAGAAAAAACAAACGAGGCCGCAATGACTTCGCACAATTACATGTTCAATCTCGAAAAATTGAACGGACGCGATAACTTTGCGACCTGGAAATTCAGTGCGAAGACCTACCTCGAACATGAGGGCCTTTGGAATTGTGTGGAGCCCCCATCAGGAGTCGTGGTTGAACCGGCGAAAGAGGTGTTGGCGAGGTCCAAATTAATCTTGCTAATAAATTCACAAAACTATGTGCATATACAGGATTGCAAAACCGCAAAGGAGGTATGGATCAACCTTCATAAAGCATTTGATGATAATGGACTTACAAGAAAAGTAGGTTTGCTCAAGGAACTTATCAATACATCACTCGATTCAAGTACAAATATCGAGGATTATGTCAGTAAAATCATGAACGCCGCACATAAACTTCGAAATATTAATTTTGATGTCAACGATGAGTGGCTGGGCACCTTAATGCTGGCCGGACTGCCAGATCAGTATAAGCCCATGATCATGGGACTTGAAAACTCAGGAGTTAAAATTAGTGCTGACCTTATTAAGACTAAATTATTGCAAGAAATAGAAGTAAATAACTCTAACAATGCACTATACTCACATGTTAAGAAAGGAAAGCCTGATTCAGATAGGTCAAAGTTTACAAAGGGTCCCCGGTGTTTTAATTGTAATGGTTACGGCCATTTTGCAAAATTTTGTCACTTGAAGAAGAAAAAGGATTATCACAAATCAGAAAGTTCTAAATTTGCTGCAGCTTTTTCAGCTACTATCAGCAACAGTGATAAACAGACATGGTACATAGATTCAGGTGCATCCATGCACATGTGCAGTAATAAGGAATGGATGTACAATATCCGTGAACCATCAGTAAAAACCATTACAGTGGCCAACAGCGAGCCCTTAACTGTTGAAGGTGCAGGAGAAATAAATGTAAACATATCACAAGGAGGCAAAATTCAGTTGAAGAATGTGTTATATGTACCCGGACTTGCAGCTAATTTAATATCAGTCAGTACTATAACAAAAAGTGGATTTAAAGTTGTCTTCAATGAAAAGGGTTGCAATGTCAATGATGCAAGTGGAAGATTGATATGTTCAGCTACATTAAATAATAAATTATATGCTCTGGATCTGCAGTCTAAGGTAGAAACTGTCCACCTGGTCTCAAATAATTCTAATGATCTATGGTTGTGGCATCTTAGGATGGCACATTTGAATGTTTCAGATATACAGAAGCTACCAAGTTGTGCTGAGGGGGTTGTGCTAAAACAAAATGCCAAGGGTAATATGTATTGCTCAAGCTGTCTGGAAGGTAAACAATCAAGACTACCGTTCAAACATATTGGCACAAGAGCAACCAAGCCATTAGAGGTTATACATTCAGACTTATGTGGCCCAATGGAAAGTATGTCTTATGGAGGTATGAGATATTTTATTACTTTCGTAGATGACTACACTCGAATGGTGCATGTTTATTTCTCTAAAGATAAGCTAAGTATCCTTGATATTTTTAAAGATTTCAAATCAAGAGTTGAGAATCAATTAAATTTAAAAATTAAAATATTGAGAACAGACAACGGTAAGGAATATTGTAACAGCAATTTTGAAAGATACTTGGCTAATTGTGGAATTATACATCAGACATCAGCACCATATTCCCCTCAGCAAAATGGTCTATCTGAGAGAATGAACCGAACACTGGTAGAGAAGGCCAGGTGCATGATATCCAATGCTAACTTAAATAAACCTATATGGGCTGAAGCCATTGCCACCGCCGCCTATATTGTTAATAGGTCGCCTACCAAAGGGCATGAGCAGAGTACACCATATGAGATGTGGACAGGACACAAACCGAAACTGTCTCACATGAGAATATTTGGGTCCGAAGCAATGGTGCATGTCCCCAAGGAACGTAGGCAAAAGTGGGATAAAAAATCTGAAAAGATGATCTTTGTAGGTTACTGTGACGGCTCAAAGGCATACCGTCTCATGCATCCCAAGTCACACAACATTATAAAAAGTAGAGATGTGATATTTTTTGAGAAAATGACTGTTCCTGGTGACGAACTTCAAATCATCAGTTGACTGAGCTGAAAAGCTCAGTCAACTGATGACACAAATTCAGAGAAGCAGCAGAAGGAGCCAGACATTACTTCTCAGCCAACATGCGAGCCTAGTTTGGAAGAAGCCGATAATGAGACTGGCAGCGAGTATGAGACGGATACAGCAGAAGACCTTGATGATACATACCATGTACCAAAGCATGTCACAGTTTCACCAGGAGAAACTCATACCATGACACTGAGACCGCGTCATAAGAATGACAAAAAGGGTATGCTCTGTTTTTATACTAATATATCTGATCCTCAGACAGTAGAAGAAGCGCTGACATCCTCTGAAGTAAATGAATGGAAACAGGCAATGGACCAAGAGATGGACTCTTTGATGAAAAATGACACATGAAATCTGGTACCCCTCCCTCCCGGAAAGACTGCATTAGCATGTAAATGGGTATTCAAGAGAAAAACTGATCAAGATGGAAATGTCATACAGTTTAAAGCAAGACTTGTCATTAAGGGGTATGCACAGAAGAAAGGTGTGGACTTCCAAGAAGTTTACTCTCCAGTGGTGAGGTGGACATCCATCAGATATTTAATTGCCTTAGCTGCACAACAGAATCTTTACATTCATCAAATGGATGCCGTTTCAGCATTTTTACAAGGAACAATAGATACGGGTATATATATGATGCAACCTGAAATGTATAAGAAAAGTGATGAGGTATGTCATTTGAATAAATCAAAATATGGGCTCAAGCAATCCAGTAGGTTGTGGAATATAAAACTTAGTACAGTTCTGAAGGACATGGACATTCAGCAATCAAAAACTGATCCATGTGTTTACTACAATATTAAAATGGAAATATATATTGCAGTTTGGGTTGATGATATTTTATTGTTTGCATCTCAGAAAAGCACACTTGATGATATAAAAGAAAAATTACAGAAGAAGTTAAACATGAAGGACCTTGGAAAGGTAAATCAATGTCTGGGACTTAATATTACAAGAACAAATGATTCAGTGATGTTGGATCAAGAAAAATATATAAAAGAAGTGCTTTCTAGATTTAATATGGCAGATTGCAAAATGGTGAGAACACCTGCTGAAGTTGCACTAAAGTTTAATGAGGATAAGGAAGATGATGTATTGGATTGCCCATACCAACAAGCTATTGGAAGTCTCTTATATGTGGCTCAAAGTACAAGGCCTGATAAATCGTATATTGTAAACGCCTTAAGCAGATTCAATAAGGAACCAAGGTCTGAGCATTGGGCTGCAGTGAAAAGAGTAATGAGATACTTACAAGGGACAAAAGGATATAAGCTTACATATACCAAGAACGGTAATGCAGATATCACAGGCTACTGTGATGCAGACTGGGCGAGCGATGCACGTGATCGGAAATCGTGCACCGGTTACGTTTTCATGTTTCAGGGTGGCGCGATATCATGGTGTTCCCGCAAGCAGCAGACCGTCGCTCTGTCAACTGCCGAGGCCGAATACATGGCCATGGCGAGCGCTGCTCAGGAGGCACTCTGGCTGCGGCAGCTGCGAGCAGAACTCGGGCGCGGCACCGACACGTTGCTGGTATACAGTGACAACCAGAGCGCTATCAAGTTATCGGCCAACGATTGTTACTTGCCCAGATCCAAGCACATAGATATTAGATATCATTTTCTCAAAGAACATGTTATTAATAATCAGTTAAAGTTTTGTTATGTAAAAGGTTGTGAAAATATTTCTGATATTCTTACTAAAGCTACATCACAGGATAAGCATACATTTTGTGTAACAAATATGGGATTGCATTCTGGGGTGGATGTTGTGAATATAAGAATGCAATCATAGTTAATACATACATATTTTAATCTGTGGTAATTTTTCAATATTATTATATGGTCTATGGTTTGTCGTCCCTCTTTCTAGAACTCTCGAATGTGTAACAAGACGAATCCGTTGTGAATTTATTTAGTTAATAAACATATCTAATATTGCAACTTTGTTTAGTTAAATCCTTCAGGTCTGATTCCTCTTCACATATTTGTATGCATACTAACAATCCACAAGTAAATTTAGATCGGTTTTGGGAGTTAGATTCTGTGTCAAGTATACATAAACACTCTGGTGAGGAGAGGTCTTGTGAGCAACATTTCATAGATACCACATATCGTAGTTCTGATGGGCGATTTGTGGTAAGTATTCCATTCCATGAGTCACTGGACGTATTGGGTGATTCATACATGATGGCTAAGCATTTGATGATTTTTATCTCTTGAACGTCGTTTGGATAGAGATCCTCGCCTTAAAAGCCTATATATAGACTTCATGAACGAGTACATAGAGCTGGGACATATGTCTAAATCAACCAGACGACCAGTCGACTCAACATGCTCTAATTATTTACCACATCATGGCGTTCTAAAGGAGTCAAGCACTACAACCAAATTGAGAGTAGTCGCCGTTGACGCCTCCGCTAGAACAACATCAGGTAAGACCTTTAACGAAATACAAATGGTTGGTCCCCCTATCCAGGATGATTTATTATCAATATTGCTTCGATTCCGTCAGCACAAAATTGTCATAAGCGCAGACATCGAAAAAATGTACCGACAAACTCTTGTTCATGACAGTCATCGTCCCTTACAAAAAATTCTTTGGAGGGCGGAACCTACTCATCCGTTAAAGAAGTACACGCTTAATACCGTGACTTATGGCACTGCGTCAGCACCCTTCTTAGCTACAAGATGTTTACTTCAACTGGCTGAAGAGTGCACAGACACCTCAACAAAATTTTCAATGGCACGAGACTTTTATGTGGACGATTATTTATTCGGTGGACCATCTGTTTCAGAAACTTTGGAAAAAAGCCGCCGTGTTGACGATGCTCTTCGATCAGCAAAGTACAACCTACGGAAATGGCGGTCCAACTCCAATCAGGTGCTTCAGGCGCTGAGTGGTGAACATGATGTTTCTGATGTTGTTGACCTGAGCGACAGCGAACAGTCGAAGACTCTGGGGCTTCTGTGGAAGAGCTTGAGTGACACATTTGCTTTCTCTATTAATTTCAAGTCAACTAACAAGGCTAGTAAACGAGATATCTTGTCGACTTAAGAAAATAATAAAATTGACGCAATTAGCAAAAAATAATCATAAAATAGAGACAGCATATAATAAATCTAAAATGACATGGAAAATAATAAACGAAAATAGAAGTAACTCTCCACCGGAGTATATAAAAGAAATAAACCATGATGGAGTTACATTCACTACACCCAAAGAAATAGCAAATACCTTTAACGACTACTTCATTAGCCAAGCAGAAAAGCTTTCTACTACATCGAAACGACTAATCACTAAAGTAAATTTCACTGCACAGTCAATGTTTTTGGCTCCTATCACACCACATGAAGTAAATCAAATTATAAAAGACTTGAAAAACAAAGATAGTGTAGGATATGACGATATTTCAACAAAAGTTCTAAAGTATGTTTCAGAAATAATATCAGATCCTCTCAGCTATATAATTAATTTAAGTACTGAATATGGAACCTACCCTGATAAACTTAAACCTACTGTCATAAAACCTTTATTTAAAAAAGACGATGCGAAAGACATTAAAAATTACAGACCAATAGCTCTTATTCCGGTAATATCCAAGATATTTGAAAAATGGATCTATAGATCCATATATGAATTCCTCAATAAACACAATATACTTGCGAAAGAACAAAAAGGATTTAGGAAAAATCTTTCAATTAATATGGCAATATATGACTTCCTCAATATTATTATAGCTAACATGAATGAAAGAGTCCCAATATCAGCAATATACATGGATATGACCAAAGCATTTGACTTGGTTAACCATGATATACTCCTGAGCAAATTAAATGCTTATGGAATAAGAGGAAATGTTTTATCACTCATAAAATCATATTTAAAAAATAGGACACAATGTACAGAAATATGTCGCATATCTAAATAAAAAAAAACGGTCATAAAATACAAATCTGAAGAACGAAACATATTTTATGGAGTGCCCCAAGGCAGCGTGCTAGGGCCTTTATTGTTTCTTATATATATAAATGACTTTCCCCGCAATATTCCCTATCCTATGACATTATTTGCTGATGATAGTACTATCATTGTTAAACGTGACACAAATAATATAGAAATTGAAGCTGAAATAATCAACGCATTACAACAAGCTGTTAACTGGTTAGAACATAACAACTTAGTAATAAATTTGAATAAAACAAAACTAATGAATTTTCGTCAAAGAATAGCTAATTCAAAGCTAAATATAAACTTCAATAATGAAAAAATTGAGGAAGTCGCAAATGTAAAATTTTTAGGCTTAACAATTGACAGTCAACTTAATTGGAAACTACATACTTCAAAATTAGTTGAAAAAGTTAGTAAGTTTGCTTTTGCCTTATATAAACTAAAAAAAGTAGTAAATCAAGCAGCGGCAGTTACTGCATATTATGGATATGTCGATTCTATATTACGTTACGGAGTTATGTTCTGGGGCAACTCCTGCAATAAGGAAATAGTGTTTAAATCGCAAAAAAGATGCATAAGGGCCATAACCGGTATAGATTTAACTGATAGTTGTAAACCTTATTTTGTACAATTAAAAATATTGACTTTACCATGTTTGTACATTTTTGAAACTGCCATATTTGTCAAAAAGAATATGCATTTGTTTAGAAAAGCATCTGAACATAGATATAAAATGATAAGAAATAAATACAGACATGAATTATGTGTTCGTCCATCAAAGACCGCCTTAATGCACAGAAGTATACTTTGCATGGCCCCAAAAATATTTAATAAATTGCCAAATGACCTAAAAGATTTAAATATAATCCAATTTAAGAAAAAACTACAATTCCTATTACTAGAAAAATGTTATTATACCATTGACGAGTTCTTCAATGATAAATTTATTTGACATGCTACTTACTTCTGACCTTGAATTTTGATAAATTAAACCTAGAGAAATAAATTAACCGTTGACGAATTCTTTAATGAAAATTATGATGTAATTACTTAACATAAACTAAATTTTTTTTTTTTTACAAACATAAGTATATATTTTTTTAATTTAATTTTGATTTTGTATTATGATCATTATTTCCATTAATTATGTCATAATGAAATTATTTTATTTTTGTATTTTTGGACTTCTGTTTATTATGTTAACTATCTTTTTTTAAATAATTACCAATTTATGAAAGAGTGTACACCTTTAAGGTAGATTTTTGAGGTACTATTAATTATTATTAACAACACATGTAAAATGTAACCAAAAGTCACACGAATAAAGGAATTTGAATTTGAACCATAGCACAGATCTTTGATCCCATTGGGCTTGTCGTTCCATGCATAGTGGATGCCAAAATTATCATGCAACAGCTTTGGCTGGCCAAATGTTCATGGGATGAGCTTGTTCCGACTCATATTCAGCATTCCTGGAATGACTTTCAAACTAGTCTGTACCTTTTAAATGAGTTCAAAATACCTCGGTGGGTTTTGGGCGAATCTGCGTCCTGTCTACAACTGCATGTATTCACCGACGCATCCGAAAAGGCTTATGGGGCATGTGTGTATGTTCGCAGTGTCTCGAGAACCGGCGGGGTTAATGTACATCTCCTTACCGCTAAAAGCAAGATAGCTCCAATCAAATCTACAACCATACCGCGGCTCGAGTTGTGTGGTGCACTGTTGGGGTCAAGGTTGTACTCAAAGATTCGTCAGTCACTTACTTTACAATTTGATGAAGAACATTTTTGGTGCGATTCCACCATCGTCTTGGGATGGTTATCTATTTCACCAAATCAGTTAAAGACTTTCGTTCGCCATCGTGTATCTGAAATTCAGGAAACTGTAGGAGGCAAGGCTTGGCATTACGTTCCGTCAGCAGAAAACCCCGCAGACCTCGCCTCGCGCGGACTCAGAACTGACAGATTGTTGACGTCTTCATTGTGGTGGTCAGGACCACAATTTCTTCACAAAGAAATGTTTTCATGGCCGCAGTTCCCTGAATCCCATCATAATAATTGGATTTATTGATTGGAATAACTGGATTACCAGAAACAGTCTCTTCTTGTCATATTTCTAATCATATTACTGAAAGACCTATTACTGCTTTATTTTCAAAATTTTCAAACTTTACTACATTACAGCGCGTGACGTCATATGTCTTGCGATTCATTCATAAGTGCAATAAAAAATCACTAGAGTCTGGTTCATTAACTTCTACTGAACTCAGCAATTCTTTAAACCTGTTGTTAAGACTTAGTCAAACGGAATCTTTCCCGGAAGAGTACCACTTACTTAAATCAGGTAAACAATTACCAGCGAAGAACAAACTGTTATCATTGTCTCCTTTCTTTGATAATCTTTCTCAACTAATTCGTGTTGGAGGAAGATTAAACAATTCATTTTATGATTACGACACTAAGCACCCAATTCTTTTATCAAGTTCTCACAAATGTTGTGTTCTTTTGTTTAATATGTTTCATGTACGCCTTTTGCACGCTGGGCCACAGCTTTTACTAGCCACTGTTCGTCACCACTACTATCCTATTGGAGGTAGGAACCTGGCAAAAAAAATCACACATCAATGTGTAAAATGCTGCAGGGTCAAGGCGTCCACTATCCAACCTATCATGGGTAACCTCCCAGAGCAGCGCTTACATTTAGAATTTCCATTTTTAGACACAGGTGTAGACTACGCCGGTCTCATCATGATAGCTGATCGGAAAGGGAGAGGATGTAGGCTCATAAAATGCTTTATCTGTGTGTTTGTGTGTTTGGCCACAAGAGCTATCCACCTTGAGCTTGTGTCAGACCTCACGAAAGAGGCCTTCCTGGCTGCACTTAACCGTTTTGTTGCTCGAAGGGGAAAACCCCGTAACATTTTTTCCGACAACGGGACAATTTTTGCTGGCGCTTTCAATGAGTTGGCCAGGCTGCTTTCGCAAGATTTAAACTTAAGTAACATCGACCCTGGTATAAACTTTTCATTCATACCTGCGTATACCCCACATTTCGGAGGTCTATGGGAGTCAGCAGTCAAATCCACTAAGCATCATCTTCGGCGCATCTTAGGTTTAACAAACCTCTCCTTTGAGGAGATGGCCACTTGTTTAATTCAAGTTGAGGCTATTTTAAATTCAAGACCCCTAACTCCATTATCCAACGATCCTTCCGACCTTGCTCCTTTAACCCCGGCCCATTTCCTTATTGGTCGTTCTTTAATCATGCTGCCTCATCCACAGATCCAGAACGCCAATGTCAGCAGCCTACAACGGTTTCGCCGCATAGAGTATTTGAAGCAACACTTCTGGGCTCGTTTCTCAAACGAATATGTTGTGTGGCTACAGGACAGAACCAAATGGTGCCGATCGTCTGGCGAGCTCAAGGAAGGTACATTGGTCATCATAAAGGACAAAACCTCACCTCCTCTTATGTGGCTTCTAGGACGTATCACACATGTCATCCCAGGCAGAGATGGCATCGCGAGGGTCGCCGATATCCGCACATGGAAGGGTGTCATCCGTCGCGCGTTCAACACCATCTGTCCGCTGCCGATCACTACAGTTGAAGACTCTTCAACGGGGGGAGTATGTTGAGACCGCTTCTCTCAACATCGTCACACGCTAGCGGCGGTAAAGGAGGGGTGCGGGCACAGCGGGGAGTCAACCGGCGGCTCGGCGGCCGGCCCCGCGCCGCACCAGTCAGTCAGCTGTTGCGCGCCTCAAAACGCGACTGCGCTCGCGCTTGTTTTACTTACATTACTTAGTTTACATCGTGTTGTTCACCATAATATAGTTCATATAATACAGTCCACGCTTATTTCATTTGCTCCATAATAATCATCATCATCATCATCAAGCTATCGTCGAAACAGCAATCTTGGCAAACCCAGGGATAAATCTTCGGTACCAAGAACACATTTGCAGAAATGTCAGTAAATATTTTATATTAGTGGGCGATGGCATGCTTACTATAGAATTCACTTTGTGAGGATCCATCTGTAGTCCATTTGGTGTAATATAGTGTCCCAGATATTTAACCCTTGAGCAACAGAATTTGCACTTCTCCTTATTAGCGGTCAGGTTATATTCTCGCAGGCGTGTAAATATGTCTTGAAGGTCCTCCTGATGTTGAATAAACGTGGATGACAGAATAATTAAATCATCAATTTAGACACACAATTTAATGTGGCGGAGGGACACACGAAACCCATCCATCAAACGCTGAAAGGTAGCCGGTGCATTGCGCAAACCAAAAGGCATCCTAACGAACTTGTACATACCAAATGGTGTCACAAAAGCAGTCTTGCACTGGTCCTCTTCCCTTACTTTTATTTGCCAATAGCCTGAGCGGAGGTCGATTGTTGACATATACGGCGTAGGTTTGGCATCATGCAGAAGGTCGTCTATGCGAGGCAGCGGATACGCATCTGGCGTCGTAATTGCATTCAGCTGTCGGCAGTCAATGCAGACTCGTGTCCCGCCATCCTTCTTTGGGACCATAACGACAGGTGCTGACCACGGAGACGTGCATGGTTCTATTATTCCCTCAGTCAGCATTTTACTTACTTCATCCTTTAGGATTTGTATTTTAGTAGGTGGCAAACGGTACGGTGGGACGGAAGTTGGTCTACGATCGCCTGTGTCTATATAATGCTCTATACGAGTTGTAGGTTTTCCATTAGGAATAAACACATCAGTGTTTCTCTCTAAAAGTCGCTGCAATTCTACATACTCCTCAGGGTTTAGCGCACAGTTAGAGTCTTCGATATCTAGTGCCGCAATATCTGTACTCGGTGAATCGAATAATGCTTTGGACTTAGGAGACAGTTCAATGGTGTCCTCTTCTAGTGACCTTCGGGCATCTCGGTACAACGCATCTATGACTGGAGAATAGCCATCAAATAAACGTTTACGTTTATTAGTTGGAGTGGTAGCATCAATTGATATTGATGGACCATATGTGGGCGTATGAGGGTAGTCAACAGTAGCTTGGCAGATTTCCATACTGGTGGAAGACGAGGGTGCGTAAGCACCAGCCAAAGGTTCATTGCAATGATTTATCAGAGTATTTTGCGGGGCTGCGGCGGCACGTATGCCCAGTGTAGAACCACATGGTCGCACCAAACCTTCCTCCATAGCACCCGATGTCGAGGGCTTTGGCGAAGCGGCTCCTTCTGATGAACCAGACATCGGCGAAATCACTTCTGGCAAATTTGCACTGCATATCATATCAGCAACAATAGTTTCACTGATACTTTCCTGTTGCAAGTCATAAACCCTTGCAGGATCATCGAGGAATCGACACGTTAACTGAGGTAAGTTAAGAGTCATTCTCGCATCTTCTATAAAGCCCACTCCCAAAAGTGTCTTGTTTCCTTTAGCATGAGGCAAAACAATGAACTGTGTTTCTATCACTCTGCCATAGACTGTGACAGGAACAAGCACGGTCAAGACAGACTGCATTTTAGGCACTCCATCTGCCATAGTTATCCTCATGACCTCCTCATTGAATTTATACTTGCCTTCTTTCTTCAGGCATAAATATAACTGGTACGAAGCCACGCTTGATTTTGCACAGGTGTCTACGAACCCAATACCCTTTATACCTCCGATACTCATGGGTACTACTGGTCTGAGGCGTTTGGTATTTGCGGTGCTGACGGAACAGAAGTTAATGTCCTCCATTTTGACTTGCTGTACATTACATTTTGTACAGCGACTGCGTACGACGCCTGGTTCCCCACATCCGTAGCATGAAAACTTAGGCTTAATCGTTACATTGGTTTTAGCTTCTACTGTCATATCTTTAGTCTTTTGTTGTTGTTGCTCAGGTTTTATACGCTTTCTGCAAACATCTATGGTATGTCCTGGTAGCCTACAAAAATTACATCGTAACTTTGGTTTTGTGCTGCTTGTTGTAGCATCCTCTTTGCGTATTTGTTTATCCTCTGCTTTCTCACCCAAATTACGTTCAACCTCCCTAGCCTTCTCTAACAAATCGTCAAAACTTGTTATACTTTCTCTTGATATCTTTTCTCGTATAGCAAATCGAATCTGACCATAAACCAAATCTATTTCTTGCTGCTCATTATGGCCAGGTGAAGGTAATTCCGATAAAAGGGCCCGTTTTTCTGCGATGAAAATCTCTGTTAGAGTGTCATCCTTCTGTTTCTTCTCCACTATTTCCTGATAAATTTTGTAAGCCAATTTCTTTGGTGCAAAAGCGTGTCGTAAACGTTCCTCGAACTGGTTCCAAGTCTTCACTTGATTTTTAATGCCCTGCCACCAAGTAGCAGCATCATTAGTCAAAATTAGTGGTAGCCCAGTGAGTGCATCTTTGTCATCAATTTGTTCAACTTTCTTGAATACACAAACCGCAGATAGAAAAGACTCGACCTCTGAAGCGCTTTTATTTCCACTGAATTTTACCGGACATCTCACCAATGAACTTCTATGCTTTGACCCTGAACCGATTGCTGCCAATAATTGTTGGAATTGTTCTGCGGACATCGTGATTGATGACGAAGTAGACGCTGAACCACTTTTATCACCTTCCATCATCTCGTGTTTCTTACCCTTCTGTGGGTTATGTTGTACAGTAAACCTCTGTGTTCTTGCGGTTGGTCTAGGTCTTAGGTTTCTGTCTGGGGGATCCACGATGGGCGCCACTTGTAACGAGGGTTCTTAATAAATGATAGACCAGACAGCTTACTAATAACCTATATTCTAAATAAACACAAGTTTACAGAAAATTAAATAAGTGTGACGGAATGGTAATATAAATAAAAAAAAAATCAACAAGTAGTGGGTAATCACTAAATTACTTTAGCCAACAAAACAATATTAACTATTAACTACTAATGATCAGAACAAAAAAAAACAAATTCAAGTGTGTGAAGCGCCACAAACAAATACGAAACTAGTCTAAGCTATGCTAACAAACAATAAGTCACACCGATAATATTCCGTATTACGAAAGCAGTAAGGGCGTGACGTATTGCGTGAGAGTGCGCTCGATCAGCGAAGGTGTTGTTCTGAGTCGTCGGAAGCAATGCCCGCGCAGAGTCGAACTGAACTAGCCGAGACGGGAGGGGCTTTTATAGCCGTGCGCGGTGCATCAGTGTGCATACGTACAGTGCGCGATAACTTGTGTGGCACACTAAGCAGGCAGGCTCACGGTTTTGTGCGCCTGACCCACTCATTACACGTATAAATTTGAATTGATTTATTAGTATAAAACCATCTCGTGTCATAAGCTGTTGCCGCTCCGCACCGAATTCAAACATTTCGCAAAACGCTGCCGCCGCCGTGCGCGCCGGCCGCTCGGGTCGCCAGTCAGTCGCCCCCCGCCCGCGCGTTCGGAAGTTAGTTTTAGCGGTTAGCGACAGCAATATCGCGCGCGCTTTCATTAAAAATGCCTCCCAGATGACAGTATTCCAATCAAGAATATCTTGAAATGGTATTGTGCTACCGCGAGTGTAATTCGGTGTAACACGGCCGCTTTGACCCACCTCCGGTTTACGCAGGCAGGCCTTCATACTCGGCCGAACTCGAAGAGGAAGTGCTTCAGTGTCATCCTCTTGCGAGCACCAGGTATGCTGCTCGAGTCTTCGACGTGAGCGACAACTACGTTTGGCGACTTTTAAATCGTGAAGAATCATCACAATGCACAAGTGCCGTGGCCTCCTCGCTCGCCAGACTTTTTTTTGTGGGGTCGTGTGAAAGACCTTGTGTACGGCCAAACCGGACATGATATTAGAAGTGTGGTAGAACTAAAAAGGCGCATCAAACGCGCATTTAGGCAAGTGAAAAGTGAAACGGACACATTAAATAAAGTGAAGAGACATGTATGCAAGCGTGCCTTCATCTGTGTGCAACGCGAAGGCGGACTTGTGCAACAGTTTTGTAGATAAGTAGGTACTAGGTAGGGAGTGAGTAAATAACTGTAAATACGGTGCAATCGTTGTAAATAAAATGATTAACTTTTAAACACGCCAAGTTACTGTAATTTATCGTTATTCGATATTAATCTAAGTACCTACTGTTTGGTTTCTTAGATTTACGCGAATGTCAGACATTGAAATAAAACTACTTTTTTACGGACTTTTAATAAAACCGCGACAACATCCCTAAAAAAGTAGTTTTCTTTCAATAACTACTGTTTTTTATAAACAGTAGTTATTGAAAGAAAACTACTACTAGAAAAAAAATGCGATTCTTACACTAACTTGACAGTCACACAAGTTTATCATCTTATTTACCTACGTCAGTTTTTTTTTGAAGAATGCTGTAGCTGGTAAGTAGTTGCACTTTTAAAACACTTGTATGCCTGCGTATTATTGCGTACCTAGTAGATTATGTAGTGACGAACTAGTCAGCTGATTACAGTTTTCATTCACAGAAAAGATGGAAAGAGATAGCAGTTGTTTTCATTGACGAAGCGTCACATTGCGCGTAATTTGTGAACCACGTTACGCAGAATAGAGTCAATGTTAATTTAACTATTTTATTTTCTCAAATTTAATTAACTGTTCCGGGGTACGAAAGTTCTTCACTATTGTAATCTATAAACACAATACTACCTCCCATTAAAGCCGTGGCAGATATTTTTATAGCACCTTATATATACCACCACTAGCAAAACAAAAATATTGCAAACATATTTTGCCGTGTATAGTGAACCTTATTTATCAAGTTTTATGTAACGTCCATGGATACCAACTATAGTTGATGCGGCCTAAGATGATATGCGTGACAGTTCTCATATTCCTTGCTACGCAAATTTCTTACAAGTAAACAATAGAAAAAGCAAACTAAATAAATTATTTTCTATTGTCAAAAAAATGAATTTTCCATAATTATAAATGAAACTGATATTATTTATATTATTAACTGTAATATACTTTAATGACTGTTAATTTTAATAAAGATGAAAATATGTCATGAAAATGTCAGATGCATGGAACGGAATTTTTGACAATAGAGATTGACACTGTTGAATCGACATCAAATCGATGAATCGGAGCGGCCATCTTGTGATCGTATTGCAACTCGCTCGCAATCGTCAAACGTCAGTCAGTACGAGTGCATCTGCCTTGTATGCGGTTTGTGTTTGTTGCGTCTGCTTTGAGTTTTTGTGGATTGTGACTTTGTTATTGTTTTTGTTAAGTTTTTCGTTTTTGTTGATTGTGACTTTTGTTATTGTTTTTGTTGTTTTTCGTTTTTGTTAAGCCCGTTGTTTGTTATTATTGTTTTTTTTTCTGATCTTACAATGCCGAAAAAAACAAAAAAAACTGTTTTAAATTCTCAAAGTCGGGAGTTGGTGCTTCGATTGAGGGACTATTTTGAACGAGAACGGACAAACGGAGGCCCGATCATATCAATCGACAAAGTCGTCGACCGAGTTGCTGCAGCACTGGACATCGGGACAGCTACAGTTTCCCGAATAACAAAAGAAAAATTCGGTGAAATGGGTATGGAAGACAAAAAGTTGTCGACTCCAAAGAAACGCCGGCGTAAAGCTTCCATTACAGACATAGATGGTTTTGATGTAGATGCAATACGTAACCATATTTACAGGTATTATGAGAGAAATGAATACCCCACGTTAATTAAATTAAAAAAAACGTTACAAGAGGCTGAACTCTTCAATGGCGGTGTTACGTCGCTACGGCACGTATTAAATAAAGTGGGCTTTAGGTGGAAGAGTGTAAATAAAAGAAAAATATTAATGGAAAGAGGAGATATCGCACTAGCACGTGTTACTTTTTTAGAATCGGCCAAGGATATATCTAACTGGAGCAATGTCATATTCCTCGACGAAACTTGGTTGAACGCCAATCACACAGTCGGTAAAATGTGGACTGATGACACCGCTCACAGCTCTACCAAAGTGCCAGAGGGAAAAGGTGAGCGACTCATAATATGTCATGCCGGGAATGCAAACGGTTTTATACCAAATGCCCTACTGGCATTTAAGTCAAAAAAAACTGGAGACTACCATGAAGAAATGAATGCTGACAAATTTGAAGAATGGTTCGCCAATTTATTAAATAATTTAAGCGAACCAAGTGTAATAATAATGGACAATGCAAAGTATCATTCCCGGCAGCTCAATAAGCCACCAACGGCACAAAATAATAAAGCCACGCTGGTAGAGTGGTTGCAAAATAATAATATCCAAGCTGATATGACGATGCTAAAAGAAAAATTAGTTCAATTAATAAAATTAAACAGACCTCCGACTCCCACCTACAAGCTCGACGAAATGGCCAAGCAACGTGGGCATCAAGTGCTCAGGTTACCACCATACCATTGCCAGTACAATGCCATAGAATTGATTTGGGCGCAAATAAAAGGTACGTACTTAAGTTTTATACATACTATACATTTATTTTTTGTAGAAAAACAAAAATAGTGACTTAAAAAAAGTATTTGCGTGGTTACACGTACAGTGTGATGTGTTTTTTAATGCCATTCAACTTTATTAATAGGTATGCTGTTTATATTTATGAAATGTTTATAGATGTTTATTTTTTAAGGTTTCGCGGCGAAAAATAACATGACCCCACCGTTTACGGCGAATAAAATGTTAAAGTTGCTGGACGAAGCCTGTAATAACGTAAGCCCAGATGATTGGAAAAAAGTTATCGAAAAAACACAAAGGACGATCCATGAAGACTGGAATAAATATATCCGCCTAGACCGAATTCGCGACCAGCAATTAATTATCACCGTCGGAGACATGTCTGATTCGGAAACGAGCTCGCAATCGTCGAGTTCCGACTGTAGCGAATAATAATATAAAATAAACAATTTTAATAGTTTTTATTCTTTTATTTATAATAGTTTTTATCATTATGTATTTACAAATTACTCATTTCTTAGCAATTTAATTCACAAATCTAAAATCGATAAATCCGATTTCATTTCCTTTACGAACTTATTCGATATTTTTAAACAATCGATTAATTTTCGTTAGGCAACTTCACTACGATTGTCAACTATTACCTGTCACGCATATCATCTTAGGCCGTATCAACTATAGTCCACAACAAAAAACCTGAGGAACACATTGACATTATTATGGAATCTTCAATGAATTTAGTATATTTCTCTTTGAAAAATGTATTATTTTGCTTATTACGAAATGTATTTCGATATTCGATATACTATTGTAATGCAAAGTATCTAAAATATGTATAAACAAAACTTAAATTGGCCGACACCATACGACCGGTCATTTTTTTCGAAACAACAATACTTTGAAGTTAAAATTAGACTAGATTTATCTCCTAAAACTGTGATATGTAAACATCATCGTAAAGCACAAATCTTCTAGTTTATTTTTATGTATAACACTTGTAAGATAAATAAAGCAGAACTGTAGTACTTACGACATAATTGTTGACACTTATAAAAACACTTCACGACACGAACGCCAAACGAGTCAACTAAACTTAAAAAAATATATTTTTTTTGTCAAAGCTTATTACTCTGCCATTTCTTATTTTTTTTGTCGAACTATTTCATCAGCTGTATAGATTATCTGTCATAACTCACCAAACAATACCGTATTTTAACCCTAGAAAGATAAACTGTGCCTCAGAGGCGCCCGCGAAACAGATATATCGCTGTCTTTCTCGAACCGACGAGCGTAGAAGCGTGTGTTCCCGAACCAACTCAGTCGTCGATCAACAAGCCCGAGAGACGACCGCGGCTGCTCGGTAAGTACCTTAGTTTAGCCGTTATAGGTATGTGTTGCGTGTGAGAGGCGCATGTTTATCTTTTGTGCAACTTTTACACACTTATTGGTTATTTAGTTTTTGTAATTTGTGATGTGTGATTTGTTTTGTAAACTTTTGTTTCGTGTATTTATACATGGCTAATTGTAAATTAATAATTTAAATTGTTTTAGGAATATTTAAACATCATGGCGTCCAGAAGACCGTTAGAAGAAAGTGAAATAAAACATTTTTTGAATGAAGAAGATGAGGATATTTTTGATGGCAATGACAGCGAGACAGATAACCACATAAGTGAGGATGGCATTCAAAGCGATGTTGAGGACGAATACAAAGATAATTTTGTCGATGAAAACCAAAACGACTCCTCAACACCACCTGAAAATCCGAGTCAGGATCGCCGCATACTTATTCCGCCTAATAGAGTGATAAGAGGTAAGAATAGGCACGTTTGGGCTACTTCAAAAGGTGAGAGCAGTGGCAGAACATCAGCCATCAACCTAGTTCGTTCTACAAGAGGTCCTACACGCATGTGTCGTTATATTTTTCAACCACTTTTTACCTTTCAACTATTTATCACGGACGAAATCATCCAAGAGCTTGTGCAGTGAACAAATGTGGAGATATCAAAAAAGCGTAAAGGTAATATGACTAGTTCTGCATTTACAGACACAAATGCTACTGAAATTCAAGCTTTCATTGGTATACTTACCCTCAGTGCTGCTATGAAAGATAACCATCTAACAACAGAAGAGCTGTTTGACTCTTCATTTACGGGTTGGAGATATGAAGAAAGAAGAAAGAAAGAAAAAAAAGTTTATTGGATACAGGCACAGGACACACAAAAACAACAATAAAAAAAAAAAAAAAAAAAAAACTATAAAGATGTAAAGAAAGAAAGATAGAAAAACAATAACTAAACGAAAATAAAACAAGGGAAAATGTGCGTCCCACCTGTACCAAACCGGACATTGCTCAGCAAACGCTGTGATGTTGGTAGCATCGCAGCACTGGTATTACGCAATGCCCGTGTAAGTGACGTCAGCGGCGTCGGCCGGGTCATGAACGCAATGCTTTTAAATTTTAATAGAGAGACAAATTGTGTGTGATATGTAGCAGTAATGAGCAGAGATAGATTTGATTTTATTGTAAGGTGTCTAAGAATGGATGACAAGAGTCTACGTCCTGCACGTCGTTCTGAAGATCCATTTATTCCAGTTAGAAAGGTTTGGGATTTGTTTATAGCTCAATGCCAAATGAATTATTCGCCAGGAAGTTATGTCACAATAGACGAACAGTTGCTAGGATTCCGAGGTAGGTGCCCCTTTAGGATGTATATACCTAACAAGCCAAATAAATATGGTATAAAGATTCCTATGATGTGTGATAGTGGAACCAATTATATGATAAATGCTATGCCATACATCGGGAAAGCTACCAATACAAATGGTTTGCCGCAAGGAGAATATTACCTAAAGGAGCTATCACGGCCAATTCATGGCTCTAACCGTGTGCAGTCGCGATAAAAACGATGAGTAACTACACATCTGGGACAGCCTTGGTGGCTGGACGATCACACAAACGATGTTCTTAGATAAATGCAGCAGTAACAAACTAAAACACGTGCACGTACCTTGGTCTGCTATTTCTGCTGCCGATGATCCGCCAGCGATATGATTCCACCACAGTTGATTGCTGAATGTCACGAGCTGCTCGGAATATTGATTCCCGGCAGAATATCGGTCGAGTTGACGCGTTTAAAAGGTTTCCTTGAGAGAGATCACGAAGTGCGCGCGCGTGCAAGATGGTGAGAAAAGATTGTCGATAGGGCGGTTTGTCCGTTAACGGTAGTGACGTCATGACAGATGCAGCAGTAGCACTGTTTCCTAGCTAAGCTACTAGGTGATCTGCTGACCTACTAATACACAAGATGGGGTGAAGATAAATAAAACCGCCTCTGTGTACTGATCTAAGCTGGTATATTATTATTCGGTCTTACAAAAAACTTTGACTTATAGTATCATAGGTAACGAAACCATAGCGCGATTCAGGATTGCCTTGTCAACTAACAACGCCATCTATCGAGCCATGAGACAACTTTTTAACAATAATATTTTTTGAACTTAACAATAAGTATGATCTTGAACATACCGCCCACCAAGGACATTTAGTGGCGGAATGTCCTTCTTAACATTTGTCCTTAAACTAATAATAAAAGTAACTAATATAAAAATAGGAACTTTGAAACTTAACAGTAAACTTAACAAAACTTGTAAATACAGTGGGTAAAATCTTCAACAAAAACTTTATAAAATAAGCCTTACAACTAAAAACAAAAATGTTTATAACGCATAACAAGTTGAGATGATAAAAGGTTTTTTTTTTTAAATACTATTTATCTGCTACGGGCAAAATACACAGTTTGTTAGTTGGCCTCTTGATAATGCTTGTTTTGGTTTTTAATGTGACAACGCGAGTGACTTTATCATCCCCCGGATGTTTTTCAACTACGCGTCCTAACATCCAACGACTGGGAGGAAGATCGTCCTCCTTAATTAGAACGACGTCTCCAATGTTTGGTTCAGGAACAATGAGAGACCATTTATATCTGTTCATTAGATTCGAAAGATATTCGTTGGACCATCGCTTCCAAAATGATTGCAGCATTCGCTGCACGAATTGCCACCTTGTTAGAGAACCTACTGAGACATTTTCGTAATTATAATCCGGTACGGAAACAAACGGTTCTCCGATTAAAAAATGTCCCGGAGTCAAAGGCATTGATTCTCCTGGATCGTCTAAATGAATAACACTAATAGGCCGTGAATTCAAGCAAGCCTCGACCTGAGTAAGGAATGTACTGAGCTCTTCATATGTGAGAGTAGACTCGCCTAGTACGCGCTTAATGTGGTATTTAGTGGACTTTACCCCTGCTTCCCATAGACCGCCAAAATTGGGTGCATGGGGGGGGATGAAGTGCCATTCAGTGCCATTTGCTTCTAAATTTTCTGCAATGGATAATTGCAAAGTTGAAATTTGCTGCAGTTCCCTAGACGCCCCAACAAACGTGGTACCATTATCGCTCCACAACTTTGAACAGTGACCTCGTCGAGACACAAATCGTCTAAAGGCAGCTAAGAATGCCTGTGTGGTCATGTCACTGACTACTTCGAGATGAAGAGCGCGTGTAGACATACACACAAAAAAACATATGTAGCCTTTGTACGATTTGTGTCCCCTACCTTTAGTGGTTCTGATGTTAATTGGACCTGCGTAATCAACGCCACTGTGCAGGAACGGTCTTGCTGGAGAGCAGCGAATAGCTGGCAGTGAACCCATCATTTGGTTCCGAATAGTTGCTCTTTGTTTGGCACAAATGATGCACTTACGAACGTATTGCTTCACAAGTTCTCTCACACCAATGATCCAATAAGCGGTTCGCAAATAATTAATCATTAATTGTGGACCTCCATGTAGAGTTTTACTATGAGCGTCCGCAACTAGGAGTAGGGTAAAGTGTGACTTCTTGGGCAAAATTATGGGATGCTTTATAAGCTCATCCAGTGGAGCCTTATCTATTCGTCCCTGAACTCTCATGATGCCTTTATTATCAAGGTAAGGACATAAGGATTTGAGTGTACTATTTTTCAAAGGTAAGTCTGATTTATCATATAATTGTTTGTATTCGGTTGAAAACTCTTTCTTTTGTACTATCTTTATACAATATTCTAATGCTTCATGTATCTCTTTCTTTTGCAGGTAAAGTTTGCTTCTGGCGTCTCTGTTTAGGAATCGACGACAATATGCGACAACCCTTAATAACCTTGGCAATGAAGAAAATCTCTCAAGTAAGTCAAAATCATCTGATATAATAACTCCTACATGAGTCTTAATCGACTGTTCTAAATTAATCTCTAAATCCTTTGGCCTTATATAACTAATTTCCTTTTTTTTTCAGAAACTGTGGTCCAGAAAACCACATTGTATTTTGCCTAAACAGACTTGGTGACAACCCTCGCGAGGCAACATCCGCTGGATTATCTTTAGTCGACACGTGGAACCACTGCGAAGCCGTCATTGTGGTTAAGATTTCAGATGTCCTATTGGCGACAAAGGTTTTCCACTTACTGGGGTGGCTATTGATCCAGGCTAACACCACAGTAGAGTCTGTCCACGCTTTAACCTTATCTTTGGGTATATCCAATACCTCAGCAGTTTCCATCAATAGTTGTGACAGTAGAACTGCCCCACATAACTCCAGACGAGGAATGCTTACTTGTTTTATCGGTGCCACACGAGTCTTTGCAGCCAACAATGACACCTTGACCTCTCCCACGTCATTAGTAAGTCGCATATATACTACAGCGGAATATGCTACCTTCGACGCGTCACAAAATCCATGGAGCTCTACGTCGGTTTCTACGGTTTTCCCCAGCCAACGAGGTATATGGACTTCGGTAAGTAATGTTAGCTCTTCCCGGTAAGTACGCCATTCTTCAGTTAATTCTTTAGTAAGTGGTTCATCCCAACCGAGACCCGCGAGCCATAATTTCTGTATAAAGATTTTAGCTACAACTATTGTTGGCGCTAGCCAACCCAATGGGTCGAATAATCTAGCTATATCAGAGATTACAGTTCTTTTTGTTGCCGGTGTATTCTGAAGCGGCGGGAGCTGGACGGTGTACTGGAAGGAGTCTTCATTGCGATCCCAGGTAAGTCCCAAGATCTTCATAGTATTATCTAATTTAATTTCTAATTCCTTTTGATCTCCATCTTTAGCTTTACTCTCATTTTCTTCGTTGTTCTCTACTTTATGTTCTATTGTATTAATTTGATCTAATAACTCTTTATTGTTAGTGCTCCACTTTTGAAGTTCGAAACCTCCTTTGGCTAAAAGTTCTTTCATTTGTTTATAAATTTCGATTCCGCTAGTGACGTCATCGCATCCGGTCATTAAATCGTCCATATAGTAGCATCTTAATACTTTTTCAGCTACGAGAGGATATTCGTCGCCTTCGTCGTAAGCAATTTGATGGAGAGTTCTAACCGCCAGGTAAGGTGCCGACGCTGTTCCAAAAGTAACGGTTACGAGTTCATAGTCTTTGATCGACTCGTTAGGACCGCTCCGCCAGAGTATCCTTTGAAACCTAGCATCCTCATCAGCTACTCTGATTTGACGATACATCTTGATTATATCTGCTACTAGTCCAATAGAGTGAGTTCTCCACCTCATAATTGTGTGCCTCAAATCCGCTTGTAATGTTGGTCCAACCATCAAAGTATCATTTAAAGACACTCCTTTATTGTTCTTTTGGGATGCATTGAACACAACTCGGACCTTAGTAGTGATTTTGTCTTCTCTTACGACGGCGTGATGTGGTAAGTACACAGCTATTTCTTGTTTATTGTCATCTTGTTTTACAGGTCGCAGGTGCCCTAACCGTAAGTATTCTTCTATTACATCAGAGTACTTTTCCTTTAGCTCAGTGTTCTTTGCCAACCTTTTCTCTAATGATTTTAATCTGTTTTCAGCTATAGAGCGAGAATCACCTGCTGTGCACTGTGGATCCTGAACTCGAAATGGTAACCGGACTTCATATCTACCGTCTGCTCTTCTTTTAGTTGTGGCCTTGTAAAAGTCTTCACATTGTTGTTCTTCTGGTGAAAGAACCTTTTTTGTACTAGTTTGATCTTCAATTTCCCAAAACTGTTTAAGAATTTGATCTAAATTGAACTGAGCGTGTGCTACACTAACGCATGGTTGTGTGTAACTTGAACTATTATTAATATTTGACCTATGTACTACACCAGATAGAATCCATCCTAATGTGGTGTTCTGAGCTATTAAAGTAGCAGTTGGACTTTTGATTATGCCTGTTTTTATTATGCAACCATAAACATCTGCGCCTAGTAAAATATCAATTTTACTAGGTTGATTGAACTGTGGGTCGGCCAACTGTAAGTTGGTGATATCGAGCCAGTTAAAAGTATTTTTATTTAATGCCTGATCCGGTAGGTATGAAGTAATTTTACTAATGACGTAAGCGTTAAAATTTAATTTAAAACCTGAGTCTACCCTGGATTGAATAGTTACATTCACCATATATTTCGCTATCGTTGACTTCTGCCCTAAGCCTGACACCATTCCCTGTATGGGAATTTTCTTAAGCCTTAAGCCTTAATTGCACTGTGTCCTCGGTCACAAAACAAGCCTGTGAACCTTGGTCCAACAGAGCTCTTACTACCTGATAGTTATCCGTCTTGGACTCAGCTTTTACTAGAGCAGTGGCTAGTAAAACTTGTCCAGGAACAGGAACTGTGTTGGTCGATATGCAAGAGACTACTGGAACAGAACTAGTCAAAGCACTAGCTTCCACAACAGTAGGTTTTGATGCAGTATCACTTTTATTAGTACCGTCTAGATTAGGGTGCAGCAAAGAATGATGACGCCTATGGCAAAGTTTGCAAGTTGTTGGCTTCTTACAGTTTATTACTGTGTGATTACCTCCTAAACAATTAAAACAAATGTTGTGTTTTGCTACAAAATTACGTCTTTCCTCCAAGGCTTCCTTTGCAAATCTTTTACAAAAGCAAAGTTTATGAGACTCATTACAATACTCACAACGTATGTTGCTTGAACTCACTACCATTGATTTAGTAACATGAGAATGATTATTCTGATTTTGAACATTTCTCTTTGGTTCTATAAATTCAAGAGCGCGGAATCGGTTCTCTAAAAACGTAGCAAATTCATCATAAGTAGGCAATTCATTGGAATCGTGATTACTAAGGCTTAATTCCCATTGTTTCCGCGTTTCTGAATCGAGCTTAAAAGTAACTATGTGGATGATAATGACGTCCCAAGTTGTCACATCTACCTTTAGATTTTTCAACCCGTTAAGACAGTCATTTGTTGTGTCTAACAACTCCTTTAAAGAAATCGCTGACTCAACATGCATACGTTTTAACCCGAAAAGACGTTTCAAAATGCAGTTAACTAAATACTTTTTATTGCTGTATCTTTTCTCTAATTGTGCCCAACACTGACTGTAATTTGCTTCGGAAACCGGTGTTTGTCTAACAAGCTGTTCAGCCTCACCGCTAAGATGACTCTTTAAGTAGTGCATTTTCTGAACATTGTCCAAACCACTATTGTTATGCACGAGTGATACAAATAAGTCTCTAAAAGTTGTCCACTCAGAGTATTTGCCACTAAAATTTGGAATTGATATTTTTGGTAATTTTACAAAAGAGTTTGTACTTGTTTTATTTGAGTTACTAGAAGTACCAGGTTCCGGAATAGTAGCCTTAGGAACATCATATTTAGCAAGCATGGACTTAATCAGACATGTGAAGGTGACATATGTGTCTTCTGTACTGTCATATAATTCCGATAACATTTTATTCCCTTGCGTTTCATATTGTTCATACAGTTTAGTGTAATTAGTTACAAACAAATTCCAGTCCCGTTCTAATAACTCTATTCTAGTTTGAATATAATCCACAGACAATCTATCTTTAGGCGACTTTTTAAAATTAGTCAAGCCTCGCTGAAGAACATTTTGAAGTTCCCTTAAAAGATTAACTAACCCTTCCATTTTATTGACCAAAATAACAACTGTCAAAAGATAAACAATAAACTTGTGTAAATAAACAACTCTAATAAAACTTCATTAAAACCTAACAACAACAATATAATATACAAAACAATTTAAAATAAATTTTATAAATACTTGATTGAATTTTTCTAAGTGACCAAACTAAGGAATTAATCTAAGTGTAAAAATTTACTAAAAATTTTACAAGTGTTTGAACTTAATTTACTGGGACGGAAATCCGGCATAGACTCCCCGTTCCCTCGTTTTTTATAAAACTATTCTAAGTCTAACATGCACAAATTACTCTAAGATAAAATTAAGTTAAAATAAAACTAAGTATTTTCTTCATAGACCACAATCCGATAAAATATTCTAAGTCCGAAATTTCTTTGGAATAGAGTTCAAAATTGCTTGAAACTTCACTTGAAATGTAAACATTAAAAGAGTACTCACAGTTGCACTTCACTTATACATACGACGATGATTCTTGGTTGAATTGATGATGTCACTAGCCCAAGCTACTAGTGGCGCCCTCTATACTGCCAATGTTGTCCTCACTCGAAGTGTCGGAATTGCCCCTGCTGTCACTTCCAGTGTTGCCAGTTGCTGCGTGTCAGTTGTTCTGAGTGCCGTCAACTGTCACCTTGCGCTTCTCCAGATAGCTCGACTTTTTTCTCTGCTGATGACCTTGCTGCAAGGGGTCCGTACTTTTGCCGCAGCGATCCACTGCGAGTACGGGGGGAGTGAACCCAACGGGGCCACTTGTTCTCAAAAAATATCCGGTTCGTACGGACCAATGTTTCCTAGCTAAGCTACTAGGTGATCTGCTGACCTACTAATACACAAGATGGGGTGAAGATAAATAAAACCGCCTCTGTGTACTGATCTAAGCTGGTATATTATTATTCGGTCTTACAAAAAACTTTGACTTATAGTATCATAGGTAACGAAACCATAGCGCGATTGCCTTGTCAACTAACAACGCCATCTATCGAGCCATGAGACAACTTTTTAACAATAATATTTTTGAACTTAACAATAAGTATGATCTTGAACAAGCACCAATCGGATAACGAGTACGGCACGTATTACAACTGTCAAAACAGTTGTGATTGCCACTGCTGAAAATCGATAAGAACATCGTGTGTTGCCCGTGGTGAAATTTAAACGATCTTATTTTAGTCATTTGTATGATGACGAAACAAACCGCAATATCACATGTGACAATTGGTTCACATCTGTCCCTTCTGCAAAGTCACTGCTTCTGGAACCTTACAAATTGATAATTGTGGGCACGATAAGGTCAAACAAACGAAAAATTCCAGAAGAATTAAAAAATACCCGTGCTCGGTCCGTTGGAACTTCTATGTTCTGTTTCGACGGACGTTTGACCCTAGCATCTTATAAGCTAAAACCATCAAAGATGGTTTATGTGTTGTCCTCTTGTGATGAAGATGCTGCTATAAATTCTACAACTGGTAAACCTGAAATGATTATGTTCTATAACCAGACTAAAGGTGGCGTCAACACATTGGACCAAATGTGTTCATATATGTCATGTTCTAGGAAGACTAACAGATGGCCAATGACAATGTTTTATGGAATCTTAAATATAGCTTTTGTCAATTCTTATATAATTTACACTCACAATTTTCTGTCAAAACAAGAAAAACCATTAAACCGTAGAGATTATATGAAACAATTATCCACTGAACTGTCTATACCGTGGATGAGATCCAGATTGCAAATTCCTACACTAACCAGACGTTTGAGAGAAAATATTGAAAAAATACTGCCAGAAACCGATCAACAAGTATTACAAGATCCTGAAGATGAACCACCAGCTAAAGTTCGGCGTTACTGTAGCTTATGTACAACAAAAAAGAAGAGAAAGTCGAAAATGACGTGTACCAAATGTAAAAAAACCGTGTGTGGCGAACATAAAAAAAATGTTTGTAACAAATGTTTTTAGTTTTAATTTTTTTCAGTATTTTATGTAATTTGAGACTGATAATATAGTGAGTCATTAGTATGTAAGACAAAATACTCATAATGTTACCAATTAATATAAAAAAAAAATCCAAACATGGTTCCTACTATAAAAAAGTCTAATTTTCGTTACATTTTGTAAAGTCTGATATAATTTTCTATAATAAATAAATAATTTCATATATTTGTGTTTTTTTTTATTCATTAGCCCTTCGTGTGGCAGGCCGCCTGCTCCAAGCCGATGTCAAAAAGTGCGCGTGTGGCACGTGTATTGCTGCAGGTCGATCGGCACACGCCTACTTTAACAATTCATTCTCTCGAAACTGATGGTTCTGTTACCTTCTAACACGCTTTAAAATATAATGAATGAATGAGACAGCATATAAAACACGACTTTACAGCCAAGCCTGTAAAAAAACGTCATACGACTATGTTTAATCTGTGCGACGACGTCAGTTGAATACCGCGAAATTGTGTGAACGTAATTTATTCGTTTTTCAGTGTTAAATCAAATAAATATCGCAGATTTGGATTTAGTACCATGACTGGGTAAGTACTGAACGTTATATATGCATTAGTTTGCAGTTTTAACACAGTTTTAATACAAGTTTTCTAAAATTTCTGTCCCTCCTCGGCCAATGCCGGCTAACACTCTTCCGCATTTCGTAAAAATTTATGTTAAAAGTTGCGCTATTTCACTAAAGTATATATTTCTGCACTACTAAATATCATTATTTGTCTTGTAAAAGTGTTAAATTTGTTGAAATTAATCAGAAATATTTGAAAACATCGAAATCGTAAACACGTAAACATGACCGCCTGGAGCAGGCGGCTCTGCCACACGGGCTTTTGTTGTCAAGGTTAGTGGAGCGACTATTTTTGACGGCGGTGGCATAGTGTGGATAACACTTTGTATTGGGCGAATGTATGCTCAGAAAATATCATTTTAGTAAGTGAATCTGATTTTTGTAGGATATTATTTTGTAAGTGTATTTTTGCATTGTATATTTCTACATTCATTTTTGTAAATATACTTATTACTCGCCACGGTAGAGTATGCGTTTTGGGGTGCGCCGTGCGAGCGAATTTGACCGGTGATGGTTTCCTGATATTTTTTTTCTGGTGATGGTTTTCTGCGTAGGATTTGAATAATTAATCAGCGATAGTTCTAAGATAGGTGTTACGGTCTTAACTTTTCATGAGGCGCTGCAGTTAACATTTCTTTGCTTATTAAAATAAGTTTTAGCGCATTTTTCCCCAATATGGTTTGACCTTTTATTGACGTTTTTGACACGCTTTTATTAGCTTCACCTGCAACTCCCGCGTAGTTATTACGGTCGGACGGGTGATACACTGTAAAATTTCGCTGTAATTTTTTTTGTTGCATTTTTATTTTTTACTAACATACGCTTGTTTCTTTTTTTGGCTTTGATTAACAATAGGGGTGTACGAACACGAGGTGGGCATGTGGGTCGTGGGCGTGGAGTGCGTAACCGTGGACGCGGGGTGCGTACTCGTGGAGGTAGACGAGACGCAGGCTTGGATGTGAATGAGGGGCATGGGGATGCGACACAAGGTCAAGAAAGAGGCCGAGGTAGATGCCGAGGTCTCTACCTCGGCCGAGGTAGAGGCCGGACAAGAGGTAGGCACGGTAGTTCCACTGCTCCCATAACCACCTCAACGCCAGCAGTTCCGTCGCTGATCAGGCCATCGACTTCAGGAGTGTAAGCGTCTTTTTCTTTGATAAGTTATTTCCGCTTTGTAGTTTTATTTATTAGTTAAATTTGTCATGTATGTATAAATTATCAATTAATGTATTTATCATATTTTTAAGGATACAACTGGTAAATATAGAGGCATTGCCTGTAGGAGTGCCTCTAGAAAAACCACTTTGCGAGCCGAAAATACGACGTATACATAGCCCGCCTACATATCGGACGGAGGAAGCAACGTCAAGCTCCTCTGCTCCCCATTTTACGGTAGAAGTGGCTGTGGAGGAAGAAAGGTGTAAGATGTAAGTTAGTTATGCCCTGTACTCTGTATTTAATTACTTTATCTTGGTGAAATGGATAATTCAATTTTTTATTTTTCAAGCTCTCAAAGCGAGACTACTTCACTGAGGATGTATCGTCGAAATCCTCCAACTGTCTCGACGTGTCACGTACTGGAGAGGCAGGAACAGCCAGGGATGTCCTCGCCAGAAGGGTAAATATATTTATCTTTTTAATAAATTTCTAAGTTAATTAGGCAATCTGAAGACTAATGGCAGTTTCTATTTTTAGTTTTATGGACTTTCAAACAGAGCTGTCGGTTTCCCCAGCCCTAACAATTGCTCCATCGCCATCGATGTAAGTTTATTAATATGCTATTGAATCTCTTCTCTCGTATGACAAATGGCTTCAGTTTTAAAACTCATGGCAATGTTTTTTGCAGGTTCGTTGATGTGGGTGGCTCTGGCACATCAACACCAAAAAGTAGGCCATCGAATTTATGTCGTTCTCGCGTACAACGGCGGCCATTAAGAGACGCTGAAATCGATTGTCTAATTAATTATGGTAAGTATAGTAAAAAGATTTGAGTGAGGTCTTTGATATACCCGTTTTTTCGCGAGATGATATAGGGTTTCGACATAAGGAAGATTTTTATGTTACACACAGGAAGCGAATCCGACTCCGAAGATAATGATGACGACGACGATGAGGCGCTAGCTGCCATTTGGAATCCCACGAGCAGCTCTAATGTATATGGACACACCTGAGGATCCACCACCATCCCATGTACCACCGCCAGCATCACTTCCACCGTCGCCAGCACCAGTTTTAATATCATCAGAACTGCCTTTACTTCCGCCAACCGTACAGTCAGCAGCTGATGGGCCTGGTGCCTTACCCCCTGCACCAGACCCTTCTGCTGGAATAAGACACAGGCAAGTAGCACAGGAACAGCCAGAGTGGATAACAGACCCGCTCTATAAATTCCAATGGACATTGATGCCAAACCCTCCAATAAATCCCGAGTCGCGGAGGGAATATTTTTGCAAAGATGGCTGTGGGCCAACCATTCCATTTGTTGACCCATATGCTATATTCATACATATTTGGGATCTAGAAATAATGCAGAGAATTGCCTTGGAGACAAATAAATACGCCGAGCAATTGGTGGAGCAGATGATTAATGAAGGCAGCCTTAACCCAACCAGTAGAATCTGTGAATGGAAGGACACCACACCCAATGAACTGTACGTTTTCTTTGGCATCATTTTGGCGATGGGTGTGGTTGTCAAATCCAGGATACACGAGTATTGGTCCACCAAAAGCGACGTATTTATTACTCCCGGATTTCGTGCCCACATGTCACTGAGACGATTTCAGTTGTTGTCGAAATGTCTACATTTTTGTGATAACAGTACCATGAATGCTCAAAGTCTGAACCTCTCTGAGGCAAAATTATTTAAAATAGAGCCAATTATCTCGTCGTCGTCTCGGATCGTACGCTGCGCGCTTGTCAAGGCAACATCTCGTTTGTTTGTCTCCGTAAAATTTTCGTTATAAACATGGTCAAAACCAAGTGATTTTAACTGTGACTTGTTGATTAATATAGTTCATATAGTACTTTAACTAAAACAATTTATATATATTGTATCTGTGCAGTGTATTCAAAGTTTTTATCAAAACAAATTCAAAACTTTAATAAACGGCCAAACACCTGACGCCTACACGGACCGGCTTGGCTGCGGCGACGCCCGCGCCAACTGTTACTATCTCGCTCGCACACATACTCGCTCGTTCCTGCACGCATCGGCACGCGCTGTTGCCATTCTGCATTGAATAAAAACAAGACGCTTGCTTTCTTCTCGCAATAATAATTTGCTTCAGCTTGATTTATAAAATATGGTTTGCTCAGCTTGTTGTATGAACATTGATGATAATGAGGAGCGCCTCTGTTGCACGCATGATGAATGTGGTAAGCTATATCACCTCGTATGCACGGGTAAAACGTGCATGTTAAAGGATGAAATTGATTCATGGATCTGTCCCGAATGTCGTTGCGCGGCTAAGAAGGGTGGAGATAACTCATCTACTCCTGTTGGCCCGAAGAGAGACCCAAATGTCACACTCAGAAAGAAAACTGCAACGTTGTGTACCAGCACATCAATTGAGCGTGATGTTGAAAGTAACGAACTCGCTTCCGAAATGCGTACCTTGCGCTCCGAAATGTCAATCCTAAAAGATCTGCTTACCAAAGCGTTATCAGTAGTACGCAGTCATGAAAATAAATTAGAAAAATATGTTTTCCAAGTAGAACACTTAAACAAAAGACTAGAAAAATACGAAAAAGGTGACTTACCATTTAAAAATATTTCTCAAGCGGTACCTACATCTACATCTCCGTTGAATAAACAGTTAGTTATAAATAAGCAACAGCAAAAGATCCCAGAAAACGAACTGATTTCTCATCAAAAGCGCCAATCTGATGCACATAATATACCTACAAATGCACAAACATTGGATAAAACTAATACAATAATCACCGTCGAAGAACCTATTCTGAGTGAGAATATGGAAAATGATAAAACTGATGGAGAATGGATGGAGGTGAAGAAACGTAATTATAGACGACGTCCGGCCCCACTATGTGGAATTGCTGACCCTGTTACGATCAACTTAAAAGCGATTGAGATGCGTAAATATTTGCATCTATGGAACATGGCGTCTGATGTAGACCAGGTTCGTCAATATTTAAGTCATTTGTTTCCCATGGCTGCTTGTACTGTGGAAGAGCTTTCCCCTCGAGGAAACTACAAGTCGTATAAAATTGGAATTTCAGCAGCGTTCTATGACAAATGTTATTCAATTGACATCTGGCCACTCAATGCACGAATTAAACCGTGGATAAACTATAGGAAAAGGGCTCCCGAGGCAAGACAACCGTTGAACATTGACACACAACGGAATGATGCTACAAACCTAATACATAGCACCCAGCAGTCGCAGCCCTTTCGGAAGTCTGGCGCCTCACAATAATCAGAGTAATACCAAGGTTAGTAGTATCAGCGCTTTCTACCAGAACGTTCGCGGATTGAAAACAAAGCTTTCCCTGTGGCGCAACAACCTCGCCCTATTAGAACACAATTTGGTCGCTGTTACTGAAACGTTTCTCGACTCATCTGTAACAAACTCTGAGTTAGAAAGTGGTGAATGGAGTGTTCTACGCCGTGATAGAAACACACCGTGTGGAGGTGTACTTCTGGCAGCGTGTCCTCCTATTGTATTACGTAGAAGGTGTGAGTACGAAACGGACTATGGAGAAGACTTGTGGGCATCGTTTATGTGGCGTGGTCGTACATTTCTTGTGTGTGTTGTATATATAAAACCTAGTGCTAAAGATGAGGAATACATGCGTTGGTTTTGTAAAACTGAGAGCTTCCTGAATAATTTTAATGGTTCTGTGATTGTAATGGGTGATATTAACTTGAAGAGTGCCTCAACAAATATTAACAATTATTATAGCTATTTTCTGACATATTGTTCGTTAGAGGACAAAAATGTTATATTTAATCTTCATGGTGGTATATTGGATGTCATTCTGGTCCGTGGGAGCTTTCACGAGGTATTTGTTACGAGTACAAATGGTATAGTTCAACCAGATGCATATCACCCAGCACTGGAAATCGAGGTAAGTCTCGAATCAGCTCATTTTTCAGATGTAATAGAACCAAGTAATGTAAATCCTGCAAGAGATTGGAATTTTAAGAAATGTAATTACGAACAGCTTTATTCTTTGCTGTCAGACGTCTCTTGGGATCCGATACTACGGGCCAGTGATGTATTTTCTGCTGTGAATTTCTTTTATGATATTATCTATGGAATTTTTGATAACTGTATGCCAAAAAAACATCGTGCTAAATCCGTTGCTAAGCGATACCCCGTGTGGTTCACTCCCGATATTATTAATGATATTAAACGCAAACTTACATTACATGCAGTCTGGAAGCGCTCCGGTAGCTGCGATGACTATAAATCTTTTTCGGATCTGAGAAGCTCTTTAAAACACCGTGTTGCTGATGCCTATCGTGCATATATTAAACGCGTAGAAAATAACATCAGAATTAATCCGCGAGAATTCTGGCGGCACATTTGCAGTCTACGATCCAAGGGAGGTTTTGAACCTCGTATTACTTATCTGGGCGAAAGTTACACAGGAACAAGAGCTGCTGAAGCTCTCGCCAAGTTCTTCGCAAGTGTATTTTTAGATGATATACCACAACTAAATGCCGCACACTCTAATAGCTCTGATACTAGTTGCAATAGTAATTTCATAAACATATTCGAGTTTACAAGTGACAATATAATACACGGAATAAATAAATTAAAACCCAGCAGTTCAATAGGGCCTGACAGTATTCCACCCTTTCTTATCAAGCATCTAAAGCAGTCATTTTCCTCCCCCTTATGTCACATATTTAATCTGTCCCTAAAAACAGGCAATTATCCTCCTCAGTGGAAAATCTCACGGGTGACGCCTATACCCAAAACCTCCGATAAATCAACTGCAGAAGAATATCGGCCCATTGCAATATTATCGTCACCAGCTAAAATATTCGAAAATGTGCTTCATAAACTAATTTACATCCAAGTGGAAAAACATCTCAGTAATGCCCAGCACGGTTTCAGACGCGAACGATCCGTAAATACTAACTTACTGATTTTGACCGAATATATTACAGCGCAACTTGACATGAGGAGACAGGTAGACGTTCTTTACTTTGATTTCCGGAAAGCCTTCGACCGAGTCAATAATGACATCTTACTTCTGAAGCTTAGTGCCATTGGTTTCTGTCCTAGTCTTCTACGATTAGTAGCTGATTATCTCCGCGATCGTCAGCAGTTCGTGAGGCTAGGTATTTACGAGTCACACCCCTATCATACACGCTCGGGCGTCAGTCAGGGCTCAATCCTTGGACCTTTATTGTTTCTTTTGATGATAAATGACCTGCCGACTGTTCCGAAACATGCAGAGTGCCTTCTCTATGCAGATGATCTGAAATTGTATGCTGGCGTCAACTCACTATCCGACTGCGAAGCCATTCAGACAGACATAGATGCCGTTTACAATTGGGGTGTTACTAATAAGTTAGAGTTCAATCCCACGAAATGCTTTGTCATGACTTTTGGCCGAATGCGGCACCCAATCAACTTTCAGTACAAAATAAATGGTACTAATATAACAAGACAGACAACAGTGAAAGACTTGGGGATTGTATTCGACCAGAAGATGACATTTCATGACCACATTGCTACTGTTGCCAAGGAATCGTTCAAAAGATTGGGCTTCGTTCTCAGAAACGTTCGAGACTTCCGTAACGATCATGTCGTAAAACTTTTATATAGCACACTTGTACGTTCTAAGCTGGAGGCGAGCTCTTGTGTATGGAATCCACATGAGTCAACATATGCTCTTATCTTGGAAAAGGTCCAAAAAGCTTTTTTACGGTTCTTGTATAAGTTTTCTCTAGGATATTATCCATATCTGTATCCTACTAAGTTTCTTGCAGGATGTCTAGGATACAATATGTTAGACACTAGGAGGGCATACGATCAGCTCAATATAATGCTTAAAGTGATTCGGGGCCTAACAGATGCTCCTGACCTACACAATGAGCTGATTCGAGTTTACGCTCCCAACAACTATCTCCGTAGCAGAAAACACCGCCTACTAGCTGTGCCTCCGAGTCGCACAGTCGCCCGCGCATCGTCTCCCATCCCGCGAATTCTAACCGCGCTTAATAGCCTCGTGGAAGCCAACCCGGAATGTGATTTGTTTGCAGATGACTTTAAAACCATTATGTGTGTTTGTCTCTCTTTTTGTGAAGACAAAAATGTATAAAACATTTAATGTTTCATAATGTAAGTAAGGCTATTTAGTGTATAAGTTGTTGTTCTTTTATAATTCCAATATTATTATTTTTTTTTTCTATATATACATATAAATTACTAATGCTGTTAACGTAATTGGTCTGTCAAAACCGTGTTAATATGTTAAATAAATAAATAAATAAATCTCCCATCTTAACCAGAAATTCCAAAGCATGTATAACATGAGTCAAAATCTAGCTCTGGACGAATCTTTACTGCAATGGAAAGGTTGGTTAAATATCAATCAGTTTATCCCTAATAAAGCGGCTGCAGTAGGGATCAAGAGCTACGAGTTGTGCGAGTCGCAAACAGGTTATTTGTGGAGATTTATTATCCACGCGCATAGTGCGGGTGCTAAAACTACACCGGCACAAGAACCTCTGTCCGCATCAACGCCTATCCTTGTGTTGCGGCTAATAGAAGGTCTGGAACACAAGGGCCATACATTATGGATGGATAATTATTATAATTCCCCCATTTTGGCTCGAAAATTAAAAAATCTTGGCACCGATTGTGTTGGAACACTACGCACTAATCGAATTTTTGTGCCTGCAGAAATAATGAGGTTGAAAAAAAAGGATATGTTGGAGGGCCAAATAGTTGCCGTTACCAGTGGAGATGTAGATCTCATGGTATGGAGAGATCAGAACCGCGTGGCGACAATCTCTACATACCATGGAAATGCCGTCTCCATTGATCAAGGCAAAACTAAACCCATATTAATACGGGACTACAACGTGATGATGGGTGGAGTCGACAAAAAAGATCAACTTCTGTCAATGTACCCTATCGAAAGAAAAAGAACAAGGGTTTGGTACAAAAAACTGTTCCGCCGCCTGTTGAATGTTTCCGTTTTAAATTCCTACATAATACACCGACATCCCGTACAACACAACACACGCCCATACTCACACAGAAATTTCCGTATAATAATAATAATAATAATAACCTTTATTTTCAGGCGACTAAGGCCCATAGATATATACCTTATAAACTAACGTACATATTTTATAAATACAATTTGTGTTAGTATATAGACTTAAACCTATGTTAGTAAACACTTCCTTATGTACGTTCATGTGGTATCTGTCCCCGGAAGCGACGGAACACCACGCCAGCCGGCCAAAAGTCTTCTACCATCACCAGGTGCAGGTAACATGAGGGTACTCGCACCACAAACGCATTGAAATTAACATTGCGGCGCGACTCCAGTAGCTGCACTCTCGGCGTGTATTTAATCTTTTGGCGCACGTACTCAGCGATGTCCTCCGCCTTGGTGGTGTAGTGTAGGCGAGAGATGTACACCGGAGTATTCGGTTTCGCTGCACGTATCTTCACACTAGGCTCCACAGGGGCCGTGCCGCAGCGGTTCTTGACTGACCGATGACGACGCTTCCTCCTCTGGACCATGACGAAACCATCATCGACGGTACTCTTCGGAGCCACTTCAGGCACAGACTTCCTAGCGGGAGCAGCAGGTGGTCTTGCTACTACGCTTGCGAAATCCCGTCGATGCGATTTCGCTTGAGTTGCAGGCACGTGCAGCGGGTCAGTGACACGCGCGGCGCGTGCGGCAGCGGGATCGCGGGGCGCGCAAGGAGTGTTTTCTGCGCACTCAGCATTTGTCGGCGACGGCGATTTCAACACGGCGGACGCGAAACTTGACCCCGATATATCGAGGCATGCTCCGCGACGCATGTTGACGTTAGATGCACTTGGTGGTGACCCAGTTTTCGACACGATTTTGCGCAACTCTACGACTTCGTTTCGCAAATCGGCGACGGTGTTTTGGGATGCATCTAACTTCTTCAGCACATCCGCTAAACTTGCCTTCAGAATGACGATGTCCTTCAGCAGGCTTGTGACGTCAACATGATCAAACGTGAAGGGCGGGAGCTTGTTAAGGTCCTTCGCCACGAATGTCGGCACGTCATCCGGATCCGTCTCCTTCAGCAGCGTGATTATGTCTTGGATACTCTTCTTAGTCCCGTCACGCCGGCGGGACACCATCTGGTCACTCTTATTGAGCGATCGGTACAGGAGCAGCTTGGCAGCGGCTACGTCGTCCTCGCTGAAGTTTGTTGCACAGATCTGGATCGCAGACACCTCGTCCATTAAGTCCAGCTTCTGCTGCAGAAACGCCAACAGTTCATTTGCCACAAGTTGTTGACTCATGGCGATTTTAATAATTTAATTGCAATGTACGTAACTATGACATAAAGGCTGTCATGTTTATACCGTGCACTTTGTACTAAGGCACGTCCGCATCCGATGCGCGCGGCAATCGAACTGGTATAGAGTTAGTTAACCGTTTACTCCACCACGGCGTTGCAGTTATTCCAGAACCTGTCACAAACACATCAACCGTATTCGATGCACGCACTCACTATCCACGTGAGCATCCATTTTTACCGTGTGGTAAGGCACGACTCAGGCGTGTGTGCTCGATTTGCCGCAAACGCACAACTGTGTATTGTGCGGGTTGCAGCAAATCAGCCTGTTTGTCAACGTGCTACAAAGAACTCCACAAGTAATATGCCTAAACATGATTGAGCAACAACTTGAACACACATACATACACCCTCACACACAACACACACACACACCCTCAAACCTTCACACACCACACACAAATAAAATACACATTCTGTAAAAAATTCAACCGTAAAAAATTCAACCGTCTACTTATTACGGTTTATGAGATACAGCCCGCCAACAGACGGACGGACGAACGGAAGGATAGCCGAGGCTTACTAAGCCTATTACTAATAGCGTCCCGTTAGCACACTTTGGGTATGAATTCTAAAAATCTATCTATATGCTATGAAAAATAAATATTTTTTTACATCAGAAACTTAAATATTTTAAGCTTTGTTAAAACTTCCAGAACTTGTTTAGTATTATCCTATACTTAAATTAATATTTTTGAATGTTTATGTCACACGTTATACATACTTTGGTATTCTTCGAAACTGTCGGATATGCCTTATCCATACTAACATAGCGCTCTCAGTACTATTTTAGGCAAAAAATTCTGAAATATTTCCTTTATTTTCTAAATGTTTTTGTATTAGCACATATAATTTTAATATTACAGATTTGTTGTAAAATTATTCTA